>JBAMBP010000941.1:0-34767 GCA_037044515.1 Phortica magna | reverse complement strand
CACTGGTGCTCGGCGTCTACGTCGGCAAACGACTGCAATTACGAAGGCTGTGCCCGGGTACGGGCGGCTGCTCGGGTAATGGCTTTGGTGGCGGCGGCGTGGGTGTTGGCAGCGCAGTTGGTGATGGAACGTGGGTAGCGGCAATGGCAGACGACAGTGTGTCGTCGTCTTCCTCGGAAGTTTCGACCGGTGTGGATGCGGTGTTGGCTTTGGTGCTCGGTGTCTACGGCGGCAGACGACAGCAATTACGAAGGATGTGTCCGGGAGAAAAGTCGGGAATGACGGCGGGAACGTTGGTAGGATCGCCAGTGGGAGCCATGTTGGGTACGGCGGACGCAACTGCTAGAATGCATGAGCCGAAATCGATGGTGCTGGCAGCTGCACGTGTGGTGGCACTGGTAGCTGCGGCATGGGTGGTGGCAGCACGGTTGGTGATGGAACGTGGGTAGCGGCGATGGCAGACGACATTGGGTCGTCGTCTTCCTCGGAAGTTTCGACCGGGGTAGAGGCGGTGGTGGCACTTGTGCTCGGCGTTTACGTCGGCAGACGACTGCAATTACGAAGGCTGTGTCCGAGAAAAAAAGGCGGGAATGACGGCGGGAACGCTGGTAGGATTGCCAGCGGGAGCCATAGCAATACGGGGTTATGTTACCTCTATTCATTCGTTCAGGTACGTATTGCTGTTTTGTTTATGTGAATCGTCCTATTTTCGATAGTTTAGTACTAGTTTTCAACTTTCGAATTTAAGAAAGTATCAGTATTGTATAGAATATTTCCATTAGCAAACTAGTACCCAACTGTCGAATTCGCAACTAGTACAAGAACTAGTCAAAGGTATCACACCAGTCTTAAAAATAAAATGTCGGTGTGACCCATTGGATCTAAACCAAATAAATGTCAAATATCAATTGTTCTAATGTTGGCTGCTGTAGCTCAGAGTTTAGTGTATCGGACAATAAAACCGAACATATGAGGTTCAATCCCCAGCGCCGCCAGAGTTTTAATGTTTATTAAATAAATGTTCATCAATTCAAATATTATCAAAGTTAACTATTATAGAAAGTTGCGTTTGCGTATGAAGTGAGTGTGATTTGACTTAAACCCCCTATCCACGACGAACATTTTGGCGAAGCGAGCAGATTTGCCGTAGTTGGGCGGGCGGCTTAACTCTTTGACATGGCGCATGTGGTATTTTGGGCACTCTGTCACCCCATTGTTACGCCACTGTAGTTTTGCAGTTGCAGTTTAAAAAACTTTGCGCGCCAATTGTTGTTTTTTTTGTACCTCTTTTAGAGAGCATGCATGATGTCTCTCCCGTTAATCGCTCTCACTCTCTCGCACTTGCCAGTTTGAAAGGAGGCAACCTGCCGCAGCAGCTGTTAGCAACAGCTGTTGAGAGCGCTCTATTCTCTCCGAAATAGGCAAACGCAAAAACGAAAACAAAAAAAAAGTTGAGCAAGAGCAGTTAAATGAGAGAGTCAATCGTCTGTCTGTATTGTCGCATTTACTGTTGCCGATGGCGGAGGTGTTCGCGTAGTTTTTGCCTTAATTTTTGCGTCTATCGTGTTTTTTTGTTTTTTTTTCAATAACTATATTTCTTGAAATATTACTATAATATTTATTGCAAAATTGTGTTCATGAGTGTGTAATTTGTTTGTGATCAATGTAAGCAAAATAAAAAAAAAAATGTGAATTTATATTGTGGAAAAAAAAAGTAAAGCCAGCTGCCAGCAAGCAGCAAACAGCACGAAGAACAACAACAACAAGTGCAACGACAATGCGAAAATGTTAAAAATACGCAAACGCAAACACAACAACAACAAAAATGACAACGCCAATAATAATAACAGTCATCAACCGTTAACAGAGCAGCTGTCTTTGCGCAAAGGAAAGCCAAAAAGTGCAAAAAACTATAAAAATATATAAAAGAAACATTAAAATAACGAAATGAAAATAAAATGCGCTAGCAACAAACAAAAAAATGTTTATAAAACATGCGCGACTATGTATACTTGTGTATGAGAGAAGAATTGTTTAAAAAATTGTATTTTGTAAACGCGTTGCTTTGTGCAAAAAACCAACTCCCCTTTTTTACATGCTCGCATAGCAACAACAAAGCAGCACCAAAAACAATAACAATAGCAAGAAATACCGAAGTGAAGTAAGAGCGCAGCAGCAGCAGCAGCAGCAGAAGTTGCCGATTGTGTTTTTTGTGTCTTTTCGTGCTTTTGCATAAATTTTGTGCGCTCTCGCACAACTACAACAACAATGACTTTATAAATGAAACCAACAAAAACAGCATCAACCGTTTAAAAGACATTTCACGCTAAAGGCGGGTGTAAAGTGAAGCAGTACAAGCAGTCGAAAGCAGTTGAAGCGAAACAAAATCGTGCGTGTGTGCGAGTGTTGCGTGCCTGTTACAACTACATAGAGACCGATATAGTTGTTGTTGTTGTAATTGAGCATGTTCGCTCAATTCTTTTTTTCGTTTCGTTTTTTGTATTCTATGCTCTCCCACGCATGTACAGGCATGCAGTGCTAAATCAACAAAGGCAAAATTTTTCAAGAAAATTCCCATGCTGCCAATTCGGTTAACTGTTGTTGTTGTTTTTGTTTGCAAATACAGTAGTTGCACGCGAAAATAAAAGAGCGCAAACAAAAAAAAGACACCCAAATGTGGTTATCATGCGTGTATCTCGCTATGTCACCACCACCTACCACATGATTAGCAGATTTTGCATACTTCGTTTGATTGCCGGCAAAGAACAACAAATACGAAATTAAAGTCAAAGAATAACAACAAAACGTCAACGTTGGCAACGCTGCAAATGCAGCAACAGCAGCAGAAGTCGCAAACGCAGCTGCAGCTGAGCGTCGGTTTGCGCAGTCAGAATAGCTGAAAGTGAGCCTTTTAAATGGGCGCTGACGTGGGCGTAAACGCAGGGCATGCATTATGAACGGATGCAAAATTCTTGTGAGTTATTCTATATAACGAAAGCAACAGCAAAAACAAGAACGACACTTAAAAAAAAAATCGTCGTCAGAGCGTTGGAAAGCAGAAAAGCCGAAAACAGTCGCTGACAAATCTCAGTTGCAGCGGATAAACAAGTCGACGTAAGTTTGTCTTCTTACTCACTATGGTCAAATCTTGATGTCTTTAAGCTTTGTTCATGGCTTATGGACTTTAAAAGTTTTAACCACTTTGTCGCATATTAGAAACCACATTGTATCTCACAAATACCGCGCATTCTCACTGTGCCACTTTTGTAAGCTTAGGACAAGAGCTGCTAAGCCGCTATGTAAATGTTGCCAGATTCAGCCAATGATGCAGCATGATGCAGTCGATGAGCTATTATGAAGTATGTCAAGTGAGACAGACACACATTGAATCATTTAGAATTGTTGTCGCCTAATTTTGGTAAAAATAGTGAGTGAGTGTGTGTGTGTGTGTGTAAGAGAAAGCGAGACCGTAGATGCTGCTGCTGCGGTTTGAAAGGCAACGAAAAAAATGTACGCTGAAACAATTTCATTGATTTTTCTTGTGGGATTACTTACAGGCTCATATTGTGTTAGGCACACGACTCGTATTTTGTTTGGCCGCACCCGCCGTCGCGACGTCAACTCACTCACATTTTCACCCTCCATGCCAAACCGATCACTAACCTAACCGCAACTTTGCAAAGCACGCCTAACCTCAAATTTTCTTTACTTGCTATATTTTCTGCTTATTTTGTTGTTTTTACTATTGCACATTTTTTTCCTTTTGTTATATTCGTTGTTTTTTTTTGCAACTCTCGGTTTGTTTTGCAAACGGAATTTATGTTAATTCAGTGCCGCATTTTTCCCGGCCCGCTGCACGTCCCGCTGTCACACAAGCCTTCAACGCTTAATGTAGCGCTGCTAGCCTGGAGTGTCCTACCCTGATCTATTCTATTTTGCTGTAGTCTTGTTTCATTGCCGTTTCCTGTTCCTGTTTCTGTTCGTGTTCATGTTGTTCTTGTTGCTTGGTTGCTGTCAGCAGCAAATCCTCGACTGAATTCCCCAAGCAGCGTCGCCACTTTGAATACGACCCACAAAATAACAAACAAGCGAAAAACAAACAAAAAACATTTTTTAAGAATGCACTGCTTTCATCTTACGCTAGTTGACTGCGGTGTTGAAAGCGTCAAGGTGCGAAAAACTTCGTCAAGACCTGTAGTCATCGAACAGATGTGTTACACTTGTATTCCCACCTTGATCCTGAAAGGCAAAAAGCGCATTGTGCCTCAAATGGCATATTTTGTGTACTTTTAAATCAATTTTATTATAGAGTCTTGGGTCTATTTGAATTGTCTGATTTTTTCTCACTTAGCATTACATAAAACTATTTTATGGTTTTTTATTATTTTGTCATTTTGGTTGTTCTTCAGTTTAAATTTCGTATAAAACAAGTTAAGAGTCTTTGCTATTAAAGAGCGCTTCAGTTTAGACCTCAAGGAACTCAATAACCCCTTGGTTTTACGTTGCTGATATGAATGTTATCTAAAAGCCTGAGCGGTATAATTTTGATTTCAATGAGATTTACTAGACTTCGGTGCCGAAAATTTTGAGCTGACATCATTAAGGGACCACCTTTTCTAATGCTTTTACTAAGTTACTGTGCGCTTAACAATTATGAGGAGTAGCGCATTTGTAAAGGCAACTTTGGCGTGCTATTTTATTGTATTCATAGTGAGAAGACATATGGAAATTAGTTTCGATATTTCAGCAAACAATTTTCTTTTCCCAGTGTTAGTGCCTCCTGCATATTTGTTGTTGTTTTGTTTGAATTTTCTTTGGTTTGCCAACACAAACAACAAGATTTAACAAAGTGCGGCGTGTCGAACAGAGTCGAGTCGAATCGAGTTAAGTCGAGTCGAGTCGAGTCGAGCCCAACTGAACTGAACTGAGCTTAACTTTTTTGCTTGGCCATCAATATTCATGTAATTGTTGGTTGGCTAGTTGGTGTAAAGCTGAGGGAGGTGGGACGGCTGAAACATTGTATTTTGCTATTATAGCAACTACAACAACATACCATACAAAATTGCATTTGTGGTTTTTGTAGTTGTTTGTGTAATTGTTGTTGTTATATATTTATACTAAGCCGTATGCATTTTCCTTGTCATTTTTTTTGGTTTGGTTCTGTTCTCTTTTTTTGTTTTGTTTTTTCATCTTCAAGTTTTCCACTTATTTTCCCTGTTTTATTATTGTTGTTCCAATTACGATGTTTTCATTCTCCCACTCTCTCTTTCTCTGATTCATTTTAAGCCTCCAATCGGCGCCCTTTACCAACACTATTATGCCATTCATCGTCGTCGGCGTCGTCGGTGGTGGCGATGGCAGCATTTACAGTCGCTGCAGTCGTGCAAACGTGACTGTTTTCATTTTGAAATCCGCATCAAATATTCGCATTATCTGCCGCGGCACATGGTGTAGTGCTTGTGGGTTATACGACTGATTTGGAGGGTTGGCGGCGGCGCACAGAGGGCCTTAGGTTGATCCAGCTTGCAAAAATCCAATATTGCATGAACGCCTTTGATAAAGTTTTTATAATTCGGCATCTTTGAGTTGGAATGTCAGAGCAATTAGAACTCCAATCATTATCGAATTAGTTTCTATTTTTAGGTACCAATAATATAGTGTTATATTGTCAAGTTTTAGTTGGAAAATTTCAGCTGCCCCTACGGCTTTCATAACGAAAAACGGCCGTGACCACGTACAAAAATCCGCGAAAATGTAGCTTTTGCGGGTATAAGAAGAAGAATGCAATTTTTTAATAAAGTGAAAATATTTTTTTATGCTTGGCAATAGTTACTAAGGAAAGCATTCTTGTATGTTTTATAGGCAGTGTCAATTTTGGTAAAAGGTCTTACTTCTCTTCCTACCAGTAGCTACCAGTTCTAGTGAACCGATCATGTCAGTTCTGACAAATGAGTTGATTTTTGCAACGGAAAAACTCAAATGGCCCACTGTGCGGCGGCGGCCTGATAGTTTTTGTTGGTTTAGGATGACGAGGAACGTATGTACATCATGTGTAGGTGTCGCGTATAACGGTCGGAAATTGTTATTGTGGTCATTCCTAGTGAAATGCATTGGACAAGTGTGCGGGGAGCAGTGGAATGTGCTCTGCCATGTCAAGCGGACAGCGACAATTTTTTTTTTTTTTGCTTTGATTTGATTTGTTTTTTTTAGTGTTCTTTTGTTTTTTTTTTTTAGTTTGATTTTACCGTTAGATTTTTGTTGTTGTCTTTTGTGCCCTAACTGGCTTACTTGAAATGACCGCCGCTCTTGGACTTGGAATCAATTTGAGCTCCTTTCAGTACCATTCAACTAAATTGGAAATTTGTTGCTTTTAATTGCTTTTCAGCTTAGCTCAGCTCGCTTAGATGAAAGACTGGATCAGTAAGGGTTCTGAAAATCAATTTCACATTCTGTTTCAAGTATGGATTTGAGTGGAAGATTATTTGTGTATCAACGACATTTATAAAAGTGCTGGAAAACACTTGTTTTTGAGGGCAATTTTCTCTTCGGCCAAATTGAGACTCTCAATTAAAAAGTATGAACTGAAACCACTGGTTGTTTTGGTCAAAAGATCATTGTTGTCGACACACAACAAACGCGCATCGAATGTTACGCCTACATTTACGCCTCTCTTGGCCACTCATTTGAATTGTCGGTACTTTCACACACTTGAGCATCATGCTCGCCGTCGTCATCAACATTGATTGTTTACTGGTTCAAATGGCGAAAGAAGGAAAGGAAATTGTGGAAACAGAGACATCAAAGCCAGAAAAGAAAATAATGGTTGCATGCTTTAAGGCGCCGGCAGTTGATTTGCATATGCATGTGTGTGTGTGTGTGTGTGGGTGTGCTGTTGATTGAAACGCGGGAATGTATAGAATTTTCAATGAGAGCTTTTGTTATTTGATATTTGAACTTTTTGTTACATCAAGTGTGCCTGCGTCCGTTTGTGTGTGTGCGTGTGTGACACTTGAAGGGCTTGAATGAAGATTAAGTGAACTTTTCAGTGTCGGTTAATGAGCAGTCATGCATGTTGTTGTTGCTATTGCTCGATTTATATTGACAAAACGATGTTTGTGTGCATCAACTGACACAAAGCTCATATCGTTTACCAACACTATTTGCGGCTGTTGCGTATCATCATTGTACCACATCATAAAATGATGTCTATTGGCGTTGAAGAGGAGAATGCCAACAATGTTGTTGCTGTTGCTGTTCATGACCATGTTCATGATGTTGAGGTTGATGATGAGTCGTTGCCGATGATTATTATTTCATACATTTTGCATTTTTCATCAAACCAATAATCACATCAGTTACGTACGGTAAACATTTCAACATTTCTTTTAATACTTTCATCTTCTCCACTCCTCTCAGCTCATCACCATGTCCTTAAAGAGCAATGCACACGTGCTCAGACTTTGGCTTTGGCCTTGGCTTCAGCCTCAGGACAATAACGTCCTTTTGCCAAATATGTTTTTTCGTTTACTTTTTTGTTATTGTCGTTTTTTTCAGCTTCTCCATTTTGTTTGTTTTTTTTTTGTATATTAACTGTGCACATAAATTCTCATTTCTGAGGCTGAGCATGCCAATTGTAACTAAAGCTGAACCTGAAATGTTGGTAAACCTAAAACCTGAGCGTAACGAATGGCTGAATGAATGAATAAATGAACGTGAATCCAGTGAATTTAGCGTGATCACGTAGTACATGTTGTTGCCGTTGCCGTTGATGTTGTTTTTGTTGTTGGCGGGCGAGCATAGCAAACTGTTATATACATATAAAGCTCTGAAGCTCTTTGCCTTCATGCCAGCCATAGATATTGTTGTTGCTGTTGTTGTTATAGCCAGTCATTTAATCAATTATGCAAAAAACGACGATGAAGAAAAGCAAAGCAGCTCAAAGCAGAGCCAAGCGTTGTTGAAGGCGTTTTGCTTAAGCAGCCCTAAAAACTTCGCCGCCTTGTTTACGCCAAATCCGTGTGCCTTTGCTGCCCCCTTACCACCTTTGTCGTTGCCTCTGCTTCTTGCATAAATAATTAATTAAATGTACAGCATTTGCAGGCATACATTTACCTGGCACGATACTTGGAGGCCTTCTACACCGACTGCTTGCTGCCTAATAAGGCATACATTTACCTGGCATTTACCTGCAGGCATACATTTACCTGGCACGATACTTGGAGGCCTTCTACACCGACTGCTTGCTGCCTAATAACGTGCTTTGTGTGTATTTGTGAGTTAGTGTCTGTCTGTATGTCTGTCATGCAACCTTTTTCACTTCGTTACTTCGGCATAGCGCACATTTATTGTTATTGACGCACTTTTAATTTTTTTCATAACGAAATTTCGCAGTTGAGTAAAACATGTATGTTTTATGATTAAAGGAAATGCAATGTGCGGATTTTTGTATTCCAGATTGATGAGCATTATGTTATATAATTATAAATCGTTCGTTTAAATCACCACTTGTTAAACCCTTGTTGGACATGACATTAACACTTTGAGTATAACAAGTTGTTAATTTCTTCTTCTTTCATTTGCAGTAGCAAAGAAAAACAAACTAATTTATTTATACTTCATTATACAAATAGACAAATCAAACAAGAACAAACAAAAAAAAAAAAACAGAACTCACTAAAAATAAAACTATTAAATAAGACAACAAAAGAAAAACAACAACAAACTGTTTATCGATTAAACAAGATCACTTTTGGCAGTCGGCACAAATCTTACTACTCTTTCCCCTCCTCTCTTTCTAATTTTTTATGTGTTTGGTATTTGTGTAGCAAGAGGCAAAGACGAGAAGCAAGCTAAGCATGATTACATAATTGACCAACACATACAAACTTGTTGCATGAAGATGAAAGATGACTCAGTTAGAATACTAGAAGCACAAGTATTAATTCTTTACTTTTCTACATTGTTACTATACAATAGGCTTTTGTTGTTGTTATTGTTTTTATTGTTTTTATTATTGTTGTTGTCAGCACTTCATTGTAAATAATAAATGAATAAAGTGAGTGAAAAGCATGATATGTTATAAGTAAACAAAAGAACACAAAAGCAACAATAAATAAATAAAATGCGCATTCAGTAGCAGAAAAGAGCAAATCAAAAAAGCAAAGCACAAAGCACAAAGCAACAAAAGGCAACGAACAAAAATATAATACAATAAAAAATCAACAACAAAAAACAAGTAAGGAATTGCAGTTGAGAGTTCTCAACTTCAAAATACCCTGTACCTGTATCCTTATTAGGATGAAGTATAATAAGATTCAATCACAAAATGGATGTGGCCACGCCCACATATAGCTAAAATAGAAAAACATTATATGTATGTATCTCTGGAACCAGTTGATCTAGGCGAGTAAAAATTGGTATTTATGATATTGAATGAAAATTAATTCTGTTTCGATTGAAAAGTCCTTATAACAGTCGTTACAAATTGAAGGTACAGGGTATTTCGAAGTCGGGAACTCTCGACTGCAATTCCTCACTTGTTTTCTTTTCTTTTTTATTGACCAACGACTCATTATTGGCAAAGAAAACGACGACAAATTGTCCCAAGCTCTTTTATCGAGTTGCAAATGCAATGCGAAATGCGTGGCATGCGTTCAGCAACAACAAAAAGAGTTGATGCTCAAAACCAAAATGGATGTTGCATTGTTGCACGCTTTGACTTACGGTTTTTACACATTGCTTTATAATGTGTTGCGAACGTCAACGGTAACGAAAGTTGAACAAATGTGAACTGACCTAATTTTAATGCTTTACATTGTCAAGAGGAGGTGGGAGAGTGTTGGGGCCGCATTGCATGTTGCACAGCGCTGAAAGTTAAGTGTTCGTGCATGTGTGTGTGAATTAATGTTGCCAACGTGATCATCATTGTTGTTGCTTACACTTGTTCGTTTATTCGTTCGTTCGTTCGTTCGTTTGTTCGACTTTTATACTCTGTACTCACTGTGTACTGCAAGTTTTGATACGATGTATACATGCCTGAAAATATACTTTTCTTTAAAACTGCATGCCACAAAATACCCCTCTCTTTCATAATTTTTCCTCAAAGGCACGCAAACTCAAATTGTTCGTTAAGTCCACATTTTTTGACCGCCATTTTAATGGGCGGGCGATGCCAAAAATACAATTTACCGTGTGTGCAGGGTATTATAGTGTTGAGTATACTCATCAATACCGTCCTGGCTAGCTTTTTTTCTTTCTGGATTCTGTGAATTTTTTCTTTAATTTAAGTCAATTAACTTTTCAAATGTTGTTGCCTCTCACACTCAACTCGCCAAGCCAACCCAAGTCATCTCAACCCACCGCGACACATATCATCCAAGCACGCTCGTCGTCGATGTGAATAAAGTTTTTGTAGTTATATGTTTGTTTGTGGGTTCATTTGTATCTTTCATCGCTTGCGTGCTTTGTCAGAATTGCGTTTGCATTGAATTGAATTGAATGCATTTTTCAAGTTGCGGTACTTCAGCAAATCTTCAACTTCAAAAGATGCAACTTTTTCTGCAGTGTTGTTGAGTGAAGTTTCTGATCTTTTTGCATTTTTTTTCACTTTAATGTGGAAACAACACAAAGAATTATTTTTCTTTAAAATTCTTAAAGCCACATAGACTTTTCAATGAGGTCATGTGCTCCTCACCCCAAAAAAATATAACCAACATAAAAAAAACTGGTTGTCAGCTTGTTGCAGCATTCAATTCAGTGTACGAATGAACGCATGCCGCGAAGGTCGCCGCAGATTATTTTGTGACAATAACAGCAACAACAACATGACGTTTGCTGTTGGTTTTTTACTTTCAATGGTTGCCATATTGTCAACTTGACCAGCGGCGTTTCTAATTAGCTGCTGTTGTTGTTGTTTGGCCACCAGTAATAACAACTTGATTTTTTTGTTGTTCTTTTTTTCGTTTTGAAATCTTTTTAATTTTGCTTTTCATTTTTGGCGTCCGTACGACTTGATGTTGATGTTGTGCGTTGATTAGTAAACGTTCAACGGGCAAACATTGGCCAGACGAACAGACAGTCAGATAGTCGTCAGTGGCAAGGCATGAGAAGACGTAAATAAATGATAACTAATGCTAAAATACCGGTTTTGTTTTCTTGATTTAAAGTTTTGATTAAAGTTGACATTTAATTGTTACTTCAATGCGTCTTTGTGTGTGTTTCACGCTAATCAGATACATTAAGGCTTAATTACATACGTTTATCTTAAACACTTGCATACAAATTGCACTTGCATAGAATTCCAGATGAAAATATATTTTTATGAAATCATTTTTTCAAACTCTAAAGGTGCTCTCCAAACCAGATCAGCTAGGTACCAACATAAGAATATCATTGGACTTATACAAGTGTGCCAAATTTCTGCTCAATCGCACTCCGGGAAGAGTGTTGTGTCAAACATAATTAAAGTTATAAGCTTCGTTCTGAGAAGCCGAAGAAGTAGAAGAAGTTTCCAATGAATCTATTTTATGGAACGCCACATGTTATTTTAGCTTTAGTAAAAAACTAAAGAAATTTTTATATTTTAAAATAGAAAAGCGAATCGTTTTGTAAGAATTGTGAAAACACCGCTTCACTTTCATACCCCTCCATTGGCAATAATTTAATTCTCATATCAATTTTTAGACAACTCAAGATGTGAAATTTCCAAATTGAAGTCATTTGATGTGCGCACATGATAAAAAACACTTTGCACCTTCACTCAATTCAGCAATTTTTTGGGGGGGCTCTGTCTGTGTGTGTGTGTGAGTGAGTGTGGGCTTGTAGGCGTGCTGCCGTCCCTTTTGCACATTTTTGTACGACGTGCAACACCAGCAAACGTACAAAGTAAAAAAAATGTATGCCCGCATTTCGCACTTGTCAAAAAAGAGCAGGGAAAAAGAAGTGCAAAAAGTTTTGTTTTTTATCTTTTGTAGTTAGACATCAACGTCATACAACATGCGGTTTTACGCATGCTTCTGCCACAATTCTAACCCCAGTGTCTGAGCTGTCCTGGTCTCGCTTGACGATGCTGGTGCTCAAGCTGGTTTGTCTTTGGTTTTGGCTTCAGCATGTCTTAGCTCAGCTTGATTTTTCATTTGTTGAAACATATTCGACTTGAAAATCTTTTTTTCTTTGCCCTGCCGTTCCTTCATTTCCTTCCCTTTCCCTTTCCCTTGCTTTGCTTTGTTCGTGTGTGAACGGAAGGACATGTGTGTCCTTGGCTTGACTTGGGTTTGGGTGTTGTAATTTTTGTGGCTAATGCTTTGCGGTTGTCATCGTGTCCCAAGTGCAATAAAACAAAATCCCAAAACTGAAAATCTTCTTGAGACCGAAACTCAAACCAAAAGCCAATTCTCGAGTAATGCATGTGAATTGCAATAAATTCCAAGCGACTCAACTCGAGTCGACTTGACTTGAACACAATTTAACTAGTGTCTGGTTGTTGTTGTTGTTGTTGCTTTTGCTGTCGTTGTTGCCGTTTCAAATTTTGTGTCACACACTTCCAATTATATACAAATTTTCAAGTTGATTGCAATTTTATGGCATTTTCGTTACCATTTCTGGTTTGAGGTTTTCATTGGTCGTTTCTTATTTGATTCATTCATTCACTCACTCTCTCGCTCACTCAACCTCTGACTGAGTTATTCATTTTGACTTTTATCCCTTTTGCATGCTGTGGCAAAGCAAATGACTTCAATATTTGAAGTGCACTTGTGTTTGAGTTTGTCAAAATAAAAATGTTCACTGAAATTTTGAATTTAATTTATTTGAAGTTGCTTGTGTAGTTTTGATTTTGTCTGAGTGCGTTCATTTGCTTTTTGTTCGTTTGCTTGTGTCTTTTTGTTTGTTTCTGTTGCACTTGCTACAAATGCACAAGTTGGCCACGTCTAAGCCGCAAAATTTAAGTGCTTAGAGTAATGAATTTGATGATCAAAACAATTATTTGCCAAAATGTTTCTGAAAACCGAAGTCAAGGTGTTGAAACTGAAACAAATACGATTAAAATAAAACATATAATCACTCGATCAATCAATTAATCACTTCAACAAACAATCAATGAATCAGTCGCAAATTTGTTAAGCAATTAAATAAGGAATCATCTAATGAACATTTTCGTCAATTACACAATTGCAGTCATTCATCAATTAGTCCGTCAATCAATGAAATATTGAATCAATTGATCAAGCAATTACTTCAGGTATAGCAAAAAACCTATAACCTTTTCAATCGATCAATCAAGCAAACAATCATTCAATCACTCAATGAAACCAAAATGAACCAATATTTTTAATTTTCAAAATAATGTTGGAGCTCTCTATCAATCCAATTTTTTTAACAATCTAACATTTTCTATCAATCCATTTTTTAATCAATCAATCAATGTAATAATCACTAACATTTTATGATTTCTAAATGTCGTTTGCATAGATTTACTTTTGATTGACTTCGACTTCCGGTTAATAATTTCCAAGCCTTTAATAGTAGGAATACGATATGCAAACTTTGATTAAATCATTCAATCAATCAATCATTGTTTTAATATTAACAGCACCAACAATAACAACAACATGTTTTTGCATTTCGTAAGCCAACGCATATTTCTTTTTTATATTTTTTTATATACGTGTTGTCACTTTATGAAGCTTTGCGACTTCATTTTATACTTATACTAAATTCTTTTACGTTTATTTTTGTTGTTGTTGTTGTTGTTGTTGTTTTGCATGTATGTCGCGCATTCTAATTGAACTAGAAGCGAACAGAGCCAAAAAGGCAATACAGCAAAGAAGAACATTGAACAATACACTTCATAATGATAACGTCGCTTGTGGGGCTGTAGGTTTGCTGAGTTTGTGATGGTGTGTGCTAGGGTGGAGCGGTGCAAAGGATGAGGGGCACGGTGTCATGTTGGCTTAAAAGGGCATAAACTATTTTGTATGAGTTACGTGACGTTGAAAATGTGCTCGCGTCAATTTCATCGTGTTAAGCGTGTTCAAGTTGTACGTGTTGTTGTTGTTGTTGCTGTTGTTGCATAGTTGTGTTGTCTCGTAAGCGTGTTAACGTCTATTGTTATTGTTGTGTAGTTGTTGTAGTTATAGTTTCAAATGCACAATATAAAATAAAGAAGAAGAGAACAAAAAGGAAGCACAAGAAGTGAAATAAAGCAACAACAACAACAACAGAACGTTAAATATTGTCTCAGGGCTCTTCTCAACGTTAAGTTTGTTTTTTTTTTGTCATCATCATCTTTGTAGTTGTTGTACATTTGTCTTAAAACTTACGATTTATGTTTGTGTAAAAGTGTTCATATCTCTCCGTGTGTGTGTGTGTGGGTGTGCTACTGTTCCAAAGGGCGTCATGTCAAAAGAGCAAAGAGTTCGAAAGGAGACAACGCCGCAACGCAGTTCATAAATATAATGAACTACAATTGTTGTTGTTGTTGGTATATGGTACTCGAACTTGCTTTTCATGCCATTATATATTTTGAAGGCGCCTCACTTCAAAGTCAGTCACTCAGTCAGTCATCCCTCATGTTCGTGCACATAAATATTACTTTGGTTTGAGGATTTTAGATTCTTTTTTTTGCTTTTGTTCTGCGTCATTGTATTAGTAACATAAGCCAAGCACAACTCCTCTCATTTTTGCTGCTGTTGCAACAACAACAACAACAACAACACTAACAACTAATGCCACTCAACGTTGGCATATGAATTTTTGTTTTGTTCCTTTGTTTTGTCGAAGCGGCTTAGTTTGGATTTCTTCCAGGATTTTATTTCTCTGTGATATTTTTGCACTTTTCGGTTTCATTTTAATGAGTTTATTGACGTTTTTTAGGGGTTTCATGCTTCATATCTTTAAGAGTTCTTTAAATATGGCCAAAGAACATCTTATTTCAATAAGTTCTTTTTACAACATTTTAGTGTTGCTTGTATTATATTATATACCGCTTATAGGTAAGCATTTATTCATGTTGTTGCTGCACAGCACTTCACTGTTACATGCCCTTCATGTCTCCCTCTCTCACTGCTTCTCGATGCGTCACAAACTTGGCTATGCATGTGCCAACAACGCTGCTGTCTGAATTTGTTTTTGTCTTGCGCTTTTTAAAAAGTCTGGTTGCATTGCATGTGTTGATGATGTCTCAAAGTGCGCCCTTTTATGCATTTCGTGCATGCTTGTTGCATACGCAATGCGAAAACAGAAACAACGCTTAGCTTGGCCAACTTGTCACAAGCGCTTGTCAGTCCATCAGGCACGCAGCAAACATTTTAGTCAAGTCTTCGTCACTCAGACATGAGGAAGCTGCTCGGTGCATGCATTGGCATATTAATGAGTAAACACTTCTTGTTTTTTGGTTTAAAAATTCTCTCTTACTTTTTTTTCTTGTTTTTCGCTTGCAGTTTTCAACAATAAAAATATCGAAAAACGGAAAATAAAAAAAAGAGAAAACAAAAGGAAAGGAAAAGGAAGAGGAAGGGAAGTAGCAGCAACAAATGTCTGACGAAGTGCCTTTGCAACGTTTGTCGCAAATTTTCGATACGCTGACAAATCTACAGCGACGACAACAACAACAACAACGACGTTCCGCCTCCTCGACGCCTTCGCCAGCGCACTCGGGGCGTGTGACGCCCGCTGGCGGTGGCAGTGCCGGTGGCAGCGGTCAACAAACGCCATCGTCATCATCGACAGGCGTAGGCAGTGGCAGTGGCAGCGGGGGTGGCGGTGGTGGTGGCGGTGTTGGTGTTGGTGGTGTAACAAGCGCGACTTTTTATTACAATCAACAACAACATAGCTATTATCTGCGACCACATGATGGCCACGCCTATTTGCATACATTCCCGTCGGCTGCGCAGGTGCAACATCATCATCAATATCATCATCATATGCAGCAGCAGCAATATCAACATTACTACCAACAACAACAACAGCAGCAACAACATCAACAATTGAACTACTTAACGCAACAACAGCAACAACATTGGCAACAACAACAACAACAACCACACCATGTTCACTACCAACAACAACAACATCAAATGTCATCATTGCCACCGATGCATTATCATGCCTCGGGCTCACAATCGTTGAACGTCTCGCCGTTGCTGACGAAGCGTGCAATATCTTTTAGTGGCAACATGCCATTGAATCGGATACATCTTGAAGGCGGTGGCATGGCTGGCACAACAACACTTACACCAACACCACCACCTCCACCACCGACACGCATACCAAATGCAATAATCGCCACACAATCAACGCCGAATAGCCCACGGTTAATGCCACGTCGCGCACAAAGACCGCCACCAATACCAGCCAAGCCCTCAGTAAGCTCTGTCGCTGCGTCAGCGTCAGCGTCGGCGTCGCCGTCAACGACAATGACGTCAGCATCGCAGATGCCAAATAAGCGTCAAGAAGAGGAGCTTGTTGTCGTAACAACAGCAGCGACAAACACCAAACCAGTTGATGCGCCTTTAAATCCCGTGCTTGCTGCCTTAGACGATGCTGATGCGCCTTGGCCGCATTTCTCAGCACTCACCGAGCACCTCGATGTGCATCAGGTGAATAATTACGCACAAGCGTTGCCGGAGGTAAGTAAAACTTATGCAAAAACACTCTCCATTACATTTGTTTCACACGCGCGCTTTCTCTCTTTTGCGCTTTATTTCTTTCTCTTCCAGATCAATTGGCAGGAGCGTTGCCTTGAGCTGCAACTCGAATTGCATCGTTCCAAGAATCAAGCGGGTCGTATACGCGATATGCTGCGTGAAAAGGTAAGTCCGAGAATTAACGTTATTTATTTAGTATTGTTAGTTAGAGTGCAAAGTCTTTAATCTGCTTGAGTTACTAATGTTTAATGCAAAAATATTTATTGCGCATACGTCGTGTGTGATGGTGATAGTGATAATGATAATGAAATGATGATAATGTTATTGTTGATGACGGCGAAATGTCGGAAATGCGCTGAGCGTCGCATGAGGAGTTGTTTAATGAAACAAATTAGTTAATAACTAAATACACACATGTATGTACATACATGCACAGCGACACTAATTAGCGTGCCACACACACACACAGATACACATAAGTGCGCATTGATGTATCTTAATGATGATTTATGCGCGGCTGCTTTTAATGCTACCGAAAAATAAAAACGAAAACCAAAACATAAAACAACAACAAGCACTGTTTTCATACAAACAAAGCGAAGCAGAAAGCGTGAAAGCGTGAAAGAGAAAGAAAGAAACCAACAACGAACGAATGAAAGAATGAATGCGTATAAATATGTCTTCATCATCAGCAACAGCAGCAGCCGCTACTCAAGTCTATACACTGAGTGTGTGAGTGGAGAGTGTGTGAAAGAGAGAGTGAGATAAAGAAAAGCATGCGACAGGCAGCCGGAAGTTGACATGTTGCTAATTTGTGCCGGAAATAGTGCAGCTGCCTAACTGTCCCTGTCCGTCTGTCAGTTGTGAACACAGTCTGCTTATTTTCATTCGCTTGTGCTATACTATATTCATCAGCGTATCAACGCAGATACAAATGTATCTACAATAAGTATAAATGTATCTTTCGTTTTTTTGTTGACTGTTAATGTAATAATTTCATGTTGTCTATATAATTTTGCTTGCTTGCTGTGTGCTGTCTCCGCCACTGTCTGTATCTCCTTGTATGTGTGAGTGTGTCTGTGTTAATTATTAGCGTAATTAAGTCATTGGGTCTATTTTGTGGCTGTATTGGTGTTCTTCTTAATGTTGTTGACGACGCCACGCACAAGTTATGAATTATTGAATTTGTTTTGTGTATTTTTTTTTGTTGTTTTCTTATTTGTTCTTTTTCTATAATGATGAGATTTTATCATCATGATGAACTTATATTTAAAATGTTTGCTGCTTTGTCGGTTTGTAGAAACAGTTTCAAAAAAGATTTCAAGCCATGTGTTCCTTTGGAATCGTTTTTGAATTTGCGTGAAAAGTTGAAAAGTTTTTCATGTACAGTGAACGCTCTTGACGCGAACAGTTCCTGCAGACGGACATAGTTTCTCATAGGAAATATATTATCATTTATATTATTTTAATGTCGGGGGTCGCCTGACAGCGATTGTTCAGCGTTCGTTGGATTAAATAACCAAATTGTACTTGGGCTCTACTTCTTCGATCATTCCTCCATTCGATAACTAGCACTAAAATCGTGTGTATTCGTCCATTCGAGCTTTCACTGTGCTTAAATGTCCATTTTCAATTCATTTTCTTTCAAGTGATTACAATTCAGTTTTCACATTTGTGCTTTTTTTTATAAAAGTTGAAACATGTCAATCGATTTACGTACTTTTGTGAACTGCAAATGCAACGACCAATGTAACCAGCTGCCCACCTGTGGCAAACAGTAATGGTAATACAAACAAAAAGAGGGCAAAAAGCTCAAATAGATTTTATTTCCCTGCTGTGCAAAGTATCGCAATTTCGTATCAAACTGGAGCAAACTTGTGTGATGTCGATGATTGTAAATGTAACGAAATGAATAGTGAGTACGTGTGTGTGTGACAGTGACAGTTGGCGCTTTTACTTTGGCATTGCTAAACGGAGCTGAAGTTGATGTTCACTTTAACAAAATGCAACAGCAACAGAGCAAAAAGCGGAAGTTGGAGAAGAGCAAGAAGGAGAGCAACAAATCAACAAAGCGCGTTCCATAAACACAAAACTGTCATCCAGCATTGTCAAGCTAGACTATTTATCTATCTATCTATCTTTAACTCATTCACACACACATGCACACACACTGACTCATATATACGCTTTCTGATAAATTTAGCTACTCACATACACACTCACACTTTATCCGTCTGCTTGCCTGGCTGACGATGTGTCTGTTTGTATAAGTATCGTCTGTCTCTTTTAGTCTTACTGTGCAAGTTTTGTTCACGTTGTCCTTTGTTAAAGTCACTGAAACGGTTACACTTTTCCGCTGCTTTTTCTGTTACTCTTTTACTTTTGCCTCTTGTCTCTTGTCTCATGTCTTTTTGTTTTTTATTTGTTCTGCTCTGTTCTGTTTTGTTTTGTCGCTTACATGAGAACGCATAAAAGCCTATAAGTATGCAATGCAATGTGATATGTTGCAACGCAGTCATTCAACTGTGTGCGTTGCGTGCTTTGCGCTTTTGATTCATTCTGTCGTCTATCTGCTTCACCTCTGCACATCTCTTCACTCATGTCCATATTTGCATCATCGTTATTGTGCACGTTCTCCTCTTCTTCTTCTTACTCTTCCTCGTACTCATCTGCATTTGTGTCTCTTTAGCTATGTTGGTAAATGCAAAGAATTGCATAGTTTCTTTTATTTATTTTGTTTTTGAGTTTTGTTGTATTTTTTTCTGCCTTGTTTCCTGTTTTGTTGCATACGTTCCGGCGTTGTTGTCGCATATTGTTTTGCATTATGTAGGAAATGAAACGAAAATTGAAATGTGAACTAAGTGTGTATATCATAGTAACACATTATACATGTGTGTCTGTTAAATTGAATTGAATTTGCTTAAAGTAATTTAAAATAGTAATATTTATCACATCAATAATGGCAATTGCTTTTACTGGTGGATAATATACACGAGATACGCTATTTTATTTATTTGCATCAACTTATAGACTCTAAATAACATTAGAAAGTTAGCTTCACATATTTAAGAAGAAGTATAACTTTGTCTATGATGAAAATTTTATATTCTGCGCTCGATGACTTGTCTTAAGCAACTTGCCCTATCAAGCTGAAATAGCTTATTAAAAAGACAATAACAAAACAATTTCAAAATGCAAAAAATAATTTTGTTGCAAGCTTTCAGTCAGTTGATGTGCTACAGTTCATATTGTACAATTTAAAAAAAAAAACAAACGGAAAGGCATAAAATTTGCTATCAGTGGCAGTCGTTTGATGTACGATTTAATGTCGGAAGTTTACAACTGTTGCACGCATACGTATTGCATACTTTCGGACGTCATTTGTGCGCCGGTCGGTCGACGGTCCTATACTTCTGTCACGTCACTCTAATGTGCTATGGAGCGCAAGTGAAATAAACTTGATGTTTATTACGCATTTAATTTACGTTGCTTCTAACACAAAATGCTATTTTATTATTGAAACAATTTCGAATTGCAGCTAAAAGTAAGCAATGCATTTTTCATGTGCACGCCTTTTGTCGACAGTTGCGCCTGGCTGAATTGACTATGCCAATCGTTATGGTTGATGTAGTTGTTGCTGTTATTGTTGTTGTTGCACATTTGCTCATCATAAATTTTGCATTAGTCGAGCACAAAATTCACAGACGAGCTCAGCTTTAGTAACGACTTCATATCCGTTTCCGGTTCAGCTTCACTTGAGTTGACTTCACTTGTGTTGTTGTTGTTATTGTTGTGTGAGTGTTACTCGTTGCCAACTGCCAGCTGCTTTCGATGTTGGTTTTGTGTGTATTTCTTTTTGCTAGATATTTCTATGTTTACGTTTATGTTTTTAATGCAATGCTTTAAAGTATGCAATATGAAATTATAAAACTTATGTTTTTATTTTTCGACATTTCTTAAATTGATTGTGAAAATGTCATGAATTTTGTAAGCGCTTTGAATTCGTCTTAACTTCGCTTGACTTCACTTTATTGTTGTTCTACGTTCTACAGACGCGGCGTTCCGGCAAATTCCCAAACTTCATTTTAGTATAAACTTGTATTCTTATTTTGCGCCTTCTTGATTGCCAAAATGTAAGAAAATGTTAAATTTATTAAAATGTTTCTCGTTTTGTTTTTGCTTCATGTGTTATTTCCGTCTTTTTTTTTGTATTTTGTTTTGGTAAGTTGCCCGTTCCCTTTTTTATTTTTAGTAGTCGTAAAAAACTTGTGCGCAAAATGACTTTTTCGTGCACTAAAATGTCAAACAATGAAGACAATTGGCCGCAATTCGTCGAAAGTCGCAAAAATATGGCCAAACATATTGCAACATTCTTGTAAGGTAATAAAATTCAAGTTTATGACCGAAAATCACAACAACAACAAAAATACCAACGGTTGGGGAATGTGGGTGGAAAAAAAACACAGTTAAACGTCACCTGCCAAATAGTAAAATCACGTTGCATACTTTCAAGCGCCTAAGTATCATACTTAATTTGCCATAGTTGGCAAGAGCCAAGTCATTCGACTCTGCTGAGTACTTGTATGTGTGCCAAGTGTAGGCGAGTGAGAATTGTTACTTGCTGCAGTATTATAAAACGAAGTGACTGTGCGAGCGGGCGAGAATGCAGTAATGCAGATGAGTGATATATCAAACTATCTTCGCGGTCATTTGTGTAAAGTTATGAAACATGTTGTTACGAGTGTTGCCCTCGAGCGTGTATTGAAAAACATTCAGAGTTTATGAGAACAACTTATATTTGATCTTAATTCAACTTCTTGTTGTTAATTTCAACAAGACGTAATTTTTGTGCTAGGCTTGCCACATTTGATAATACAACTTTATACATCTGAACTGATGTGTTGTGTGCGTGTGTTTTTACACAAACAAGTAGAAGAAGACAAGACTGTAACGCAAGATGAACGTACAAGCAAATAAACAAACCAACGAGTGAATGAAAGAACGGACATGGCTGAAGGACCATAATCCGGCACATTTATTTATTTAGTTTCTCTGGTTTTTTGTTTTTGTTGTCTCCATTTTTTTAGGTAAACTCCTATTTTAGGTTTTCAAATGAGACGACAAGTGAATGCTTTTTCACTTTGTCATGCCGTGCTGCAAGCTCAAAGAAAACACTTGAGAAATATTGAAAAGCAAACATAGAGAAATTGTTAGTAAGGCGTAAAGTGTGCAAGGTTAAGAGAGTGGGCGTGAGCAAGCAAGCAAGCGAGAGAGGGTCGGCGCTGTGAAGAAGCATACACATTGCGACGCTTAAAAGTATGCATGCAAGTTGCTGCAACTTGCTGCCAGACAAAGTAAGCAAACGAAGCAAATAGGAAAATGCGATGGTAGCGTGCAAGACGATGGAAGAGGACAGTGCATTGCAATGTGGGCGTGCAAGGCATGGAAATAAAAACGAAATGTCCTTAGTAACAAAAAAAATGTTGTTATTTTTTTCGCTTTTTGAATAATTTTTTGCACACAACAGTCGGTCTCATAAACAGACTCGAAGGATATTGTTAAGGAAATTGCCAGCAAGGCGAGCTTATTTGTTTGAGCTTTGCTTCTTCTGTTTCTGTTTCTCCTCGTTGTTCTTCCTCTTCAGTGTCGTCGTCTTCCGCTACGTCTTCATAGCCGTCTTCGTATTCTTCTTCTTCGGTTACTTGTGTTTTTGCTATTACAAAATTTCGCGTGTGTGTTTGTGCGTTTGTTTGTTTGAAAAGACTACTGTTAGTAGCAAACAAATATGTATACTGGTGTGTGTGTGTGGGCGTGCCAATGTATGTGTGTCGTACGTACGCTTGGCTTAAGTTGGCTACATTTTAGTTACTGTGTGCTTCTGCTTGAAAGGTAATTTATGATTTTTGGGTTACAAAGCAGAACTGTTTTTCGCACATGTTGTCTGCTCGCCCACATAAAAAAAAACTATAAACAATAACAAAATAGCTAAGCATTAGAATAAAGTAAAAGAAAGGCTATGATGACAACAACAAAAATAACAATGAGAACAAAAATATTGTTAAAGATCAGATTGTGGAGAAAAACAAGAACGAAACCAAACAGAAAATGTTTTCGATAATCGTGCTTCGGACTTTGCCAAACATTCAAGTGTAATTCCAGCGAAATATTTCGAGAATAGTAGCCGACAACAACGACACAATAAAAATTGCTTTCACTCCACCAGCAGTTTATCAAAGTGGTGTATGAGGCGGCAACGGCAGGGGTGTATGAGAATCCTTAAGTCGGCAAAGCACACAAATGTCTGCAGGTAAAAATTTGTTGTTGTTTTTCTTTTTTTTTTGTTCTGCACAAGAATTTCTAAAAAAAACAAGCAACGAGTCATGATTGCCTACGCTAACAGGCAACGGCAATGTGGCAACTCTGCTGACTTAACTTTTGCCATAAAAAACGCGGTCAACGCCAATTAGTTGAAATATGCAAGGCAATGAAAGCGTTTTGAGAGCCACTTAAGCGCGCCATTTTCAATTTGAATGCGCCAAGTGGGCAGGCAACAGCAACAACAACAACAAAAATACAATCAATTATTAACAAAGCAACAACAAATGTTGTCTGAAAAAACTTTCTCAATTGCTTCATTTGTGCGCCAATAATTTCGTTTGTCGTCAATCATTCAAGCCGCAACGCATTCAATAGTATTAATTATTTTATGTTTTTGTGACAAGTTCATTTCAGCATGCAAAGCAACCCTGAATATTGAAATTTCTGTGTATGTGTGTGAGTAATTTTTTTTGTTTGGGGGAAATCGCAAGGCTTTAATTAAATTTTGAACAGACGTTGAAGACGTGCTTTTGCATAAATTTCAACTTTTCCAACTATTTTCTAATTACACAAAATAAAAAAAGAAAATAATAATAATAAAAAGGGTTAAGACCGAAAAGGCATATGTGTGTGGGTAACTCATTGCTTACTTGCAAATTGTGATTTTGTCTTAAATTCTCTAAGAATATTCGTGTATCTTCGTGGGTTAAAGGCGAATGTGCATGAGTGTGTGTGCGTCTTTGTGTCGGTGGGGTTAAAGATTAGTGAGTGGCTGTCGTTGCCGTTGTCTCTACGTGCATGGCTTTTACTTGTATGTGACTTTGCTATCTGTGAGTTTAACTCTAATTTGCGTATAATTAGTGTTAAATATGTTTTTCGTGTTGTTGGCGACGTGCTGAGCAGAGCTGTGCTCAAAAATTCTATACTACTAAGAAACAACTGAAAATTATATTTTTCAGCATACTTTTAAGCATGTACATTCCCATGTAGAATATGTTGATGTGTTGTTTATGGTGATGCCTTAAAACATATTTTCATGTTGAGTTCAAGCGTAAGAACAGCGAACAAAATGTGTAAATATTTTTTAATATGCCTTTGATGAAGATTTAAATGTCCTTGAAGCACATACACAATACAATAAAGTATCCGCACATGTGATCTGCCATCAGCACATGAATAAGAAGATGACGAAAAAAAAAGCAACATAAAGACGAATTAATGACCAACGCTTGCATAATAAATTAAGATTTTCTTATTTTTGTTTTTGTTTTAGTTTTGTTTTTGTATTCTTGTTGGCTATCCGTTTGTCATTCGGTCGGCCATGTTGCTCAGCCATTATGGTAAATTCTTTTAACGCTTTAAACCGCTTTTCGACCGCTGTCATTATTGTCTTGTCGACTGCCCATATCGCGGTAGGCGTGGTCGCATTGCGAACTTGCCATGTCAGCACTCGTTTATTCATTTGAATTATCCCCGAAAGCGCATTTAATTTTAATTATGCGTGACTGCGACGCTCTTGTCCAACTGCCTACCACACCTTCGCACACTTCGTCTGCGGCTGCTGCTGCTTCTTCTTATTTTCCTGTTGTTACGTCATCAGCACAATGTCATCCACCCGCGTTCATATAACGTTCGACGAAGAACAAAACTTGTATAAATGTTTTTTTTGTTGTATGTATAATACTATTTTTTTGCTGTGTATAAACGCTACTTCCTGTCTGGCGTCATAAACCTTTAATTCCTTTATGCTGTTTCATCTTTATGTGTGTGTGTGTGTGTGTTCCTTTTTAATTTTTTGTGGTCTTCTTGCACGGCTTTCAATCAATTATGGACTTAGTTTTTCGCTTTGTCTTTTAATTAAGTCATTTATTGCAAAGTCATGGGTTAACATTTATTTTTATTTCGCGTATTGCTCTTGTTAGCTTCGCCAATCAGGCATGGCAAAGCCTTAAGCCACGAAGTTGAGGATCTATTGAAATATTTGAATGCTGAGGTAACGGTTGGAAGGTTGATGATGATCCATAGAAATATTAAAAATAAAATCCCTTATTATAAAAATAAGTTAAATAGTAAGTTATTAGATTTTGATCCCGAAAAATAGTGATTTGAATCTGAACCGTTTCCAAGCTCTCAACTACTAAAGAACTCACGTTTGTCCTTACCACGACGCAACCGCGCTCATATTTTAACCATTTGACTTTATTAAACGCATCTCACCCCTGTGTGCACTCACAAAGACCTTTATTTTCCTTCACTATTTGAACACTGGTTTTATTTACAGTTAATGTTTGAACACGTTCAACATTTCGCGTTTAATGTTCCTTCGCTGTATTTACTTTGTCTTTGCTTACTTTTGTCTTTTTTGTTATTGTGTTCTGTTCATAATTCCTTCTGCCAGAATGCCTGAAAGTATGCAACGAAGCAAAGTTTTTAATAATTTTTCTCTCAATGCATTGTACATGTTTTGTTTTAGAAGTTGTATGTATGTGTGTATTGAGTGCGCGCGAGTTAAGCTGAGTACTCGAAGGCAAAAATCCGCTTAATATCATTTTTCGGTATTATTTCGCTTGGTCAGTTCAGACTGTCATTGTGGAATGCAATGAAACTTTGTTATTATTTTAGCTTGGTTAGTGAACAACGACAACGACGACAACAACAGTAACAATAATAACAACGACAGCAATATTGCTATGGTTGAGCCACACAGCCTCATTACCAAGAGTCTCAAATGCAATCACACATACATATAGACACGTAGTTATGCGAAAACATAAAAGGATTAAATGCGGCAAATCCGCTTAACTCAACTTTAGTGCGGTTTTCAATGCGCTGTTTTCCCTGCACACACACACACAAATGTATTTTCTCTTTTTGTCACTCGACATGTGCCGACGCTTTATACAACTCATATTGGTTACAACTCTGATTTAGTGAGTCTCAACTTGATGCTATCAGCAACGCTTGAACTCGGCTTTTACTTTGACCCTTGGTTAAACCTTGAACATAAAGATATTAATGAGTGAGTTGCAATACAGGATATTAAACAAAAAAGTATTTACTGTTGAAAAAAACATAAAAGTCTGAAATACACATATGTATATGAATGTATAAATAATAATCTTTTTTTGTGAAAAATCACGTTGCGTACAACTTCATTTGTAACATAATCTTATTTTTTTTATAATTTAATTTGATTTGTTAAACTTTTTTTGTTTTGTACTGCATTTTATGCTGCAGACGTTGCGCAGAAGGTCATAGTAAAGGAGTAAGGATCTATGATGTACATATGCATATGTAGGATTGATCATTAGATGAAGCTCATCGTATATAAAGTAAAGAATAAAGTGTACGACTTTTTGGTCTTAGCCTTGAACCTAACAAAATCAATCAATATGCCCATTTGGGTCAACTCATATGTCTGTCTGTCTGTATATATACAATGTAGTCTTCCAATTTTTTTAGGTGTGCTAATTCTTTGCTGAATGGTTAACTGAGACCCTTTGGTATTATTATGTAAATTATTAAAAATCCTTTTTTAAGAAGATTATCAGTTTATTTATTGAAAACAATATAATTTTATTGTTTTAATTTATTTTTGCATTAAATTGTTTTATTATTTCAAACACACTTTCACAACACTAACTTTGTTGTTAAGCGCTTATGTAAGGACATAATTCTTCTCCATCGTCGTTGTTGTTTTTATTGTTGTTGTCATCATGTTTGTGTTATTTGCACATTTACATAACTCGTTCTTAGGAGACCATGTTAAAATACTTGACATATTTAAAGCAGTTCACACATCCTGCCAAAAACAACTTCATTGCTCTTTCTTTGCCTTGCTCCCGCAAGTGAAGTCTTGGCATTTAACATGCATTTCAAGCCTAAAAAAAAAAGTGTTTTTCTTTGTTTTTTGTTTTTTTCTGACACTTCTTCAGTGATTTTTTTCTTTTGTTTTTGCAGCTTTTATTTGCCTTACTCTTTTTCTTTGTTTTACTTTGCGAAGGACATTTTTGCTGCTTGGGTTGTTTGTGCCTTTTGTGTTGTGTTGTGTGTGATGTGTCGTTGTCCTACATTGATTTGGCCCTACCACGCCCACACAGCGACCGCGCTGCCAAAGCAACTCACTTTTAACTGAACTCGAATCAGTTGAATTTGTTTGTTGAGCCGATAAAGACGACAAGGCTGAATCACTGACTTGCTGTTTCGCTGACTGACGCACTGACTTTAAATGCAAACGAAAACAAGAAAGGAAACTTTATATAAAACAAAAATATGTTTTATTTTTATTCCTTTTCTTTTTCACTTGAAATATTTATTTGATTTTTCTTCGTACTTGTTTACTATTCATTCTTTTCTCTCTTTTGTTTTATTGTTGTGCCAAATTTGACGTCTTTTTTATAAATTTTTGTGCTTTTTTCTTCTGTCTTTTCTGTTTATATTTGCCATGTTTGATATTATATTTTTTTGTTTGCTATAATTTCGTGTTACATTTTGTTGCTGGAAAAGAATTCTCTTCCAGTGGCAAAAAAAGTTTCTATATCTATTTCTGTATCTGCTACTAGTGCTATGTGCTGAATGCGACAATTCTTGCAACTGGCAAGCATCTACTGGGTACTCTCGAGTGCAACTCAGGAGAGGAAGTGGCCTGACTCAGCTCGACTTAGATACCCCGCTGCTGCTGTTGCTGCTAACGAGTCCTTGAGAGAACTTACTCACAACAACAACATCAAATAACAACAAAAACAGTATAAAAACTTGTCAAAAGTACAAAGTGCAATACAGCAACGCAAAAAAAAAGCTGCCTGCTTTTAGGCAGCAAGTGGTTTTCTTCACTTGTACTTTTTTTTTCTTCGCAGTTTTAATTATTTCTGCCTCCAAGAAAGCAACTAAAATTCAAAAGAAATTCTTAGAATTATAAAAAAAAAATGTACACTTCAACAGTGCGTTGGCAGCCCTAAGCTCGTGTACTCGAGTCAACATAATAAGGTCAAAATACTCAATTGTGTGACATTTTGTTGCGTTTAGCATATGAAATTTGAATTTGTGTACTGCAAAATAAAAATCAATAACAAGCAAAGCAATGAAGACAAGGCAATGTCGGTCTGTTTAACTTTTTTTCGGTTATTTGGTACTGAACGGAGCGCCCAAGAGATGAGATAGCATGGTGGTAAGAAGGCAACATTCGCAGGCGACAATGACGACAATGACATGTCATCACTGTCGTTGGCGACGTCGCTAACGTTGCTTGTCGTTTAATTTAAAATTCAAATGCAAACATGTTTTCAAACGGCAGGCGACATTTAACAAGTCGCCTTTTTGGCGCTAAAAACCTAAAGCAATGACGAAGGGCAATGACGATAAAGGCGACGACGACGACGACGGCAGTGACGATGATGATGTCGTGCTGCTTCAAACCCACATACATGCACACAGCAGAACCAAACAACAAACCAGCAAGCAAGTAACCGATAAACGAAATTCGAAAGCCCACGTGCCAAAATAATTGCCTACTTTACGGCGCTACAAGCAAACAAGCAATGAGTGTCAAGCGAGCGAGCAAGCGAACGGGCAAAAGAAACACGGCAATGTTTTTGGAAATCACCAAAGTCAATGCGAACAAAATCAGCAAACATTTTTAGCAAATCATTAGGCATTGAAATTCGACATGCTGTTCTTGTTTTTTTGTAATATATTGTCTCGATCATTCGTTCGTTCCTTCTTTAAATTTTCCTCGACTCGACTTACGGAATCGTGCTCGCCGTAAGATACACTGTCAGCGCGCGCGAAAGTATGCTACAAAAACACAAATATTATCAGAGGCATATCAGCAGCAGAAGCTTCAACCAGTTTTTATACTGTTTTTTACTTAATTTCTTTGCCTCTTCCCACCCAACAGCAACAACAACAACAGCAAAAATTCTTCACCACAAAAATTTCCCAATGTTTTTGCGATGATGTCCTCATAATGGGTAATTTTCTCTCACGGTGTTATTTGGCTACACTCTGAAGCGCGTTCAGGGACATTTCTTTTTTCAGTGCGTGCGTGCTTGTGTGCTGCATATCTGTGTATGTGTGTATATGTGACTGAGCGGTCGTACGCTTAAAGTTATGCTATGAATTTTGTGCTATTTTCTTCTCGTTGTTTTCGATTTAAGCCTTTTTTTGCTTTGTATTTGAATAAGCAATATTGTGCGTTTTTAAAGTGAAAAATTTAGCAAATTTTATGGAGGATTTTTGTTTATTTTTTCAAGCGTAAGAACTAAAAGCACAAATGGAGTAATTTTTGAAAACGAGCTGACTTTATTATGATCATAGAGGTTTATATGTATTCAGACTAACCATTGAATCGCTCACCTACGAGAACATGCTTATAATTATCTTTTGATGCATTAAAACTGTACCAACTGTCCACAGCTGTGCTCAAGCCTATTTCATACCCGCAAAATTTCAACTTAAATTTTGCACAGTTTTGGGCATTGTAAAAATATTTAAGTAAAAACAAAAAAAAAAAAAAAATCTGAACTCTCGGTCACCAACTGCTTAACGTGTGCCAAATATTTTGTTTACAATCATTTGCACCCAGCTGTCAGGCAGCGTCAGGTCGCCGTGCTTATATTGGGAATTTTACACTCTCTCTGTGTTTTAAATAATTTCCCTTACTTAAGTTCGTATTGTTTCGTGTTTTATGTGCCGTTGTCGCTGTCGTCTGACAACGCTGTCGGTAAATCACAACCACAGCGTCGCACACAGCAATCAGTTTGACTTTGACTGCGTAACGCGTTGCGTGCTTTTTGGCGCACAGTGCCGACAAATAGTAAATAAATAACCGATATCAAAATCGACGACTTTCAACGTATATTTTTGACGTACAAAATTTTCTTAATGCGTGCAAAATAAAATTGTAATTTTTTTTAAATCTTTAAGTTTTTTTTTTTTGTGAACACAAGTGCATAATTTTGCGTGTTTTTAGAAGGGAATCGTTAGTTGTATTTGAGCAATAAATTATTGCATACTTTTTGGCTCTGTTAATTGTTCTTGTTGTGTTATTTTATCATGAATCATTTAAGAATTTACAAGAAGATTTTGCAGTTTTTCATTTTGTGTGCTACTCTTGTATTTATGCATTTAAATTTTTATATAAGCCCACAGTTATACAGAGTTTAAAATTTATGTGTCAAATTGTGTCAAAAAGTGTCTTTGTTGGTTAAAAAAGTGATTTTTGTTGTCACTGTTGCTTTATGGTAGGCCATTTCAAAATTCTGGTTTCGTCAAGGTTAGCTTTGGCATAGCTTTTATATACTTAGTATTAAAATGTTGTGGACAAGTCTTAAGGCATCTTATGTCAAATGAGAGCAATTATAAAAAACTAACAAAAGTTGTTGTTAAAGTTTTTTGTGTTAGCTTGAGGTGGATAAAAATATTGTAGCATAGCTTTAGACTTAAGCATACAGAATTTTAAAATAGAAAGATTTAGTACCATTAAGAAAGAATAAAAGAATATAACGTAACAATTTTTCTTTTAATAATCTTAAACTTGAAAATTTAAAAATATGTTTGCATACTTTTTTTGCCATGCAACATTTCGTTAAGCCCTTTTGCCGCTTTTTTTTGCCGTGTTCCTTTTAATTTTTGGAAGTTTTATGTGACTGTTGTTGTTATCATGATTTTTGTGAAGACATAACTACGCCTAGGCATGTAAGAATGTAAGAGGCCTGCAATTTACTACAAGCAGCAATCAATTCCATAGCATAAATAACTCAATTTCTGCCTTGACTATAACGTTGACGACGGTAACGAGTCTGCCAAGGCCATTGAACGTTGACTTTGGCTGTTGTTATTGGTTTTTATGTTATTGAGCTCAGTGAAAACAAAAAAAAAATGAATAAAGAAAATGAAGGACAAAAAAAAAATAATAAAAACGTAGTCAAGTCCATGTAGACCCAACAACTTCAACTTCGTTTAACGTGTTAGAACAATTTAAGCATTGAAATTGGCACCGATTTCCCAAACATACACAGCTACACATATGTATGTGTACATGTTTATAACAAGTTGTGACTTGTAACTATGCTGATATTAAACCTTAACAAAAAATTAGATTATAAAATCTGACTGAGACTGGAAGACCAGCTTCAGAGTCAGTACAACACATGCATGGCATGATTTAAAATGACCATACTTTATGGCGAAGGCATACACAGAGCTACACGTGTTGTCGTTTATCTATAGACATGGCCACCCACTTAGCTCGTATAACTCTCACGACAGCATGGTATGCTCATATCTGATAGCCATAGTTGGTCTCCAATCTGGACTGGTCTGGTCTAGTTTGGTCTGCTCTAGTCAAGTCAAATTCCACTCAAACTCTATGTAACGTGGTTAGTGCGTCTCATGTTGCTTCAACGAAACGAATAACCATTTCAAGCACAAAATGCGGCACAAGGCGACTCAACGAAACTTAGCTCAAGTTAGTTCAACTCGACAGCGACTCGGTCTCGTATGCTGCACTTGCACATATACATATTAAAAAACATATTTCTGTACTGTTGAGTTCAGTTTAGTTGAGTTAAGTTGTATAAAGTTGAGTAGTGTAAAAGATTGTTTCGTCCATTTAACAATGTGTGCCACAATGTATGAGTATCATCCGAGACAACATAACACACACACATATGAGACAGACAGCGGCAATAGAACATATTGTATATGGTAGAGTGATGATGATTGTGGGTGAGAAAGAAAGAGAAATAGTGAAATGAAGTCAAGCCAAGTCTATACAAGGACGTAAGCTTTACTTCACGCTACACACTTTGGCACACACAGCTATGAATTTGAACGCGTCCAATGGCCAACCATAATTCACTGGAGATAATATACATGTGTCTCACAATATATATACTTGTATCTAAACATCTAACTACGTATATATTCATCTGTTTGTCCAACGGACAGGTCTCTATAAACCACCCACACTACACGGACCAGACGCGCCCGTGCCTGACATGAAACATTGTCCAGGCACTAAACTAACTGCCTGCCAGTTTGCCTGACTGTCTTTCTGTCTGTTTTTCTGTTTGTCTAATAGACTGTCTGTCCCTCTTATAGTCTGTCTGCCTGTTTTGATATGCTCTTTTTTTTATAACAAAATGTATACAAGTTATTTGTCTAAGGTATACTAAGACACGCTGTCTAAAAGTATGCTACATTCCTTTAAACAAAGCTGGAAAATATGCTACAACATTTTAAAGTATGCAAAAACATCAAATAAAGAAACTTGTGGATATAACAGTGTAAAAGAGGCTAGTAATGCTATAGGGAGTGACAATAGCACACAATTGTCCTGTTTTAACCCTTTGGCTGGTAAAAATTGTACACAAAAATCACTTGAACTCAGTGATGAAACTTTCAAACGCACTGAGCCTTTTCTAAGTTGTTGCTTGTGCATGAGAAATAATTCAAATAGAGTCGAGTTGAGTGAAAAAATTTAATTTTAAATATTTTTTATAATAAAAACATATGCAAAAATTGCTCTGCTTTTCCCTGTTTTTAGCACGCTTAACTGAAATGCTACAAATTTTTGCAAATTGTGAAATACAATTTCTTTGTTTCGTTTTTTCAAGCGAGAGGTTCATATTTGATGCAAAAACATTTCTTTGAAAAAAAAAATGTGTCAAATTTAATACTCTTCATGCCTTTTTTCTATCATTTTACCTTAACAACTCACATACCAATTTTCATTTTGTAGCTTAATGGGTTCCAGTAGTATGGAAATAGTTGAATGTTCCTATAAGTGGGCGGTGTTTTTTATCAAAATAGTTTTTTTATATGGTCGGAGATGTCTTCTTCTGGGTGATACAATCTTCTGGAGAAAGTTATAGTACTGTTCACTGCGAAAAAGTACAAAGACAGTTTTAACAAGAGCAAATTGTCTTGAAACAAGCCAAAAAGAAAGCAAGACAAAATTGGCAGTGATGTGATTCTAACTACTGTAACTACAACCAAAGTATACTATTTTAGCATTTACCTTTTTTTATCGTATTTGAACACACAACGCAGTTGTTCGGTCAATAAACGACAACAAAAGTAATTGTCAAGTGCATATAAATGTGAGAATAACAAGTGTGCAAAAAAACAAAAAAACCCGCAGCATACTTTCTAACGTATTTAATGACGGCCGACGCCGCTAAGCAATGCGCAATATCGACATAAGCAAACGCGTAAAACAATTGCAGATGAAGGAGCAACGCGTGCTGTCAAAGCAGCCGGAAAGTATGCAATTACTTCGCGATTAATGCAGCAGTTGATCGCAACGAAAAGGGCAATTTTTGATGCCGGCAAGTGCCAGTCGTTTCAGCTTTAAAACAATAAACAAAGAAGGCTCTTAAAGAAAGGCAAACTATTTGTGAAGGACGAAAGGAACAGAAAAGTGACGTAATTAAAGTTCGAAATAAGGAAAGGACACCAATAAAAACCAAACCGATTACGGAATGGATGCAGCCACGCTGAGGCTCGTCGATGACGTGCAACAGCAACAACAGCAGCAACAACAACAGCATTTACGCAAGAATAGTCTTTCGTCAACACCAACAACGGCGACCATTAGCGGCGTTGGGGTATCAACAACACCCACACATAGCACACATACACTGGACGATTCGCATCCGCCAGCTGGCGTCATGGAGACGACAGCAGTGCTGATGATGATGACAACGCCAGAGGGCGGTCTTGTTGGTAGCAGCAGTAAAAAGTATCTGCATACAACAGCGACAAGCGTCGCACCGGCAAATGTTACCGGCACGGCAAATCACTCGAATAGTTCATCGAATAACTCGTCGCCATCGAAATTGCAACAGCACTATCAACAACAGCAGCAGCAACAACAATACAGTCATCATCATGCAATGCATGCTTTGCATCACCATGGCCATCATCACCATCAAATGGCAACGCCATCACCATTAGCGGCTGCTCTTGTTAATCTAAAGCAACAACAACAGCATCAGCATCAACAGCAACAACAATGCAGTAACAACACTTGCTGCAGCAATTGTAGCAACACAGGCAGCGCAAACGGCAGCGGTTGCAATACGCCACCAACATGCGGCGCACAAACGCCACCATTGCCGCTCTCATTGCCGCCAGCATCATCGACTCATTCACATACGCTGACGCACGGCCATCACGGACATACGCACGGACACGCTCACACACATGCACCGTTGGCACACGGTCATACGCTCTATCCACTGATCGCGGCTGCTTCGCTCGGTTACGGCTCGAGCGGTCCCAGTTCGTTGGTAAATTCGCCAGCTCTGGGCCGACGCAAACGCTACACGAGCACATCTTCCAACTGTTCTAGTCAATTTAATAACAACTATGCTGGTCTCGATGTTGAATCGCTTGATGACATGTTGCGCAAGGTAATTAACACAATAAAATTTAGTTTATATGCAAACATTTGTATTGTCTACTTGTGTGTGCAAAGTATCAAACACACCGACATTATTAAGTTCCTAAATTATTTTTGGTCATAAGCCAACAATTATGCTTTAATTTGTTTTTCATGTTTCTTTTTTTTTTTTTTGCATTCCAATAGTTTACTGAACTAGTACAAAACTAACGTTTGAACTAGTTCCAATGTAACCAGGACCAGTGGGAGCTCAAGCTACTCTCCATGCTTTCAACTGTAGAGTTTTACTAGGCAATGTCATAGGCTGGGGTCAATTGTCACCTTACGACGATTTTTGACTTGTTACCGTACTAGCCCTGCTGTACCAGTTTGGGGCATATTTTTTTTTTTTTTTTTTTT
>JBAMBP010000938.1:0-73710 GCA_037044515.1 Phortica magna | reverse complement strand
CTTTATGCCACCACTTCGTTCAGTTAGTATTGCTCAAAGGCATGCTCTCTTTGCCAAGATAATGGGAAAATGTAACTAACTAACACTGTGAAGCAGGCCATTTTCTCTCTCAATCTCTCTCGCTCCCTCTGTCAATCGAGAGAAATACAGTAAGTGTGTGTGTGTGTGTGTGTTGAGAGAGTTTGCAATTGAGTGCATTAAGCGAATAATTGGAATTGCACAAAGAAAAGTGAATTGGCTACTTGCCGTTCGGTGGGGGCTCGTCTCTGTCCACCAACATATGATGTCCGTGCAGTGTGCAATTGTGTATAAATTCATTGCAGTTTTGGCGTCTTTCTTCTTCTTCACATATTAGTGCCAAACTTGTTTTACTCTTTTATACACCCCGCACCATTTGGCAATTATTTATAGTGTCATTAATTAGAGCACTTTACCCCATTGCATGTCAGTAAGCAGAGTCATGCCTATCTCCTTCTCTCTCTCAAGTTTCTGTCGTCCCTCATATGTGCAGTGCTTATTGATTCGTTCTTTTGTTTGCTCTATACAGTGCACTAACTATTTAGCTTTGTTTGTATGCGTTTGGCTGAGTATGTGTACAGTTTTCATTTTTTTTTCTTGTACTCCCCCCGCTGCTGAGAGTGACAGTTACTGACCTAACTCAATGCAATTTTGTTTGAGATACGTAGTACAGCTTGTTGCTGCTTTTGTTGTTTTTCGTACGAATAGTTGGCGTTTTTATTATTTTAATCATGTGCAACTTTTTTCATCCATATTTGATTACTGAGTGCGAAAATTTGTGTTGCTCTTTTTTCTTGTAGTTGCGTATTTGTAATTGTTGCAGTTTAAAGACATGCAATTTTAAATATCATCGAAAATATAATACAACACTGTCTATATAATATAATTGAAAGTACAACTAGGTTATATTAACGAACAAATGGAGAGACTGACATGACTATGATACACCAACTGGTCCCATTGACCTGGTCAAGATTATATATAAATTATATAATCGGAGATCTCTCCTTTTGTGCTGTGCAAACTTCATGACATATTTAATATACTCTTGTAAAAGTACAAGAACCTTTATGAGCCTGCAGGTAGTTTTTTTAAAAGCAATCGAATACTAATGTACTTAAGAACAATCACACAATTAACAATGAAAGTCATTATCCAAGCAGAACTCAAAACAGTCTGAAACAAGTCAAGTTTTAGTTTCGGTCTTGCCGAAGTGCTAGTGTTTTCCAGTCGTGCCCCGCTCCCGTGTTACAAAGATCATGACAAAACTAGAATACTTTCTGAATTTAAAGAAGTTTCTCCAATAGAATATCAACAAGAATATGAATTTGAAGATCACTTGAAACAGACACTTGACTTGTTAAGTGGAAGAACTAAGAACTTCTCGTATAACGCACAAATGACAAGTATAGAAAGTTTATGAGTCGCGAAATTGTTTTTGGTAATTACAAAAATCAACAATAAACAAAATAAAAATGTGTTTTTGCCTTACAGTCAATGCGACTTTGATGAAATTTATTGTACTTTAATGTAATTTATTTCACCGAAAAACGGTAAAATTCATCTGTCAGAACTTTCAAATCCAATAAAGAAATTCGATGCACTAACAAGCTTTGGCTCCTTTACAAGAAATTAAGACACAAAGAAGTTGCAATGTCGGCTCAATCAATCAAGGTAAAAACGGCTCAGCGGCATCCGTGGTACAACTGTACCGATGAGTTTCTGATTGGGCAACTTCAGAAGGTGTCATATTGCTTAATTTAAAGAATTCAACTGTGCAGGACTTTCCAAGAGGGGCAGCATCAGCAGCGAATCGCAATCAAAATGACATATGCGAGTGCAATGAACGGGCAAAATTGGCCACACTTGAAAAACGCTAACATCTTCTTTCTGGCGTACTCATCTGCCATTCGCCCGTCTCTCTCTCTCTCTCCCGCTCCACGTCGTTTGCTGTTCTTACAGACGAGAAGATTCTGCAGCGACTCAACTTATCTTAAGTGATTTTTGAAATGCATTTCGGATTGCATTCATTAAGTTTTTGGCAGTTGACTTTTTTGGAAACAGTTTTTTATTTATTTTTTGCCACTGAATTGCACGTTGGTTGTTTTTTTTTACAAGAGCCGACAACACTGCCACTGCTGAACCTCTTTTTTTTTTGTACTTTTTCGCATAATATAACTTTGCCGTTCAGTTTGTCACACAGTGAAGGAGGCAACATTTTCTCCTCCTATAATAATTCACATACCTGTCTTTATACTATAAAGTTTATAGACATGTTCTATATATGCGAACAGTTCCACAACTCTCAAGAAGGATATCTAAACCTTTGAACTGATACACGTTCTTAAATATTTATTGTACCTTTCGAAACTTCGATTTGTCTGAACATATTATCTTCTTTTTCTTTATCTGTTGAATTTTTTATTCAATCCAAAAGGAAGTTTGACGTTGGTTGTTTTTTTTTTGACATTGTTTGTATGATTTAAAAAAAGGGAACAACGGAAAACAGATTTTAAATTCGTTCGTTTTTGTTTAAATTTTTAATTCACAAAGAATTTTTTTTCGGTTTAAATAAAATAATATATTCGAGTTTTGCCACAAAAAGTCTTTAAAATTTCCGTTTGTTGATTTTATACTTTTTTTACTTTCCGTGCTGAGAAAGGTACTATAATTTTGGCATAAACTTTGTTGAACGATGACGAATACATTAGAAACCAAATAATAGAATATATATACTTCCGATGAGCGCAACAACATATCCGTCCCCATTTGCTCATATGCTCACACTTACTAAGCAAATTCAAACTTTGCTTAGATTAATGTTCAATGACAAGAGAGAGAGAGAGTGAGTGGGGCTCAAATTTTGTCGAGCGCAATTCGCATAGAGATAATGAACTATAAAGAGGTCCTAAGAAATATCAAGTCTTGATGTCATGAGCAGCGTGAAGAGCAACAAGTCTTCGGCATGGCCGAAGTAAACTTTTGTTTTTGCATGTTTTTTTGTTTTTCTCTTCATTCGTATATATTTTTCTTATTTACTCTGTCGACCGGGGCCGCACCTTCGATGCGAGATCCGCGCAGCCCAACGCAAATTGTGACTGCGGTGAGTGCGAACCAAGTCGAGATACATGATTCATTTATGTAAACGCATTTAAATAAAGTACAACAAAGGCTGTTGTCGAATTATTAAACCATGTGTCCTACTTTATAAAACAAAATGTGTTTTCCCTTAGTATTTTTTTTTTTTTTTTGTTTTGTTTTTGTTTGTTTTTTCTTTCTTTATTATTTATTTTTACTTTATATGCAGTTTTAAATGTTCTTTAAATCTGGTGATCGCGCAAACTCCTCATCCGGTCCAGATAATTGCCGCATAAATTTAGTAAGCTGACGTCTACACGACTACTTTATCGTATACGCATAAAAATTAATCGCCGGCAATTTTAAGATACTGTTCTGTTTTAATCGTTTTTTTCATATATGTCACACTTTTTTTTATAAGGGTTTGTAGGTCACGTCAGTCAAGATCCGATCGCCTGTCGCTATGAATTTTGATAAATGTCAACGTGCATTTATTTAAGAAACGTGTAAGATTTAAGAAGCGTAAGAACTCCTTAGCTTTGCACACTTACACACAGTTGAGAATTAAGATAAATTCTTAAATGAAGTGGGCGATCGAACTGCAAAATGAGAAAGTTAAATTTGCCGTAAGATAATTGAAAAACTCCAGAACGACGAGGTAACCTTAGTCAGACATCGCGTGCAGACTTTTCCGGTTTAGCGGCGACTAGGCAATGCAATAGTCGATTGCAAAAGCAATAGCAAAATACGCGATTATCATGATTAGCAAACATAATGCTCTCATCCGAGCCGAGCCAAGTCAAACGAGGCCGAAAAGAGCGAAGAGAAGAGTAGTGTAGAGAGTCGAATCGTGTAGAGTCGTAGCAATGCAATGCGAGGCAACCAAACGATCTCAGACGCCTCGTTTACGTCTTAGCAACTTCCGCTACCTAAGATTGGCGATATTACGCGGGCAGGCATTACGACAGCGATCTTATTTCGAGTTAGCAGCAGCATGTCGTGGCTTGCCACTAGTTGTGGCAAGTTTGCTTTGTTGCTGCGGTTGCTTGTTTATTGCGCAAGCGTTGCCAATCACATTCCAAACGTTGTTGCGCTGCATGCCAACATGCAATCGACAGAAACTCGGCCCGGTACACTGCATTGTCGCGCTCCGTCCCGCCCCGCCCCGCACCGAGCAGGCCAATCCGACCAGACTTGAGAAAGTAAACTGTCATTATTGCCGTCATCGTGGCCGCTGTCATCGCCACAAAAGCGCAAAACAAGTGCTCCGTTGCAAAAACAAGCAGCATCGCAAGCATCAACATCAACATCAGCAACAGCATCAGCGTCGATGTCTTGAAAACCTGTAGTTGCTATTGAAAGTAAGTTACAAGCAACGGCCGAAAGGTGGCGCGTCGCCACATTAGAAGCCGCTCCGAGACAAGCTAGAAAAAGTGGTTTTTCCGCATTTCACTTTTAGCATATAAAATCTGCCAAAGAACTTTTGCCAACTCTTTGCGTCGCCGCTATCTTAACTGTCTCTGCGCCTTTGCATTGCGTTGCGTTGCGATTAGCGCTTATGTTTAAATTATCATTTTAATTCCTTGACATTTTAGTCTAAAAAAATAAATAAAACAAACTGTTTTTTGTTACTGCTGATATCGTTTTGCACGTTTTTATTTATTTATTATTATTTTTTTTTTTTTTTTTTTTGCACGTTTCACCTCCTCTCAATTATTATTTTGCTTATTTATTTTTGTTACTCGGTTTCAGTTTTTCAGCCGCTGACTTTGACCTTCACATTGAAATTTTAAATTGTAGCAATCACAATGAAATAAAAAATTGTGGTGCTCATTTAATTTTTTTGATTGTTTGCACTCTTACACTCACACACACAATCGTAGCTAACTGTTTCTATATACGTATCTGTACATATGAATACGATTCTTTCGATACTATGTATTTATGTATAAATGTCGAAATCATTTATAACGATATGCAAGAGACCGGCAGAATTCAGTTAATTTTGTGGTGTAGAAAACTAGTCATCCGAATTTCATAATTGTAAATGAAGCCTTTTGTTTGCCCCTTGAAGAAATATAAATATTAATTCCGAAGGAATTTTCGTTAAATTATCTATAGTTCTCCATATGTTTTAGGTATTATTATTTTAATGAAACTGTGTATATAAATACATTATTATATTTTTTAATATTATATAAATCCATTTTCATATCACATTCAATACCGTAATCGAGTCTCAACAAAGCCAGTAACGGCGAAAAAATGCTGATTTGGCAACATTGATTATAATTTTTAAATTCGGAACAATTGAAATCAGCTTGTGCTTCTTGTCTTTCTATCCCTTTTGCTCTCTACCTCGGCCGTTGTCCTTTATACAGCCGCGTTTATTCAAAAACGATGAAACACCCTACACGACGGTTTATTAACCCGTTTAACATGTTATCTTGGCTTCGACTTTGTTGGATAATTGCAGTAGTAGTTCTAGTTGCTAGCAACAAAATAAACAATATTCATTGAAATGTGAATAAAGTCCAATAGTTTAGCTTGAGTAACCGCATATAGTTGAACTGTCACCAATTAAATTTAAACTGTGCCTTCTTTTTGTCTATCTTACTGTCTGTCTGTATAACTATAAATTATTTCTTTAAGCTTGTTACTCGGCTTTCCTCTGCCATCTCAATTACGACAGACGACAATCTTAATGACATTTATGAAGATTGACAATTTGTAAATCAACTGGACATTTGTGGTAGTTTTTTCAGAGCAAGTTGTTAGAATTCATCAAAATTAATTGAGTATTTTCAAGTGTGAGAAGTTACGATAGTTGTTATGCAATACATGAAAAACAGCAAGCAGGTACAGACAAAGCCAACGAAACGCACAAAGTTCATTGTGCTTTACCTGTTGCAGAATGAAAGGCTCAAAAATAACTTGCTGCAAAACCTGCGATTTGATGCAAAAATTTCTGCCGATCGCTTGGGTCGCTTGAACTGACAAGAATAAAAACTAAAGACGAGTGGCGTAACTACACCAAACAGGGCCCGTGGCAAATTTATCTTGTGGCGCCCCTTTGTGTAAAAGTTTAGTTTGATTTTACAGATTACTTGAGCTTAGCAGCACCATTATAAATATTGAGTGTTGAAAGTTGTGTTTGCGCATTAAGTTAGTCCGATTTGACGCTATTTAATTTTACCGTTCTTTTCCTCTTGAGCTGGGGGCCCCTTTGAGCTTGAAGCCCGTGGCATTTTGCGCACTCTGCACCCTATTGTTACGCCACTGCTAAAGACAGACGTGCGAGATTAGTCAGCCAACGTGGTTGCATCGTGTTCGTCCGTCTTGGCTTGTGGTCTGTTTCTCTCCTTTTTTCGCATACTCTAATGTGGTGAAAATGGCCTGTATTATGGACAAAACACCGCTGAATTCACTTGTTCTCTCTGCTTAGTGAGTGAGTGAGATTACAAAAACTGAGCAGTATCCTCAACCAATGCTGCCACTTCAGCCGTTTTTTATTGAAAGTCCAATGACATCTTTTTGTTCAAAAATTTACTAAGATTTAAAAATTTTAATAAAATTCTGCTTATCAAAATCTCACTTAGGTTGAAAAAACTTAATTTAAAGAGAACTACACCACGTAATGAAGGTTGGACAACATAATAGAGAAATGAATGCAGTAATTATGATGAAGGGAACGTTTATCATTTAATGCACACGATCTGCTCTCACAGTTTTGAAGTTAGTGAAGCTGGAAACCAATAAGAAATGGGCCGAATGTAATGCCGAATCGAAAGTAATTGGGTACATTTGGTACATGTGGCACAATGAAGAATATTTGTCAAATGTGCAGGGCTTGCAGCAAACGTAGTAGTTCGCCCATAAGCAGTAATCGCACATGAAACACTCGCAAATTCAAGGCTAACAATCAACAATTCGTGGTACGTCATTTAAACAAACTGCTTTGATTGTATCGACGGGCGGGTTCTGCAGCGAGTTGTATTTGCACTTGCATTTGTATCTGTATCTAAACAAAAGCAACAAAAGAAAATAAAAATAAATAAACAAAAAAAAAAAAAACTGTACATACTTTCAACGATTTCACTTTCGTTATCAGCGAGGTCGCCACTGCGCATTATCATTGAATAATCATTTTTTCACTTTTTTCTTTGCAATTTTGCTTCAGCGCTTGTTGATTTCTCTCTTTTTCCACAAAAACAAAATATATATATATACATATATATATCTAAGCCCGTGCACTTCACAATGCGCTACGATTTACGCGCTACACCCTTCTCAAACTGAGCAGCGCATGAAAGCTTAGGACTCTAATGCAGCAAGCAAAATTTATTGAGTTCAAATTTTTAGTATTGATATGAATTTGTCATCAGTATTTTTAAACCACAAACGTTTCATATTTATTGCCTGCTCTTTTTTAAAAGTAACAACAAAATAAAACGTTCTCATGCACAAACTAAACACAAAATTAAAAAAAAAATAAAAAAAGAAACGTCGGAAACAAGTTGTCGAAAAAAACAAATTAATTTTGACATTGAAAACTTAACACAAAAAAATGTGTGCCAAGAGTATATTGGTCGTTTGTGCACTTTAGATACTCTACGATTTAGAGAATACCGGCGTTGACGTCCGAAATTTGTATAGCGTACAATTTCAAATCTCTTTCAAACTAAAAATAAATTAAAACAATTATGCAAGTTGGCTAATCACGCATCTTGACCTTTTTACAAAAACAATATGATCAATAAAAACCAACATAAAAATATGCGATTTTATGGATTCTTCTGTTTTGTGGCTTACCACTCAATAAATAAAATGTTTAAATATTTACCAAAAAAAAAGTGATCAAAAATTGCACATAAAAATGTATCTGTATCTGTGTCTTGTTTCTTTTGTATGTATTTGTGATTTTTTTCATCGTTTTGATTTTATATTGTATATTTTGTTTCTGATAAGCTTTGAGTTTTTTATTTTGCGTTTATGCCAGTTTCTGTTGCGCTTTGTGCAGTCCGCCCTGCGAGTTGTCTGATTAGTTTCATTTTAACGGCGGCTGATCAGAGAAGTATGGTGACTGTCGAATTCCCAATGTTATTTATTGAGTTTTAATTAGAAAACCGTTACAAAAAGTTCGAAAATTTTTATGAAGACGTCAATTAATGTTCACTTTACGCTTTATGACTTTCAGACACTGCCATATGATATATATACTGCACAGAAGTCGCACTGAACAGCTACTACCTCGAAAAACTGAAGATTCAACAACTACAACTGAGTGCAGATAATACGCGTTCGAAAAAGACAGCACACAAATGCAGCATCGAAATTAAAATGGATCAGAATAGCTTTAGAAGCGCATAAATAGTGAACTCGAACTCGAAAAACAAATACAAAAGGGCTGTTGATAAGCGGGTGGTATAGACGGTCGCTGAGCCAATGTGCTAGATTGATTGGCTGAGAGAGAGAGAGAGAGAGAGAGCGAGAAAAAAATAAGGAGTAGAGAAAACGAAGAAATAACGTTTTAGCAAACAAACAAACAACAACAACAACATAGCAACATAATGCAGCTGAACGACGTTGAGACAACAAAACAGAATGATATTCATTCGACAGCAACAAACGGTCACAAAGGATCGACAATCAATGGCAGCTCGGAAAACGGTGTTGTCGGCGTTGCTGTCACAGATCTGGCTAAAAATGGCTACCACAATGGCGCTCGGCGTGATTCGGCGCAGGCATTTACGCCACTGCTCGAGGATAGCGCCGCCCTTAACGACAAAGGCAACAGCAATGGCAAGCCACATGACACGTTGACAGATCCGAATACAATTTTGTATGAGAGCTCACCGAGCAACAACAATGAATGGAAGGCTGCCGAGACCATTAATAACATGAAGAACGGCATGTTGCACTTGTCGCATTCGCCACATCATCATCACTATCAGCTGGGCAGCAATAGCAAGGGTGGCACCAATGAGCACCTACATGGTAACGGTCACGGTGAAGAAGAAGATCCACTAACGGGCCGCCGCTTTAAAGAGCAACAGTTACGTTCGAGCGAATCCGAGGAATCGGATTTTGATTCTGATTTGCAGACGACCGGCGATCTGAAGTCTCCTACATGTGGGCTCTTCGGCTGCCGACCACGTTGGGCGCGCCGCTTTGCATCGACGCATGTATTTATGGTGGTCTTTCTGATAGCGTACATACTACAGGGCATGTACATGACTTACTTTGTTTCAGTGATTACCACAATCGAGAAACTCTTTCAGATTAAGTCAAAAACAACGGGGCTGTTGTTGAGCGCCAGCGAGATGGGTCAGATCAGCACGGCTATGCTGCTCACATATTTTGCGGGTCGTGGCCATCGACCTCGTTGGATCGCATGTGGCATGGTACTATTCTCCATTGCCGCATTTTCATGCGCTCTGCCACATTTCATTTTTGGAGAGCAGCTAATGCAATCAAGTTTGTTTCTGAAAACGCCCATAGCTGCATCACCTGTGCGTATGTCGACCGCGGAGCATTCACCAATGCACTTGGATGTGCCATTACATCTTTTAAATACCTCGCAATTCAATTTTGTTCAGCAACAGGATGCAAATCTCTGCGTGCTGGATTCGAATGCCACTAATCGGAACAATGAATGCGATGAAGAGCGCAAGTTGGAACAGGCCTCGCACTCAAAGATCACTGTCATTGTATTGTGCATTTTCTTCGGCAGTCTCCTGAGCTCTGGCATTGGGCAGACAGCAGTGGCCACTCTCGGCATTCCATATATCGATGATAACGTAGCCAGCAAGCAGTCACCCATGTACATGGCCATTACTATTGGTATGCGCATACTTGGTCCAGCGTCCGGTTTTATTGTCGGTTCGTTTTGCTCCCGCTGGTACGTAAACTTTACCAATCCCGGCTTCGATCCGAGCGATCCGCGTTGGATCGGTGCTTGGTGGCTGGGACCTGTCGCGATTGGCAGTCTTATGCTGCTTGCATCGGTTGCCATGTTCTCATTTCCGAAAGAGTTGCGTGGTAAGCGAAACGCGGGCGTAACGCAAGCAGTTGTCAACGCGGAGCCGGAGGAGAAGCCTAAGTTAAAGGGTGAGTTACAGCGTAGTCAGTTGTGTGTATGTAAGATGATTACAGTTTATCTCTTTTAAATCTTGGCAGATTTCCCAAAGACTGTGCGCCGGCAACTCAGTAACGATATATTGATGTTTCGCACTGCCTCATGCGTATTCCATTTGCTGCCTATTGCTGGTCTTTACACGTTTTTGCCCAAATATCTCGAGACCCAGTTCCGTCTCGCCACTTACGATGCGAACATGATTGCCGCCTTCTGTGGCATACTGGTCATGGGCATTGGCATTGTCATTTCAGGTTTGGTTATACTGAAACTCAAGCCCTCGGCCAAGTCAGTCGCTGCTTGGATTGCATTTACCGCTCTCGTCTACTCGGCTGGCATGGTCGTGCTCATGTTCATTGGCTGCAACATGAATGACTTTGCTGGTTACAAGCCGGCGAACAGCACCCAGAGGTGAGAACACATAATTATATATTATTCATATAATACATATAATAAATATTGTTCTGCCGCCAGTTCTGCACTCATTGAGCCCGCTTGTAACGCAGCACTGAATTGTTCCTGTGATAAGGAGAATTTTGCGCCAATTTGCGGTGCCGATCGAAAAATCTACATTTCCGCTTGCCACGCTGGCTGTGTAAGCTCACAAATGCGCGACGGTGACAACCGCACCGTCTACAACAATTGTGCATGCATTCCAGATTGTTAGTGCCTTACTTGTTGCATACCAATTGATTCTATCAGACTAACCTTGTCTATCTTTCAGTTGCTACTACACCATCATTGACGCCAGAGCTTGGCCCGCAAGTTGCGCCATCCTTTGCTGCGGTCAACGGTTACTGTGATTTTAATTGCACGAAGTTCATCTACTTTATTCTGATATTTGCCATTTGCGTTTTCATGCATTCCACCTCTGAAGTGGGCAGCATGTTGCTCGTGATGCGCTGCACACACCCGAAAGGTAAGTGAAACGAAATGTGTTCCCCACCACTTTCATATCAACTTGTCCCCGGCGCTTGTCCACAGATAAAGCCATGGCCATGGGGGTCATACAGTCTGCAATTGGGCTCTTTGGCAACGTGCCTTGTCCGATTATCTATGGTGCCGTCGTCGATTCGGCCTGCCTCATATGGAAGTCGGTGTGCGGTAAACATGGCGCTTGCTCGCTATATGATGCGGATACCTTTAGATATTACTTTTTGGGTATGTTTTTTTTTAATACGCCTGGACAGTAGTAAAAACAGAACTGTACATTTGACTCTCACCTTAGGCATTACGGCCGGCATTATGTTTCTTGCCTTTATCATGGACTTGGTTGTCTGGAGCAAAGCTCATCGCATTGACATCGCACCGGAAGATAATCAGGATACACAGAAAGGCGCTAGTGAGTCTCCCGAGTGTATAGAAACAATGAACAAAGCCGGTACACCGGCGCCGGACACAACGGTCTAAGTTAATACCAGCACTGTTACTCAAGTCGATTTCGGACTGGACTACATTTCCAAACCAGACTCAGAACCCAAATCGTCGCAACGAATTATAAAGTACGTGAGATTTTCTCACGGCACGTTCACTAAAATTGCATAAATTTCCAACAAAACTTGTTTACCTTATTTGTTAATAGTTACTTTTTGTAGTTGTATAGTTTAGCGCAAAGTTATTTAGTTTTTGACCGATTATTTTTAAAAGACTAAATTTGTTGTTTGTATGCATTTATGTTATGTATGTAGATACATTTATGTATATGTATGTATTGTATATATGTACACATATATGTGTATGCATTCATATCATAGAGGGGAAAAAGAAGATACTAATTACAATAATATGAACAGTGCAACCTCAGTTATTTACTCACAATGCATCTATGGCACATATTGTATATGTATATATACATATACATACATAAAAAAAACCATATAATTGATATAAATCTCAGCGGTATAGACTAGGAAAGTCAAAGGTTTAATGTAAAGTATGCGCACTAAAAAAATCTACGTTATACTGTAGATTATTCATTATTTTTACGCATGTATGTTATGTATTAAGTTATAAAAGTCAATTTTAAATGTCCCAACAAAATGAACAGGTAAAAAAGAAAAACACATTCACAAATGTGCTGTAGACTAGACCGGGATTGGCGATTGCACGTAAATCGACGAATATTGATTGTGTAATATGATAAACATATGTATTTTCACACATACGTATGAATGTTATGTATGTATGTAATAGCAACCTATCTGTGGTAGTTAAATTTTAGTTGAAATTCAAAAGTAAAAAATATAAATTTGATCTATAAGTTTGTCATACCATAAACGCATTTGATTTTATTGCTTTTGTATCGCGAAAAAAAAACAAGTTTTTAAAAAAATTCTACTGCCAACAATAAACACGAATTTGAATGGCAAAACAATAAGTTATTGCATGTTCATTCGTTTCGCAAAACTCGAACTTGCCATTTAACTTTGAGTGGTAATCGTTTGCTTCGAGTCAAATCCCAAAAACTAATGTCAATAAATTGTACCCAAAATTTGATTTTTATTACAATTAACAATTTCTATAAAATACTTAATTTTAAATGTACAAAAAATTGGTACACTATATTCTTTTGCGCCATTTTAGAGGAGCGCTGCCACTTTTTAGCTAACAAAACAAACGAAATGCTAGAAAATGTGATGGACTATTGTCATTTTTGAGCTTAAGAAAACAATAAACGTGGGTTTAGTTTAACAATTAACTGAAGAAAAATATGAAGAGAAAACAGGCTGAGGATAATATATGAATTGAAAACAAGCGAATACTAACTTTTGTTAAAGGTTGGCCGATGATCAGCTGTTGGGCGACCAAAGTTTGAATGTGCGATCAAAAGATGTGGTTGCAATGTGTTGCGAATCGGGAGAGACGTCGACGGCGACCACCTTACCATCGTGGCCCTGCAGGGTTTTCAGCGGTTGCCATGTTTTGTTCGACCAAATTTTTGTGGTGCAGTCATAGGAGCAGGTGACCAGAAAGCTGCCACCATCGCTTTGATACTTTACATCAGAGATAAGATTTGTGTGTGCGGGTATTGTGTAGACTGGCTGTCGACGACGGAGATCCCAAATTTTACATGTGTTGTCCTGAGAACCCGTGGCGATGTGATAGCCGTTTGGAGAGAAATCAACGCCAAATATGGAGCCCAGATGACCCTCAAGGAACATGATGCACCGACCGGTGCGTAAATCCCAAACACGACCAAATGCGTCAAGACCACCGGTACAAATTACGCTACCATCGATCTGAAAACTGAGGCAATGTACAGCTTTGGCGTGGCCTTCCTGATGCAACACCTCTGTTTTTTGTGAAAGATCCCAGAGGCGCCATGAAGCGTCGTAACATGCAGTGGCCAAAAACCGACCGGATGGGTGAAACGCAAGCTTCGATACACGATGTGGCATGTGTCCTGTTATATCGGCTATAGATTCCTCAGAGTTGAAGCCCCATAGTTTTACTGCACCATCGTGCCCTCCAGAAGCCATAGCAACAACATTTTTCTCATCTTGACTAACACCGTTTCGAAAGGCAACGCCACCAACATAACTTGCATGACCCCTCAACGTTTGCTTAAGATCGCAGTCAGGCACGGTCCACAATTTACAGAGGCCAGACCATGAAGAAGTTAACAAAAGCGAAGAATCACCGCTGAAAGCGGCGCTGCTGACAGGTCGAGAATCACCCACTTGACTGCAGAGCGGCGCCAGCGATTGAAGTCTCTTCTGTAGTTCAACCATTCGTCCTGCTCGCGTTGCACTTGGCACTTCTAGTGTATCACGTGCTCGCTCCAGTCGTTCACGAGCACGCGGTAGTGAGTAGTCTGCCAACCAAAGTCGCGCCACACGCAGTGATTCTGGGCCTTCGTGATACCACGTTGTCTCCTGTTCTTTTTGTTGTTGCTTCCGCTCTTCTTCCTCACTCTGTTTCTGCTTAATGGCATTCTCGCCAAGGTTAGCCAGTAGTTCTTTCAGACGACGCCGTCGTTCGGCAGGACCTTCTCCAAAATAACATATTGGCTCATTTAGTTGCCTTAAATTACGTTTTATTTCGGAATCATCTGTGGAGACGTTGATTTGGCGCGCTCGTCTCTTGCGTTCAAACTCTTCCAGCAGTGCTACTTTGTCCTTTTCGATTTCAGTTTCTAGATCGAAATAGTCGGAATCAATTTTGTTAGCTAGTGCTGCTGCTGTAGGTGGCTGTACAGGAGCAGTTTTTGACGCAGCCGCAGACTTTTTCGGTTCATCATAGTCTTCATCCGATTCAATGTCCTCAAGTTGAGCGGCATTCGCGCTTGTGGCGACTGGCAAGCCGGTCGTCGATGCCACTTGTCGTTTTCTTTCAGTTTCCTCTAACGAGCCATAGTGCAAGGTGCGTTGACGCTTCACATACTGCACATCATCCTCATCTGACATTATCCTACAAATAAAAAGCAATTTCCAAACTAAAAATCGGCCGAAAAGAACCCAAAACAAAAACGAATACGCGTAGCTGCAAAACGTTTTCCGGCTACTACAGCTCACCCTGTTACAATAAGGCGCCCTGTGCAGTTTGTAATGCTACCGACAGTATTGCCAAATCAGCTATTTTCTCGCCACATTCGAACGACTGCTCTGGTTTACGCAACGTTTTCTTTCAACGTTAGTTGAATGAAATGACTATGTTGTGCGCAAGTAAATCTTTTAAAATAAAAAAATAAACATCAAGCTCACGAGTTGTTTGGTATTCCGTGAAAAATAAAAAAACGAAAATTATAGACAATATTTGATGAATCAATAATAAAACGTATATTTCTATCAATTTACTATTCTCTTATCATAATCGTTTTTAATTTTTATAACATAAATAATTGTTTTCCTATTTATCTTGACAGTCTAATGAAAAAACTTAAAAGTATGTTCGTTATTAATGTTCGCCGAACTTCTTTAATTAGAACATGATTAATTTGGCGCTGTAGAGCACTAAAATGTATTTACACACGCCACTTTGGGAAACTTTCCATATTGACCTAGCCCAACTGACCGTGTAACTCTAAGCGACGTTAAGTTACCCACGCTTTCTTCTTTAACCAGGTAAATTCAGACCGACAGCGCTCATACGGTGATTTTATAATCAGCAAGTTTCTTTTAAAAAAAAAAAAGAAAAAAAAAAGCGTGCTTCATATTAGAAATATTAAATTTCGCCGAGACAGTTGGCATCACTGCTCCGCCACTCTGGTATCATAGGCGTGCATCATCTAGAACACTACCCTGGTGGGTGAAAAAAGTAATCACAAGTCTTGAAAAATTGCTCATCACTATCATCTAAACCAGGTCCACCACTGGTGGAAAAAAGTAATCGTCGAATTTATATTTAATAAATATTTAAAATATTTAATAAATATATAAAAGGTTGGCCTACATGTGTGTGCCTCGTATTCAAATAAAAAATCTAGAATCTTATTCATTTGACGTATAAAAATTCAATTAACGATTAGAACAACCAAAGCAAGTACAGTGTGGTTGAGTGGTAAAAAAAAACATAATTTTCTTTAAAAGAAATCTAGTTATTTTTGTCAAAGGGTATCTTAAAACGTTTCAAAATTAGTGCCAGCAGTAGTAAAATGTCGGCCACCGACCAAATGCGAGCGATGCTCGATCAGTTAATGGGTACAACTCGCAATGGTGACGACGGACGTGGCTTGAAATTTTCGGATCCCCGCGTTTGCAAGTCTTTTTTGCTAGACTGTTGTCCCCACGACATTCTGGCATCAACGCGAATGGATTTGGGTGAGTGTCCCAAAGTACATGATCTCGCTTTTCGTGCAGACTATGAGAGTGCAGCCAAGGCACGTGACTACTACTATGACATTGAGGCCATGGAACACCTACAAGCCTTTATTGCAGACTGCGATAGAAGAACGGATGCAGCAAAGCAACGCCTGAAGGAAACCCAAGAGGAATTGACTGCAGAAGTGGCTGAGAAGGCAAATGCAGTGCACGCACTTGCAGAGGAGATTGGCAAGAAGCTGGCAAAAGCCGAAGCACTTGGTGAGGCCGGCGAGGTAGAGGAGAGTATGGAGTTAATGAAGGAGATCGAAGAGCTGCGTGCAAAGAAAATAAAAGCAGAACACGAATACCGAACTTCCATGCCCGCATCAACGTATCAACAGCAGAAACTGCGTGTCTGTGAAGTCTGTTCAGCCTATCTGGGTATACACGACAATGACATCCGACTGGCGGACCACTTTGGTGGTAAGTTGCATTTGGGATTTCTCACCATACGTGAAAAACTCGTTGAGTTAGAGAAAACGGCGGCGCCTCGCAAAGCAGAGTTGAAGCGGACGGGTAAGATACAAGAACGCGAAGAAGACAGACAAAGGTCTCGCTACTTTGTAGGTGGACGAGAACTAGACCGAAGATCACGCGTTCATCGATCCAGATCACGTGAACGACAGCAGCAACAACTGCAGCGTAATGTACGTGAAGTTCCGCGTGATAGTGGTCGTGAAGGAGGACGAGAAGGAGGGCGTGATGGCGAACGTGAAAACGGACGAGATGCAGCTCGCGAGAGTGGCCGAGAACCTCGAGAACCCCGAGAGCCACGCGAGCCACGTGATCGGGCAATGGGCAGCGGAGGTGGATACGACCGAGAACGAAGAGACAATCGCGATAGTCGTCGCGGCAACGGTGGAAACGATAGACGGGGTGGTGGTGGAGGCAACGGAGCCCAATTCGAACGCAGACGATCTAGATCGAGATCACGTGGACGTGTCTATAATTCTCGTCGGCGTTCATACTCACGTGAACGATACCGTCGGTAAAATTCTACCAAACCCTTCGCACGTTGAAAAGTATGCTTCGCACGTATGTAGTCTATAAAAATGAGTTAAATTATAAAACTATACCATTATTAATAATTCTTCTACTACATAAACCACATACGCGCTCACAAACAGACCCACACTCACACACATAATGTAACTTTAATTGAGACTCCGGTTAATTATGTTTTAATCTTTTTCCGACTTTTTTTTTTTTTAAATAAAACCAGTTACAAGTACACTTTTAGCTAAAGCATATTCCAAATTGAAAACTCTCTACGTAACTCTCATGCAGACGAAAGGTTAAACGCTTTCGGTATGTAGTCATTGGTTTTTTGATAACAAAGGAAACATAAATCTAGTTTGAATTAGCTACTCCAGTTAAGAATGCTTTCGTTCGTCGAGCGAGCGCTTCTCTTTTCAGGCCTTCAACAATTCAGTGCTCCTCCGCTTAATCAGAGCCGAGTGAGTGTCAGAGCAAGTCTACCCGCGCTAGTGGGGTAAGCGAAACTTCATAAATGAACTCTTGTATCTAAATATGCTAAGTGTTCCTTTCAGTGCACACTCCAATTCTACATTGTTGTATCTTCAGTTCTGCTTTGGGGGGTGGTACGTATGCACAAACCTACTTTTAAATAAAAATGACCAAAACACACATATAAAATTAAACTGTCCCTATAAAAAAATAAAAATGCGAGAATAATTTGACTCACAAATGACGAATGGGCGAAGAGAGCTAAATGAAAGTGAAATGTTTGGGTACGTATTTTGTTTGCGCGATTGATTTTTATCTGCGTTTCGGGCTGCCAGTCATTTTTGGGTACGTATATGCTGCGCCTACCCTTCGGCTTGGTACGTATTTAAAATTTTTCTACTTCTACAAAAGTATACAAGTAGTTTAAAATTTTCAATATTCTTTGTCTGACTTCACTTTCATCTTTAATGACGAGCTGACGGCGAACGCAACAAGTCAGTTAGGGGCTTCTAAGTCCTCTTCAGAAATGTTGTGATCCTGCAGCTCTGTCCGTGGATAAATCCAAAGAACTTAGATAATATAAAAACCTGGATCGTGATTTCGTATGTATCTCAGCGAAACTATTAAATATATAATTTCTATACCAGACTCTTAGTTCTAACAAACGTTGGCATTACAAAGATTCAATGTTAAATATTTTTGTTACTAAAGCCTTTTTATACTGTGCATCGTTGCCGATCCAGGCCAGAGACATTAAAAGAGAGACTTGAGAGTTGACAATTTGTACTAGACAGGATTTACGTGAGTATTGCGCGCAGGGCAAAAAAACTGAAGTTTACGTCTACTCGTTATTTTCGAGCATTTCGCATTTAAGTGGGTAAGATTTTCCGAATTTCGTATCATGTTTTCTGCATATTTTGTTAGTTTTTTTGGTAATACTATATTCACATTTAATTTAAAGCAAATAAATTTAGTTCGTAAGCCTAAGTTAAGCAAATAAATGTTTATTGCACACAAATGAAATGGTCTGGAAAATAAATGGATTGAAAAATGTTTAAATACTTTAGTTTAAGACACATGGAAAAAGCCATCTTAATGACTTATAAACTGAACCAATTCCAATTGAGAATAAGCAAGCGAACCAGGTCTACCCAATTCGTCATAGTACCCTGATCAAGATTATACATTTTAAAAAATTTTTTTTTAAAGTTATACTAGAACGAATTTTTGAAGATCAACATTTTTCTCTTACAGAGGAACGAACAGATGTATCATAGCATATTTGATTTGGCATATAAAATAATCGAATTCAATTTGTTTAATGAAAACCTGATTCTATCTACACACTGATGAGATTTTGACGAACCCCCTCCCCACTGTATCAAACGAATGATTTTTATCAAAATTTTGAAATTGCTAAATTATTGAACTAAAACGTTGACAAGATTTTCAATGACCCCCAACCGCGAGAGATTGTGCTGGACCTATAGCACTAATCTTATTTTACGTAATTTATGGACGTCCCCAAAGACGTAACGAAAAATTCTGGGATTGTTAACAATTGTTGGCATGTCTCTTGGTTTACGCAACACGCTCAACACTTGCAATGCCATTTTTTAGGCAATAGTCACACCAAAATGCAAGTTTGATAAAAAATTAAGCTTGATCTACTTGCTAACGGCTTATTTTGCTTACAAAAAATCATCAAGGGAGTGTTGCCTTTTCTGACCATTTTTTAAACTTGTTAGCCAGTAAAAATGAGACAAGCCGACCATCAGAATTATAGCCATTTAAATACGTTTTGAATTTTTCTATGATTGCTTTACCATTTCCAGGACGGCATGAGCGCGATCGTTTTTTCGTCGGCTTCGTAGCGTATGTTGTTATGTTTTGTATGCAGACATACGAATTCCCTAAAAATTACCTGTTTTTTTCAGTGCTTTTTACTTACGATCCCACTAGAAACAGTTTTTCTCTTCCTAAAAATTGGCATTGGCACTAGCCACAGAGAGAGCTGCCAACTTACTAAAGACAAGCCGTAGCCCAAGAAGAAGAAGACTTGTGGTATTCGATATATCGCGAATTAAAACATTTTTATTATTTTGTATTATTAAAATTCCGCGGATAAAGAAGTTTGAAATGTAGATGAAGATTTTGATGAGATAAAATTGGGGTGTTCTGTTTATCTTTAAAGCAAAGTGCATTTAATAGTGATCAAAAATATTGCGATTATCCAATTGAGAAAATAACAAAAAACAACGTGCAAATAAATAAGATTGTGCAGAAAAGTATCAAAAAGTTGACAACGAGGCAAAGTATTGTGCGTAAAGTTTTTTGTTTTATTATTTGATTACATGTGTATATATATGTAAAAATATAAAGATATTTTATTCATTTTATTTTTGGTTACTCGTGTGTGTAAGAGAAGTCTCTGAGCCGTGCAAAAAGCATTTAGAGACGGGGTAAACGAAGAAAAGAAACTGGAAAGAAATTGCGTATTAACAACAAAACAACAACAAACGATTCAAACGTTCACCTGGTGAAAAGTGTTTTTACTTCGATTGACGAGTGAAAGAAGAAAGAAGGTTTAAAAGCTCGTGATAAATTTAAAATAAACACAAACTAAGCAAAAAAAAAAAAATACATTTGTAAAGTTGGTTGCCAGTTCAAAGTGTGTGTGATTAGCATAATAAAGAGGAAAGTGCAATGGAAGAGGATTGGATAGGCCGCGCAGTGTCGATTGTATGCGACGACAATCTCGGCGTTTTCCAGGGCATGATCAAGGATATTAACGCCGCAGAAATAACAATAGTACGTGCATTTCGAAATGGAGTACCGCTACGCAAGCAAAACGCCGAAGTGGTACTTAAAAGCTCCGACATAGTGAAGATAGAGTTGATACCGACTGTTAACGGTGAAATCAGTACCGTTGCGCCCAGTGTGATCAACAAGCCGACGCCTGTAAAGTTGCCAAACTTTTTAAACATACTTGGTGCGAAACAGCAGCAAGAGTTGCAAAAGCGGCATCAATTACAGAGACTGGGTGCGACTCGAAACTCGGATGGTGGGGATGGCGTGATTGATTATGGTAACTCTACTTTGAGCGCTAAAATGCAGAATATGAAATTAAACTCACACTCAAATGGATTAAGAAGGTAAGAATTGTGCTTTGTCAACTAAATCTATTAATTAAAGTGATTTGTTCATTTAGCACACAAAACAACTCGCGAGCCTCTAGTGTGCAACAACAGACAATTTATGGTGGGAGTAAGCCTTCTCTGCCAGAAAGAAGCAGCAGCACAACTAACGCCACCACGCCGAATAGTGTTGCTCTATTCTTTGGCGGCATGATACCGCCAAAAGTGGAAGTAAAATTGGGAACATCTTTTAGCAGCTGCCTAGCAACATCAAGTAACTCGAATTCGACTGGTGAAGGAAACAATGTTTTTGTAGCCACGCAATATCACAACGGCGATGGTGATATCAATACCAATGGTGCCAGTAATAATAGTAGCGGAAGCAGACCAATTGATATAGTGGGTAATAGTTGTGAAGGCGTTAATCTTGGCAATCAGTATAAACATCAAGACAAACAACAGATGTCCTACACTAATGGCAACGGTAACAACAACTACAGCAAACGTTCTGGCACAAATAACAATGGTAGCGCTCATGGTAATGGCGTTGTTGTGAACGGAAGCAATAAAAAATTACAGCAGCAACAACGCGGCAAAGTGCGCCGCGAGAACAGTGTTCGGCAGCATCCTACTTTTGCTACGTCAGTGGATGACCCGGTGCTAAATGAAGATTTTGATTTCGAGGGAAATTTGGCACTGTTTGATAAGCGAGCAATTTGGAATGATATTGAGTCGACTCAAAAGAATCCGGAGCTCGTTAGAGGTCCTGTGCGTGGCCAGAAGCAGGAAAAGTATCGCCATGATGAAAATGTTTTAGAGAGTGAACCGCCGCAGTTGCGACAGATACAAACTATGTTTGAGGGTTCTACGGATTTTGTGACTGACGAAGGTTTGATTATACCAACCATACCGCAATTTGTGCGCACGAAAGTTGAATTGACTGCCGAAAAGGCGGGGTTATCTTTGCAACGGCAGCTGGATGTGCTAGCGCGTGGAGCTAGCGATTTAGCTATTTCCTTATTGGGTGGTGCAAGACGTCTGACGCCCAACAATTGCCATCAGTGGCCGAAAATTGCAGTTATATGCGATAAGCATGATAGTGCGATGAGGTGGGCAAATGATGGAAATATTTTAAGCAAATTGACAAAATCGTGTGCTTGACTTTGTAGAACAATTAACATGGGCGCCGCTACAGGGCGCCAGTTGGCATCGCATGGCCTCAAAGTGCTGCTTTATTTTGGACAGCCTGTGGACATAGAACAAAGCATTGAGATTTCGTTATTCAAAGCAACCGACAACACAATCGTACATTCAATCGATGGTAAGTCGACTGATTCATAATCATGACTTATCTTAACTGATGTCAATTATTTTATTTAGCACTTCCAAATCCTGACCTTGTGATACTATCAACAAATACCGCAAACTTGTCCGAGCACATTAAAAAATGGTTAAGTGAGAATCGGTAAGTGCTTTACTTTACTTTCTCAAATTAAGATCTAATGAAAAATGTTTTTTATTTAGCGCTTCAGTACTTGCGATTGATCCTCCTCCGTGTGGCATTCGCGATGTGGCTATAAAGTATTCGATCTTACCAATATTACCTTTGAATGGCATATCATCGAACAATTGTGGCAAATTGTATTTATGTAATTTAGGTATACCAGATAAATTTTATCGTGATTGTGGCATTAAGTACAAAAGTCCTTATGGACATAAATATGTGATACCGATTCACTCAAAGGACTGAAACAACGACAACATCAACAAAAACTAAACATGAAACAACATGAAAACTCCATAACAGCTTAAATAAAAAAAAAAACAACAGAAACAGCAGTCAGATAATATTACATATTAAATACATACAGACATACATACATACACACACCATACACCACACTCATTGAACACAGCATTTCTTCGATATGTGATGATGATCATCAAAGAATCCAGTTTCCTGTGAATCTAGTTTTAGTTAATGGTACTATTACTCAATAGTTTAAATGTTTCTTATTGTAATTTTTTTTATTTTATTTGATTAATTTAAGTCCCAAAAATGCTGCCCAAACCACACATCGCGCCACTTATCGTTTCTTTTTCGACTGTTCATTACTTTACAATCTTTCTTCGCTTAGCTTGTTTTACTTAGTGTTAATGCACACCAATCATTATCTATAAGCCCGTTGGGTTGCACTTGTGGTGATACTTTATATAAATTCAAAAACAAATTCAGCTTTAATTCGACTCAATCGAAATTGAAACAGTTGAAACAACGGTGCAACAACAATAACTTTTGAGTTCCATTATTCAATGCTAAACGAATGAGAGCAAACTTTCCACAGTGAGTGTAAATAACTTGTACAATTATTTGAAAAAGATATATACATGAAGTTAATTAGTAATTAAAATACAGTTTAAAGTAGCAAGAAATGCCAAAATCAACATGCAAATTAGTGTAAACAAGCAGAACTATATGATTAAATTGTAAATTAAGCCTACAGTACTGTTAAGTTAATCTTAAGCTGTGTATACGCGTAAAGCAAATCACAGAATTGTAATAAGCATAAAATCAAGAACTTAATTTTTTACCCATCGAATAACTAAAATTTTAAAGATAAAAAGATTATTTAAAGAATTCGATTCAAAGTTAAACTACATCAAAATTTCGAAATATCAAAAATTGAATCGTTTACTATTGGATAATTAAAATTTTTCAAGTGCAGTATAGTATCAGAAAACAGGAAAGGAATCAAAACTTGATGGTTTGAAACTTTGTAAAATAATAAATTAGCTTAAATTCCAAAAGTGTCAGCGATAAAGTTTCCCTTAGAGAACATACCTAAAACAATGAGACAAAATTTGTTAATTAAATGTGATTACAGAAAAAAGCAAACAAATATACAAATAAAAAACACTTTAAATAAAATTTCACATAGTACACAATATTAGAGTTAAGACAGAAGATGAAGAAGGCTGAGATTGGAAAGTGAAGGCGAATGTAAAAAACAGTGAGGAGTATTTGAGAAGGTTTTCGAAGCAGGAATACAACTACAGCAATCTTTTTTGGTCCTAAAACAAAAATCAAAAAATTGTAAATTTATTAAAATAGAAATAATTGAAAATACTCCAAAATTTATGTGAAACTATGCAATATTTTTCGGTACTTATTACAAAAAGAAAAACAAAATTTATCAAATGTGAATCAAAACAGCAAACAAAAGTTAACAGATCAAAAGAACAGCAATAAAAAGAGAAAAACCTTCTCATGAAAAAAATTTATATTTGTTTCATTTATAAACCAAATTTATATGTTTGGCTATTTGAGTATTAATTATATAATTAAATCTTTTGATTTTTTTTAAATTAATTTGATTATTAGTCAATACAGTACAAGTATAACTGGCAATGGAAAGGTCAATGAATTTCATCACTTTACTTATAGGCAAATATAGCATCGCATTTTCTCAAACTCAATTAGTTACTGCAATCGCACTCAAAACCAACCTCTACTTTGCCTTTCCCTGATTAGACAATCGTTGGCGAGTTTATATCAAATTTTACTTCGCTTTCATAAATGTGATATTAGCACAGATATTTGCTTTTAAATTGCTTTTAGAAGTGTTTTTTTAAATGAGTTACTTCAATATTCGCTTAAGTCCAAAAGCCTTAATGAAGGTCAGTTTTAGGCGATTTTGTCATTGAAATTGGTTTCTTTTTTTCAATTTGTATAACTTATTTACTATAATTTTTTTTTTATAAATTTGTTTTTGTCAATTTCAATTTATGAAAATGTTGAACTATTCGCCAATGTTCGCAAATCGTACAAACTCAAATTCGGCTTTGATAAAATTTGACTCAAAGTGCTTTTAGAATTTTAAGTAATATTTATTTTTTGTGTACTTAAGTTAAAAGCGTTTTTATTGCTTCGGTTTTTTTTTTTTTGTTTTTTTTAAGTTACCAAATACATAAGTCCAAATCAAAGTGCTCGCATAAATCAAAGCCGTGACGAGTTCAAGTTCATCGACCAGAAAACAATGTTGATTTGCTTTCAAGTCGCTACAAATCAAGCGCTTAACTGTTTCAATTGCCAACTTTTGCAGTACAGGATACACCAGAAGGGTGAAAGAGAAGCGATGTGTGTAGAAAAGCAAGGCAATCCATCAATCAATCGTATTAGGCACAAGTGAAGAGCTGCGCGCATAGCCCTCGGAAAAATTCGTTGCACTTTAAAACAACAATTTTCACAAAAATTTGAATTTGTTGTTGTCTTTTAAATTTTGTTTTGTCTTGATGTGATTTTTATTTTACTAATATACCATTGTTTTGTACATGCGACGAACCGGACGAAGTAAAGTCTTCTAACCATGAAGGTCTTGAATTACAACAGTGCGAGTTAAAATAATTCTTCTTTTTCAGTGTTTTGTTTTGTTTTGTGTTGATGAACTCGTTTGTGTTGTAATTTTGGTTTATTATCGTAATAACCTATTGACCAAAATAAGCACAACGCACTGGCAGAATCGACACCGAAACCAAAGCCAATTATTTTTGTCTTAGCGAAGGTCCAAGTTCACACACAGTTGCTCATCAATAATGGATCCGACTGCGTGTATACAAGTGCGTTAATTAAAATGCAATTAAACTTGAAAACAAATTAATGAAAAATTTGTGATAAAACTGCAAAAGTCATGAAAAATCGTGTTTGATACAGTTAAACTGAAAATGAGATTTGTATAGTGGCTACCAGTGAACACCACGCCCTTTTTCTAGCGCTCTTGTTTTTCGGAATCTCATTTCTCCTTATCTTTATAGTCTACCAATTTTTAATTATAGATTGAAAATAAAATAAAAAATAATAATTGAAAAGAAAATAAATTGTATCGAAAATAAAATTAATTCAGTTCATTGTTAGATTGATGCCAATTTTTCATAAACAATTTATCTAAAAATAGAATGAAAAAATAATAGACAAAAATAACTCTATTAAGAACATATTGAAATGAAAAAAAAAACGAAAATGTTAACAAGTCGAATGGTGTTGGAATGAACGCATGCGGAAGTGTGGCAGTAATGTGTGTACAACCATTAGCGAAAAATTGGCTATGTAATGAAATATAATTGTAGAATTAATTAAGTCATAAAAGACAAGGCAAAAGTCCGACGCGAATCCAAAACGCTTAGAATTCAACTTGGCGTACTTTACGCAACACTAAAATTAAAACTATGTGAGAAAATGATAATAACAATGATTTACCAGCTGCCAATAAGCAGAACCATTAACAATGGCGAACGGATGGCGCGAACAATTCTATTTGACAGCAGAATTTTGCATCTATTAGTGATGTCTGACTAATGACTCGTCATTATTAATGATGCTGACCGCGCGCTTAAATCATCACCCGGCAGCTCTCCAAGCATTGATGAAATGTTGTTAGCTCGGTTTGGTTTCAATTGGAGTGAAGGTGCGTGTTCAATTTGGAAAAGCACGAGCACGCACTATAATCATGTAATATTATATATATTAAAAATCGAAAGTGTTTAATTTCGTGAGCTTTTATGATTATTGTATTTATTATATATTTTATTTTTAATTTGTATGATAAAAATACATAAATATAATATATGTAAAAGCTTCAATCATAAGCGATATAAAGAACTCTCTTTATAGCTCTAATCAAAACGCACACTTCCGGGTCAGCCGCCATTTAATGTTACAACAACATGATTTTTGGTTTTTTTGGCGACACACATAATGTAATTCTGAAATTGATTCGAATCTGGAATAACACTGCTGACCGACCGAAGTCGAACCTCAGCAGGCGGACTTTAATTGTTTCCCAAACAAGTTTGCTTACAAAATTATTTTTAGATTTATCTGTTTTACATACAACCATCATTGTTGTTGAAATCAACAGTCGCACTTTTCGTACCTTGATTTTCAATATTCAAGCATATCGTTTTTTGGGGAAGCCCGCACATATTAAATACGTATTTATGCTTGCTTTATTTTATTTTATTTATTGTTATAATTAATTCAATTTTTGTTTTGTTTTCGCTATTAATTTATGAATTTTAATTGGCCAAAAACTTGCGCGGAATACCATTTTGATACTCTCTATAAATAACCTGCGAAATGCGGCGTCGGCCACACTTTGATTAATGATTTTAGCTCATACGCTCGCTTTGGCTGTCACGGCTTTTGACCAAACAGGAATCAATCTTAATTGTACATAAGTACTTCTTATTATATCAAACCGAAAAATGCACAAAGACACTTTGTTTTAAAATACTTGTTTAATATTTGTGTGAGTCACGTAAAGTTACAAGGAACGACGGTAACAGCGACTTTGCTCAAAGTCCGGAAGCAATGAGGATGTCAACTAGTACTTGTTTCACTTCTCCCCTTGCATGTATTAGACACGTTGGTCATTGAACTAACTCAATATACCAGACAGACAAACAGACAGTCAGAATATTATTAATCATCATACATCATACTTATGCGCAATCGCATTGGAATGTGCAGCCAGTGTTCCGGCTGCTGGAATTCCCAGACAGCAAAGCCTGTCAAATGGCTAAGTAAGTTAACCAATTCACAACACTTTAATACGACATGAAAGCGAAAAAACAACACCGGATCTCCTTGCCGTTTTGTGTTTCGGCAATTGCGCGTGCTTAGAATTTCTAATGAGTGTGAAACCTTCACGTCTTAGAACATTATTGCCTAGCTAAAATAGTTTGCCTCCAAAAATAACGTCCATAAAAGCACAATTACCTACATTTTGTTCTGTTCGTGTCTGTGCGGAAGTTCAATGCCATCGGCATCGCGTAATTTGACGTTAACGCCACAACAGAACACAAAAACAATACCAGTTAAATAAACAAAGTAAAGGAAATCGTGAGCGCAAAAATGTGTCCCTGGCGTGCGTGCGTAATTTTGGCGTGTCTGATCGTGTTGTCGTCGAGTTCTACTTTGACATAGTCGACGCATACATTAAACGTTTTGCTGATGAGATGCTCCACGAACTGGCAGCCAACACGATCGACATCAGCAAGTGCGAATAAGTAAATAAGTCGGTGAGTAACGCGGTAGCTTACGGTAGCATAGAATACAATAGTATCGCATAGATTATTAATTAATTATCATTGAAGTGTATCTCGTCATTGCCCAGCTGCGATTGTGGCAGATCATTAAATTTTAATTTATGAATATTTTTATTTTATAATTTTCAGGTCTTCTCTTCTCTTTTGTTTTTATTTATTTTTTTTTTTTTTGTTATTCACTGCTATTATTTTTTATGAGAAATTACATTTTATGCGCTCTCAGGCACGTAGTCTGGTTTATATAATGTCGTTAGGCAATGATTTGTTTGTGTTCTTTTTTTCGCTTAATTGTGCAAATTTCCTTGTTTGAAATTGATTGCCTTTTTGTGTTTTACGCGATTAAACGCTGTTATGCAAACATCGATTTTCAGAACAAGTCGTTCCCGCTTTTTATGATGAGCAGATACGTTGAAATGAGTTGGCAGAATTATTTATTGATTAATGGCGACAGCTGGCAACGAAAGACTTAGAAAACGAACTTGTTTTATGCGATTTTACATTTCATTTCAAAGCAAATCTTTACAACTTGCTGGTACTTTTAGGCATGAGAACCAAAGCTATTACAACTAAAGAGGTGCAATAAAACGCCGTTAAATTCTAAAGCCGCCCACCATGTACTTATGTAGGAATTTATATATATGAATATGCTCGAAAATACTTTGTTTTTTTTTTCGTAATTAACGTGAACTCAGCTACAGTACACAATTCTAGTACATGTGTGTTCAAGAATGGCTGTGTGTGCTTTAACAGTACGTGATATCTTTTTTACAAGTTGTTTTAAGGTTATTTCTCATATGTGTGCGTGTGTTTGCGCATACAAATGCAGTGTGAAGGTATTGAAAAGAATTCGTTATACTTCAATGCAAAAAATGTGAACGTATAGAGACGCCCACTGACTCAATAAATCGAAAAAGATAATACTTAACAAACGAAAAAAAAAAACACACACACACAAAAAAAACGTGTTGAGCATGCGAGGCAGAAGATAATGTACAAACGCGAATGTGTGCGTTTGTGCAGTACGCGTTACTAAATTTAAATTAAATGTAAAATTGATGAGCAAAGCGTCGAAAACGACGACGACGACTGAAAAGGCAGACTGCGCCAACATCGACTCGTTGGGCGACATAAGCGAAGTGCGTTTGTTATTTGGTCATCAAACACAGCTTTGACAAGTGGCATTTTGGTCGGTCTTCGGTCTTCCTCGGCGTGCGCATTGCAATGTAAATGAGAACTCAACAAGAGAACACACAATTTTGAGAATTGTTCTTTCGAAACGCGAACGTGAAACCGTAACTTGAACTAAAAAGTGCTTTCAAGTGCTTTAAAATATAAAAAAACAACTAACGAAATATAAAAAGCAGACAATTGTGTATTAATCGAAACGACCAGTGTGAGTAATTCTGTGCTCATTTAATTGTATATTCAAAAAATTCTAAATTTCAAAGCAAAAAGGAATACGATAAGAATATAATAATAAGAAAAGAATAGAATAGAAATAAACGGCATTTTATAACTCATGATTAGAGATTTGTTCAACAACAAAAGCATTTTATTAAAGTGTTGGGAAATAATGAACTTGTTGAATAATGAAAGTGTTGTAAGGATCGTTTAGTTGCCTCAAGGTCACGGCACAAGCAAAAACATTTGTGTTTTCGCATTTAAATTAACTTGGTACGCATGAAAATTAAACAAATTATACTTTAATTAATTGGAATTGGCCACGCGCTGACGCAACGCATGATTAATTGATTTACGAAGAATTTCGTCTTTATTTATTCTCAGATGCCATTTTCGTTTGCGGTAAACGTGAGTCAACTCAGCTCGATTGCCAAATTTGGCTGAAATTTTTGTTGCTTATGACATTTTTCATTGCATATTTAATTATAATTATTTCAATAATTACTGTCGAGAAAGAATGCGACAACTTTCAAAACACTTGAACGATTTTTGCATATTCGCAAGCTGAGAAGATTGCAGGCCGTTAGAATCGCTGTTAAATCCCGTGGAGAAAACAGCATGTTGTGCAGCTATGTGTGGTGTGGTGAGGGGGAGGCAGTAGCGTGAATAAATACGTCAATTATAACATTACACAGTGGCAGCCAGTTGGCAACCGGACTAGCCACACTTATCAAGCTCAGCCACCTGCTTGCTGCCACCTGTTCCGTCCTTCGTGCACTTTAGCTTCTTCTCGCAGCAAACGACAACTGGCCCACAACTGAGGCTGAGGCTGTGGTGCAGTCAGTCATTATCGTATTCATGACGCTTCTAGTAACCTTGTCGGTTAATGCTTCTTTAATAGAGCGCAATAAAATCGATCTTTGTCTGTGTTGCAAAGTTTGCACATGTGCAAGCAATTGCTTTATAACATTTTTAGTTTTATTGCCACATGTTTGCAATGATCTCAGCTGCCGCTCGCTGCGTGTGTGTGTGTGTGTTGATGTGATGGCTACACATTCAATTCAATTCGTTTCAAAAGGTTGATTGACACATTTCCTTCGGCAAGTGGCTTCTTCTGCCAGTCTTCTCAGCCGCCCTTCTGTGCTATTAATGAGGCGTTGGTTGGCAACGTGACGGCGTACACCGGCAGCACCTGATATCGATTGCCGTGGGTTGTTTTTAGAGTTTCTAGCGAACTTATTGATTTTGCATTGAACGCAGAAACTCTTCTAACGCCGCGCTTGGCATTGCAATAATTTGCTAAACCTATTTTTATACTCTCGAATGTGTGTCTGTGTAGTTGTATAGCAATCAAGTTGTTCGCACAGCGACTTGGCTCAGCTCGCTTGCACATCTGTTTCACTCAAGTGGCAGATAATAATTATAAACTTGAACTTGTCGATTTATGAACAAAAACGTACACGTCCATTTGCATTTGAACTGCTTGAGTGAGGGCGCGCGACGAGCGCGGCGTGCTGACAGCAAAGCATTTTGCATTTCGAAAAAGGTAATAAAAGTAGCAAAAATCAACTGAAATGAAGTGTTGGCATTAGAAAAGCACACAAAAAAAAAAAAAGGGTACTTTGAAACGACTTAAATGACAATGATATCATTTGTTATAAAACCCATCATATTAATGCTAGAGGTGCGGCGGCCGAGGGGTGCACATGTGTATAAGTTGTGTGAAGATGCACTCGTTTGTATTCAATGGCTTTGTTTATAAATAATTCTCAAATGGTGAGTGCACAATTAAAATTAATTAAGAGTAGGAAGTACACTGCCCCCGCTGCTCATAATTAGAACATTACATTAGCCGTCATTAAGGCTTTGTAATAAATCAAACTCGAAAAGTCCAAATTCAAAAGACACAAAAGAACTTCCGCCTTAGACGCTGACGACGACGCCGACGTCGACGGCGATGTCAACGCCAAGACTCAGCCAATTTCAATTCCGCTTTGTGTGGCGCCCGCGTTACGTCGAAGGTCACTTCGCCTCGCTTGCTCAGCACAGCACAGCACAGCTCATATGATGTATGTATGTATGTAGGTATGTTTGTATAAGTATGAGTATGAGTATAATGAAACATTTATTAAACATAAATTATTAATTTGAAAATGCCATTAAGTAAACCAAAACTTAAATTGCGCACTTAATGAAGTGAATCATTCGAACGTGAACTGAAGCAGGAAAACATTCCGTAGCCAACAACCACACAAGCAAATGCGTAAATGCAATAAACGCCGTCAAATGAGTGTTTGCCACTTTGGACACATATTAAAAATCAACTCGCTTTTTGCTAAAAAAAAAAACAGTCAAAAACACACAATAACAAATCGTCAATGCCGTCTCAGCTATCGGTCGTTGACCACTAACGTATTCGATTCTGAAGCATCGCTTGGCGCCTTGCGCGCAGACAATCAAAACGAAGACAATTCGTGACAAGACAAAACTTCTGCAAAGATGCAAAAAAAAAAAAATAAAAAAATTCCGAAGCTATAAAAGTTGTCAATGGTCGGCAAATTAACCTTAAAACAGGAAAGATTTCTTGTGTCCCTACACCGATTAGCCTTGATTACTTTTACTCGACGTATTGTCGGCATCATCTTGCATTTAAAACCGACCAACGAGAAGTTGCTTGGATAATGATGCCCCAACGCCTGTTGGACGGAATTTTCATCCGCCCAAGGAAGCTTTAAAGTATTTCAACATCTTATGTAACAAGTGTTTTGTATGCGAAATCATGAACGCGCACACGTAATCCGTTGCCAAGTTGTGTTTGATTTTATTTTTGGGCTGCTTTTCATATTTCGTGCATGACTCAGCGGATTTTTGTTCTGTCTCGGTGTAAAAACGTCATTGACTCAGGTCAGCCAAGTCCAACTCAAGGCGGAATAATCAACAAATAATTTGAATTTGATGTTTCAACAATTTAGTAGTCGATTACACATTTAAACGGCATTTTCTGCAATAAAATATATCTGCCCCCTCCATACCGCCAAATGTATGCTAAATCAAAGTATTCTACCTTCACACCAAGGGTTTTTGAACTGACGCAATTTTTTTTTAATTTAAAAACAAAATTTGTATGCAAGTACAAGCTTAATTTATAAGTTTGGCGCTTAAGTCTTTTGTTTTCTGGGTTAACAGAGGCTGCAATTTAAGTTGCCGCCTTGCCTTGCCTATTTGAAAATTAACTGTAAAAACATTTTATTATTTTTTTACTTACAATTGACGCTGTCAACGCATGGGTGTGTGTGTGTGTGTGTGTGTGTGTGTGTATGAGACTGTGTGACTTTGTCGGGCTTTCGTTCATTTACTTTGCCAACGAAAACAAACGAATAAAAAATGTGCAATCAAGACTGCTGGACCACAAAATACCCTGCGCTCCATTTTGTAGGCTTCAAATCGTTTACATTAACATTCTTAATTCAAAGCTTAAAAGTTATTATGTAATAATAAAATATTTTTATGTCGCCAGTGTATTTTTTTTCACTTCAAGGCGCAAGTAGTATCCGATCTACAGCTGGTCCAATATACACACTATTGGGCTCTGTTACGCCTCCTCTTGAGTGTTACATGTGTTTGCGTATACCCAACATACTACAAAGTCATGGTGTAGGGTATAAAAACAAAGGCAACAGCACGAAATGAAAAGAAATGTGTCAAGGTTATGCTGTGCGTGCGCTACAAAAGCTATTTGAAATCTCTTTGTAGTTTGTGATTTTGAATGAACCGCTTTGAATCTAATTACAGTTTTGTTGCCCATTACAATAAAAGAGTCTAATATCTTTAGAATCTTAAATGTTTAAGCAATTGTTAGCAATAGAGTAATAATTGCTCTATTATTGTATTGAAACATGCCAAGAGACTTTCGTGTTTAAAAACTTTCAGTAAAAAATACACACATATAAAATGATTGAATATACAACGAGTGAAAACAGCATGCGATAATTTTGCATTAACATGGCATGGCAGCTCATGTGAAGGCGAACAAGTTCGTTGTCCAAGTTCTTAGATACATGTACAAAGTCGCTGAAACTTTTGCCAAAAAATCACCACCAACAATTGCAAAGCCTCAAACAATTCAACCTGCTTCCCCCCACTATTTTTGCCACCAACACTCTTGCACATAACACACTCACTCAAGAGCAACACACAAACGTTCGCCCACCTCTATTTGCACATACTCAAGTAATAATATCAACTGAGAACGACAGAAAACCAAAAAAAAAAATAAATAAATAAATAAATAAATAAAACAAGTAAAAAACCAACAGTTATCTTCGGCTTTGCCAACGTTTTTATGTACTTCATACGCAAATTTGTAAATATACTTTTTAAACACAATTGCGCTTCGTTTAACCGTGATGCTTTTAATGGGTAAGAATTAATTGCCAATTGGCTTTATTTTTTCTATTACCCTTATAGGCAAACGCCTTATATTTTCTTTGAAAACTTCAACACAAAATCATAACAAGATATCCTTTATTTAAATTATATGTAATTCATTAAAAATAAATAAATATATAAAATAAAAATTAGGCCTAATATCTTATCTGTAATTTTTCCTATGGCCATCTAAGGGTCGCCCTTAGTTGCCTAGGTAGACAGATGAACATGGCTTAACCGCTATAATTTTGGTTGCCATGTACAAATTTCATGACAGGGCTAATATGCTTTTAACAAATGTGTGAAGCGTCAGACACATAGAGAGACACCCTCTAAAAAGCACAATATAAATTTTGCAGCTGCAGCCGTGAAGTAATGAAAATTGGCTTAGGCAGCGCTTCGATTATGTTGTTGTTGTATTGTTTTTTTTTTTGTTTTATTTTGCATTGCCATAAGTCGTCAACGCTGGCGGTGCTGGCGTCGCTGACTTCCCTCTGGCTTTAGCAACAAAGCAAAGTTCAAAAAAGGCAAAAGACAAAAACAAATGAAAACGAAACTGAAACTGAGCCACATTTGTAGGCAGGCGGCAGCAAGTACGAGCATTTGTACAATAAACGATAATTTTTAATACTTGAGCCAACTTGCGGCCGCAGTCGAAGTTAGTCTGAGCACAGCCTCAACGGAGTGTGCACACGCAATCGCAGCAGCAGCAGCAGCAAGAGTAGTAGCAGAAACAACACTGAGTTTAGCGACAGCAGTGAAAACTGAGTGTAACAAAACAGACGAAAAAAATTATAGTAAAACAATAACAAATATTAATAAATAAATAAATTAAAAGCGACGGAAAAGCCCAACTAGGCCAAGCAAAGAAACGTGTAAACAGAAAACCGCATGTTGAGTTAGGCTTTGCTTCCTGAGTTCGGTTCGTGTTTGGCAAGAATTTGACGTGAAGTTCGTTTGGGCAAATCATACGTAAAAATTCATTAAACTTTAAGTAAGAAAAAAAAAAACTATCGCCAAATATACAATTTTTTTGTGCAAAGTGACAATCAGTTGCCAAAAAGCAAGTTCCAAGCCCACTTTGTAAGCTATTTACGGCATTTAAATTTCAAACGAACTCTTGCATTTTGTAATAATTTTTAAATTATTCGCAAAAAAGTACAAAAAAGCAAAAATATATAAACCAAATCAAAATACAATACACACATGTGTAAATAAAAAAAAAAAACGACTGCGTTGCCCTTCAAAAATTTGTGGCAGCAAAAACAACAAAACAAAAGTAAAAAAAAAAGGAAAACACAGACAACAAATAAAACGCTAACAACGCTCAATACAAAGCGAGATAACAACAAAAAAACAAAACAAAACAAAACATTAAACAAAAACAGTTGAAATAAGACACTTTGCTTTTTTACATTGATAATTGACACCGTTTTGCATTTGGCCAGTGCAGTGAAGTGAAGTGACTCGCCCTTTTTATAAAACATTTAAAATCTGTTTGTCTTTGAGAAACAAGCACACAAAACACAACAAAAAAAGCAAAAAGAAACACACAGTGATGGAATCGCCAAAGAAGGTAAATTATTGCAATAGACTATATATAATAAAAGACAGACAGACAAACTACTGATGGTTCCAAAATATACTTATAAGCATAAGATAGTTTTTCAGAGAGAAACACACATACGCGAAATTTCCAATTTGTCTTTATCAATTATATGAAATATGCCTCTTTACCAGTTCTATCTTGTCTGCTTATTGATATATGATATTTTGAAGTATTTTTCTTTTATGTCTTAAGCTATTAACATGGAACTCATTAATTATTTTGGTGTTGCTGAGAGATATATATTTTCTTTAAAAAATGAGCCTAATTCGTTGACTTCATTGTTGTTGTTTATTTTGTTTAAATTTTGGTACAAAGAGTACTTAATTTGCTGGATGGCTGAAGTACTGTTAACCACAACCTTGTGTTCAATTGTTTAAATTATATGTTATTCTCTTAAAAGCAATTTAAACAAATTTTTAATGTGTTTTTAACCAAATAACTTCTTTTAGTTGCTTGGACCGTTATTGTTCTGGCACACCACAAAGGAGTGCTTAAAAAAAACAGAAAAATGTTGATTCGAACCCTTAATAGTGTTGTCCTTATACAAGTCTGTTTTCCATTGCTATTAGGATAAAAGTTATGCCATCAGTAAAATGATCGATGTGAAAATTGTGATTTGTCGAATCAATTTAAATTAAACAATAATCTTCGCACAATTTGAGTAGACTTCAATAAAAGTGTATAATTTTTTCTATTAGTATTAATTTACAGTGATATTTATTGCCATGTTTAGCATTTTATGACACTTGGTTATTTCTGATTTCTTATTTAATTAATAAGTTGGACAACACGTGGCGACCATAAGCAGAAACTGGTAGCAAAAAACTGGCAAGAAACTGGTAGGAAAAAGTGGGGAAAAGGCAACACAGCCGAGAACAAATAAAAATCGAAAGTTTTAGTTTCGAAAATAGTTGTTCATAAATATATGTGACTCTGTGGTCTTTAAAGTCTAAGAAATGCTGATTAATTTAACGATCGTTTTCGTTGACTCATCTTTTGTCGCTAATTATCTAAAATGTGATGTTCTTGGTGTGCCGCTCTTTAGCATTAGAACAAAAGATACTAATTTGCGAAGTATTTGCATAGAGTCGCGCGCGTGCACTTAAGCTGAGTTCTGATGATCCATAGATGTGAAGTAATAAAGTTATAAGTTCTCATCGTCTGAATCGCCGAACTCACAACTCACCAGCAAAGCACCCACAAAAAGAGATAATCATATGTGATTGCATGAGTGTGGGGAAAGGGGCGAGAAGTACGACGGACAATCAAGAGAAGCGGTAACATGCTGGTGTCGTGTCGATAATGGTTTTCATTCGACGTGTTTGCAGATCTTTCAGTAATTTTCATATTAACATGGGCGTACTCTTATTTTCACAAAGGGGGTCATTTTGAGACAAATTAATAAACTGAAAAACTGCTAGACATTATGTTAAACACAGGTAATTTATTATAGGCAAGAAGGAACAGTAGGCACAGACATCCCTTTAAAACCGCTTGGCTACATCATTGTATGTTTGTTTTATTTATTATTAATTTTTATTCCTTTTTTACCGGCTCGCTGTTGAAAAGACGCCGTCATTATTCAATTATGACACAATTATACTTGTGCAAATTATGTATGTACATACATGTGTACAAAGATATGATTCTGCTACTGGCTTCAGATGCACAACGTTGCACTCGCCGTCAGCCGTCGTTCAGAGACTCACTCACGTACGCTCGTCGCTTCGAGTTTGCTTTGCTATTATGAAACGGAATTGTGTCAAGGTCGCATTTGCATGAACACGCTAAGCTCAACAGCTTTGCTTTGCTTTGAAAGCGACACGTCGCCGCAGCTGCTTACGTTCGGCTTCCCAGACAATTGTTGTTATTGCGGGCCGGGCGAGCGGAAAGCAACCGCATTCGCACTTGCTTCATTGTAACAATCCGCAGCCTCGGTCGTTGCTTCAAACTCAGCTGTTATTCATACATGGCAATTTAATATTTTATTAAACTAACAAGTAAACGATAAAAACGGCTAAAAGTCCAAGTTTACAATAAAACATTTGTTTGCTTGAATTGGGAAAGAATTTTTCAAGTCGTTGAGGCAACACAAAATATCCTACAAAAGGACTTTTAAGCAAAACTTTATGTCGAGCACAATTGAAATGCAAAAAAATGCTGAATTTGAAGGCGTTGGCAAAAGTTGTTAGGGCGCTGCCTTTTGAAAGACTTGCAAGCAAGTGAAATGTGTGTTTCTCGAGATCCGGGAATTGTTGTTACAAACACAATGCCGGATATTTTAATGGCTGACGAAATACACAAGCTTATGGTAATCAGCAAAGGGTAGTCTATTCAATTCATGGAGAAACAGACTGAATGCATTTTTTGTGAAACAACCCACACTACAATTAACACGAATTCGCCAAACCGGCAATCTGAAAAGAAATAGTTGAAGATGCCAACTACAAGAACAATAACAAAACATAGCAACAACATAGTCCGCATTTCTCAAGCGTAGACTCACGTTTGGAACAGCCTCTGAGCACAAGCCCACCAGTGGCTCAAACATCGAGGCTGCCACTCCCACGTTTCTGGCACCTTAATTGAGCGCTGTCTCTGACTCAGACAAATGCCGTTACTTGTGCCTTAGTTGGCTTTTTGTTTTTGACGCTTTAAGGTGTTAGTTCGCTGTCTGTGGCACGCTGAATGACTTTAGGTCGCCGTCTTAAGAAGCGTGCGCTAACCTTCGACTTTTCAAAAGCGTTTGCAAAAGAGTATATTTACACTGACTTGAAGTTCGCAAAGTACAAAAGAATTCATCGCCGACCTTATGGTTTATACACACAAGCACATACATATATAAGATTATTATTCTGAAGTTATAATGAAAATCAGTTGTTAGGCCGTGACATCGTCCATGTTTAGTGAAACTTAATAAATGTATTTCTTTGAAGGCTGCTGAGATAGAAAATTGTGTTATACTCGTAGTGCTAATAAGACGTATTAAAAGTGAGCAAATGTTTTTACACATAATTTTTTACGTTGGCAATGGCATTTTTAATAACGGTGCAGCAAGCCAATAATTTATAGCAACAAATTTTATTATTGTTAACGCAATAAAACAGCAACAAAAAATAAAGAACGCTTTCACGTTTATTGCTCAAGTCTCACATTCTACTAACAAGGCAATTGGAACTTCATGTGACGCTGCACTTAACCTCCTCACACCGTGCTAAAAATAACATAAAATAATTAAAATTTAGCCGAAAAATAACCCACGCAACGTCACGAGAAGCCAGAAAGACGCCTCAGCGTGCAATGCAGAATAAAAGAATATTAATTTCGTAAATAAGAATTATCTGTAAATAAAAACAAACGAAACAATGATCATCGCACCCGGATTCGGCTCAGTTTGCACTGTTTGAATGTGTATGTTCATTAGGAGAACTTGTTTGATGATTTTTACCATAGATGTTGTTGTATTTTGTTTTGATTGCGGGTAAGTCAGGCCACTCACGTGCGTCATCGTCACGCGGTTACAGATTTTCGATAATTTTTTGCTTTGCACCAGAGCGTCGTCGGCTACGTGGTTGATGAAGCATCGCCGCCGGTGAAGGATCTGACACAGTTGGAGACAGCATCCGCTAACGGCATAAACCGGTTCAACGTTGTTGTTCTCGTTCTTGTCATAATTTCATTAACATTCTCTTTCGCTACAATTTCTTACGGGCAGTCTCGCTGCCAATTTGTTATTCTCTAATTGCTATTTTACGCACACGCCTTTTTTTTTCTTTCTAATAATAGTCAATTATTTCAAGTGTTTTTTTTTTCGTTTCATTTTTATTTTTGGCTTGTATTTTCCATTGAATTTCGAATATAAATCCGGTTGTACATAAAGTCTATTCTTACCAGAAATTTTTCACTGTTCTCTCACATTTTCTGCGTTGTGTTTATGGACCGTGAAATATTAATTTAATAATTAATGAAAACAAACAGTTGGCATCCTTTTTTTTTACTTTTCTTTATTGCCTTTAATCGCGGCGCGTGTATGGCATCACGTTCGTTGCTTAAGTCTTTTGTTTAAGTAAATTTTGCTTTAAATTTGCTAATTTATGCTTGTTAAATAAGATAATTAATATATTTTTTAGATTTTTTTTTTATTAATCGACTATGTGCAAATGGTTCTTCTCCTATTTACTAAACGCAGATGATAAATGAAACTTCCATTAATATCATAAATGGTCAAAACTCCAAGCATGAAATAAGTTCCGCAACAAAACTGAATTATAATTAACTCCTTATTCTAAGCAATGATTATAAACCAGCATTCTCTATAAAACATGTTATGACCGTAGATCATTAGAGTGTTCTTCATAAAACCGTACTAAATATTGTACGCCATTTATAAGAGTTGTGTTTACAGAGTCTATCATTCGATTTTCATGTTTCTATAATTTTACAAAAGCGTGTGGATTGGATTGGTCGTCGGTTACATCGCGATTAGCATTTAAAGTCGTTGTCAACGCGGCTACCGAGAAAAACACTTTCAGCAGAAATTCCAAAATGTTCCAAAAATTAAGAATTCATGACAATGTGGGCAATGACCCACAGAATTAAGACTCGCACAATAGCCCTACGCTTTTAATTGCCTTCTTGCTATAGAGAACTGAACATGTTTTTTATACAATTCCAACGCATTATCGTACCTCGTGGCACCAACAATCTTAATCACATCACGATTAATTTTTTGCCAAACCATTCGATTCTTTTCTCACACAATTTTTTATTTTACGGCGAGCGGATGCTTCGAGTGCAGACAACTAATTAGCAAATAAATAATTCATTTTAAGCAATAAAACTTTGAATAAATCGGAACGTTTTTTTTTTTTTTGCTGCTTTTGATATTTGATTTGTGTGAATCAATTGCGGCTTAAATGTTACTTTCACTGCAGGTTTTCTCCTTACTTTTTTTGCATTTTAAAAACAATTTTAAGTTTGTTTTAGTCTTGTGTTTTATTATTATATTAATATAAAAAATGCACTTCACAAGCAGCAAAAATCTATAAAATCAAACTGAAATGACAATATTGAAAGGAACGGAATTTTAAATTGATTTGATTGAGTTACATAATGCTGTGCGATAATTTTGCCCGGCAAACAAGAGTTTTGAGCATTCGAAGGCAAAAATAGTTAAGGTATTCGGCCGTTTTAATTGAATTTACACTTGGAGAAATCCATTTCAGGATGCTGTTGTTTGAACCTTTAAAATAAAGAAACAACAAATTCCGTTAAGTCCAATAACAAAAGGAAAAAATATGTTATGAACTTACTTTTCGAGAATGTCCTGTTTCTTTCTGTCCTCACTTGTGGGCAGACCCATTTCCTTCTGCCGTTGATCGAACATCATTTTCTCGACCATGCTGCGCGTTTCGCCATCGAGATCAGACAATTTCGAGGGCTCCGGATTTATTTTGCGCGTCGATATTTCGAGATCTGTAGTCACCAAACGATTCCACCAGTTCATTTTGTTGATCTGCAAAAATAATACGTTTTAATAATGATTATAACCAATGCCAAGTGCTTGCTCACCTTTTCTAGCGTTATCATAACCGTTTTGCTGTCCTGCAGTACCCAAACGGAATCCTCCTGCTTCACTTCCGCGCACAACTCACCATCAATAATTGGCGGCTGACCTTTGAGGCCAACTTTAAGCGTCTTCTTGCCAATGTTGACGACCAAATCGCGCGAACGCAACGCAAACGCAACATTAAAGGGGATTTTCAACTGTAATTAGAGATCAGAAACATCAATTAATTTCTTTTTGCTTATGTTCCTCAATTCAAAGGCAATTTCATACTATGCGCTTTGTTGTGTATAATTTAATCTTGTTTTTTTTTTCTTTTATCGCTAGCAAAGCTATTTTTATAATGAATTATTACCTATTTTTAGCAATTTTCATTATGAGTTCTGTTTTCGTAATTACTTGTCGGTCTACAAGCTCTTTAGATTGACTTTATGATGAAGAAGAATGGCCTTGAATCAAAGACCGAATTGTTGACCTCTTTTTGTGTTTTGTTGGTTTTTTATGTTGAAGAAAAACTCAGACATATAAAAGAATGCATTCGTTTAATATTTTTTGTTTTCAATCTGAGCTATTTCCTATACCCTTTAATTTGCCGTTGTGGTAACAGAGCACATTAGTTGAGTGCTAAAGTACGTGGTTATAAGTCTTGACTCTACCATGAATATTTAAGAACGCGCCAACTTAAGCGAAATATAAAATAACTGCACTGATATGCTGCATCACTACTGAGGTTTTGTGTTCAAGGACTTTGCGTATAATAAAGAGAACGGGAATGTAGTTTAATTGGTCTTCAGAGTCGACGCCATCCCTGCACAGCAGTTCAAGGACGTGCAGCAGTATTTGTTTATTGGCTAAGGTAGAGAAAAAGAGGAGAACAACAACGAAATACGAAACACGAAATCCGGTTTGGCACAGCGAACTCTCTTTTTGATTGAGGATATATTCTAGAGGAATTAATTGAAGCAGGAATGCCGTTGTGCCGGTTTCGCAATAACGCTCGCTCTTCTTTGTTGCGTTGGCAAGCATACTATCCGCTTATGGGCAATGGCCTGCATAGAAAAAGAGAAGTGGTAGAATGGTACTTGGTCATTCTATGTATGCTATACAGTCGAGCAACCTCATACGTGACTTGCCGCTTAGTACTCAAAATGTATGGCACATAAAATAATTGGCCAGTAAAGATGGTCATATCTTCTTGATGGCAATGATTGTTTTGTGTAGATCGTTAACAATGTAGTTGCTGTCATATTTCTGCGTAATTTGTTTATGTTGGTTTAAGTTTCAAGTTCAAAATCATTACGAAAGCATTAAATGAAATATGAAGAATAAAAGTAGCATGGGCCAGCAACAACCGCTGCGACAATAAGTCGCTGCGACCATACTACAGTAGCTGCGAAAAAAGTATGTAAGCCTAATTGCGCGCATGTTTTACAATGTAACTGCTGGAAAAATTAGTTAGAAATTCTCAACAATATTAATTAATAACTTAGTAATTATAATGTTTCAAGAAGTTCTACAGAAAACTGTGAAAATTACATCCAATTTGTGTGAACATTTTGGGAAAGAGTTTATACGTATAGATAGACGTGTGTATTTTTATAACTGTATAAATATGTAAACTCTTGTATAAAGCCAACATTGCGAAAAATTAAACTCAATTTTGCTGGTGAGAAAAACAACACAAAGGCGAAACTGTACAATGCATTCTTGAAATTTTTCTTATGCCTTCAATGCTCATGCATAAATTGAAGTCAAGTCAAGGACTTTTGTTGGTTCCAATATCAGGTGTCTTGAACGCGTAATTATAAATATAGAATACGAACGAAGCATTTATAGCTTACTATATGATTAGCAGATCCGTTAATATGTCGTATGATACCAAATATTTCCAAGCATTCCAAACAACATAGAATCGGTTCCGCTCCATATATAAAAAAGACGCTACGGGAAAGACTTTTCATAAGCTTCCTTTAGGTGGGCGGCTATGAATCTCAATCTCGCTACAATTTTGAAGTTACAATAACTTCTAGACGGATGTGATAAATCTTGCCATAAGCGATGAATTATAAATGGTATTCTTATGGCTGCGCGTGGGTTGGCAGCGATCTAAATCAATTAAATTGTCTCGAAGAGAGCAATCCAAAGCGCCTAAATTGGCAACAATAACATGAACGGTTCGTAAATTGACAACAAAGTTCACATCACTTTCGCCCCTTGTTAGATTAATGCTTTTTGTAATTAAACCAACACTGCACATATACAATCACTTCGCCTTACCCTGTCACCTGTCTCTTTCAACATTCAGTCTTTCACGCCGTCAAGTTATTGCAATTCACCGCTTATAAAATATGAAGGCCATTACAGTGTTATTACAAAATTATTAAAATAATGGCGTAAGTTTATAAGAAACAAAACTTGCTAAGCTGTAGAAGGAAATATCATACTTTAAATGACAATAACATCACGTAATAGAACAGAGAGCTAAATACAAAAGTTTATAAAAAAAAAGATCATTAGACGTACACATCATTAAAATCATAAGTATACACCACTCAATACAACACAGCCACACACACACACATATATACTATATATTTATACACACATGGTGCTTGCTCACAATAACATTGAGTAGAATAAACTCAAGTTTATATATTGGTAACAGAAAAAATATAAAAAAAAAGAAGCGACTACCAAAAATCAAGCACAAGATAACTTCAAATACTGATTTAATCAGCAGAATGGCGAAGATGATGTCTTCGAGGCGAGTGAATGAATGTGCCAGGCCACGACATGGCACACTTATCAATACCAGCGGCTTTGATTATGCGCGCACACATCAATACCAAATAGCAAACTCTGACTTCGTTCATAACAGTTCAGCGAAGCTCAGTAGTAGTTCTGCATAGTCAGACTGACAATGACTTTGCACACTGAATAAAGTTAAAACAGCGAATTTCAGTGAATCCAATCAAAAGTTAACTGTTGATCTAACAGATAGCCAGATAGACAGACAGACAGAAAGCAGCAGTCCTCAGTTAATTTCTACAACTCGCTCAATTTATGCAAATATGGCGCAGCGAACGTACGAAAGAACAAACGACAGAGCGACAATCGTACAAACAATCAATCAACTATAATGTGCACTAATTTTTTTATTTTTTTTTTGGCTAACTGAAATTTTTTTTAGACTGTCGATGAATGAGTTCTGCTCTTTCGCAAACAGTGTACGATCGATTGATTACGATTGTAGCCTCCCTCCCAGCACGCTTCGTCGACTCGACTCGACTCGAATCAACTCAACTCGATTCAAATCGACACGATTCGTCTTGTCTTGTCTGTAGCGCGGGTCAAGACAAACGCCAAATACAGTTTTAAACACTATTAATATTTTAATGCTAGCAACAGCTAAACAACAAAAAAGAGAAAGAAACTCTTTTAACTACAATAGTTATGAGTTGTTTGTTGCCACGCTTCTTCTTCGCTGTTGATTAATTCTTTGAATTTCGAAATTTGCTTTTAATTTATGCCAAAAGCAAACCGTGACTGGTACCGAATCGAATCGAATCAAGTCTCGTATCAAGTAAAACCAAGACAACGAGACGACGCAACGCGAATCGAAAACAATGTCCGTCCAGCGAATGAGAAGTCATAAGGAGTCATCGATAATGTTATCACGATAAAAATTTATGCTAAGCAGCCTCCGAAGACGAATGGTTGCGATTTTGTTTTTAAAAATGTTTCATAGCCTCATTAAAAACAGCTTAATTGAAGTTTCCTTTAGTAAGCTTAAGCCGTACTTAATGTCAACTCTCTGCTCCCTTGTGAAGTGGGCTAAAGTTCCAATTTCGATACTACACAAATAACTACAAAAATAGATCAGTGCCAGCGCAGGCAGCGACATCGCTTATTATGCCGCTTGTACGTAGCAATCTAGACATAAAATCAAAACCTGTCGAGCCACTTAATAATGTTTTGGTACAGCGTTAAGCCAACTTCTTAGAACAAGTTCTCAGCTATAAACGATAAATTCACCAACTCGAAACGCGCTATCATGCCCAAGAACCATGCGAAGACTTCAGAAGCTTAGTGCCTTATTTTGTGCTCAAATAACCAACTCAATTATCATGATTTAACAATATATTGTACGCGTTTTAATCTTTTGTTGTTTTATAGCCGAATTTCAATTGTAATTGTTACAGTTTCTACATGACAACAGACAACAATTCTTTATCTTAGCACATTTTAAAACAACGTGCCATTTTATCGTGTTAAAGGTATGGCCAGACCATTCTCGCGAGATGCGTCACACAAAACAAAGCCAATAAACTAATCATCTATAGTAAAATAAATAAATAATATTCAAATAGAAAAGAAAAAAAATAAAAAACCCAAAGCACAAATAAAGTTTGACGTCATCTAAGAATTTTTGAAGTATTTGAATTTTCATAATGATTCAGTCACCAAAAAGTCCCAGAAATCATTTGAAAGTATTAAATCTTAATGACTTATATCAAGCTGCGAAAAACATAAATGAATATTAAATAAACAAAATAAAAAAACTTAACGAGGGAGAAGAGCAAAAAAAGTAGCAAGTGAAATGCAAAAATTAGCGGCATTGTTTGGTGTTTGGTTATATAAAGGCGTGTGTGTGTGCTTGCATGAATTTATGCATACTTTCATTAATCGAGATTATCACAAAAAAGAGGCCCAACGGCAACCAAAGCGTGTGACGTGTCACACCAAACAAACTAAGCTCAACTTCAAATCCACAAAGCCGAGAAAGATGTCAAAAATGTAGCCGCAAAGTCTGTAAAGTTATATTTTGTCGAAAAACACTCGCAGAGGTTTCCCATTAAGACAATATGCTAATAACAAAGGCGAATTTATTCAAAAGTGTGGCTTTCATATCGTGATTGGCCGAGAGGAGCTCAATGTTTAAATTGATTTTTAAATACAGTCGTATCAATCCCGAAGCTACACCGGCGAAAATAAGCGTGGTACGCCGGCAGTGAAACGAAAAGTCAAAAGAAATTAATTGATTTGACATTTCTTAATTAATTCCGCGTTAGACAAAGTTTTGCATACTTTTATTTGATCGTTCCTGACGCCGTTAAGCCGTGCCGTATTGTTACCATTCTTACATGTAATTAAGCTTGAAACTGCACACGCGTTTTTCTGAGTGCTGCTGCTGCTTAAGTGGAACACTTTGACTGTGCTGGTAACTGACGGTGTCAGGCAGTGTCGGTATACCAACTGTCAGCTGATCATCTCATCACAGCAAACAGTATACATTTTTAATAAGCGCCTTAGTCCAATTCAATAACAACAACTGCTCCAAACACTTAAAAGGTGAGAACACGATGCTTGACAAAAATTCCATTCTACTGCCAAAAATGGCCAAGCCAAAAGTTGTCTTAAACAAACAGCGGCTCAAGAAGACTACTGCTCAGCCTAGTCGTTAGCACAAATAATACAAAATTGTAACGCCACCACAAACGAATCAAACATACAAACGTCATTTGTTTGCTGAAGAGCTTTTGTGTACGTTTGAAGAATGACGGGCTTAACGCTTTATAGACAGCCACAATTGCCTGATTTTGTTTGATTAACGCAGCCAACAACAACACAACATTTAAACGTTTTTAAAGAACTGAAATTCAAAAGCGAAACTTTAGCACACACAATTTTTGACTGTTTAAATTAGAAAGAAACCGTTGGAAAGTCTTGTCTTTTTTTTTTAAATATAAAATCAGTCATAATATATTTTCAATTTTCAAACAAAGCACACTTCAAGCCGGTCAGGTCATTAAACAAACTATTCACCAATAAAAATTTGCAACTCAATTTATGCTGAGTTCAAAAACGTCAAGCCTAAGGCGAAAAGCGGCAGTTAACTGAAAGAAAAAGCAGCCAAGTCAGTCAAATGGCTGAACAAAAGAAGTCCATGCGCGCGTACACAAAATCAGGCACTTCACAAAATGCTGATTGCTTATTTAATAAAACAAAAAGGAAAAGAATCATCATCAGCAGTTAACAAAGACAAAAGTAGAGAACAAAAATAAAAACAAATAAATAAATGTTTAAAAATAGCAAGAACTTAACAGGCGAAAAGCGACAAGAAAATCATCAAGCGTTGCAAACAGCTGACGACGAAAAGTGACTAAAGCAATGAATTAGAAACCGCTGAAACGTCAGCAAAGCTATCGATCAGCGCTTAAAAATGCTTAGAAATGTAATTAATACAAGTGTAGCAGCAAACTAGCATACATTCAACAAATAATAGCTCGCAGCTTGAAAAGCAAATGCCATTAAAAATTCAAAAGCAGAAGAATAATGGCAACAACAAAATGCAAATATGAAATCCGGCAAGAAAGTCGGCAGTCTTATTGACGGAATCGCCACACAGACATGCTCGCACAAAACCACCAAAAACAAACAATAAGCTGAGCGGCAAACGAGCGCTGTCGGTCGCTTAACGTTAGCAGATCGCCAACTGAATTCAGCTCAACACAAGCGCGTCTTACGGCTGAAAATTCAGTTTGATTCTTGATGTTGGATAGATCGGTTCTGACGCGCAAACAACTCAACTGAAGTTGAAATTTACAAGTAATTCGGTCAAGATACGCAAACGGAAAATTGACTAATTGAATTGAGTTTTCGCGTCGAACTTGATTTTTCACAAGCATACAAGAGTAAAACAGCAAACGCTAACGGAAAATAAACAAAATAAATTAAAGACTGAGCAAAAAATTAATTTAAAAAAAATATACAAAAAACATTACAAATAATATAATATATTAATAAATTTGCAAAAAAAGACTTTGTGATACTAAACAAGTTAATTATACAATAAACGCTAAAAAAAAAAAAAGTGAACAAGAAAGAAAACATATCAAAGTATTAAATAAGTAGCTTTTAAAAAGCCAATGTAAGTATTTAAAATCAAAACCGCGAACAAATACTTAAGAGATAAGATTGAGTTGAATTATTTAAATCAGAATTCCATTTTAAACTCACCCAGCAACTTTTTAACGGTAACGAGACAAAATTTTTGGCACTTCCGCATATTAAGTATTTTTTACACAAAATTAACAAATGAACACAACATATGATTTGTGTTTTTGTATGTGTAAACGTACATAAAAAAAAACTGGCCAAAAAAGACAAAAAGTATTATATTTAATATGCACAAAAACAAAAGACTTAAGAAACAAACTTAGCTGCTGTCGCTATGAGAATTGACGTAAAAGCGACGCCGGATTTTTGCGCTATTATCGAATGTCGTTATTAATTGCATTAATTAAACACTTAAAAAGTCCGAAATAAAAATAAAATCAAATAAAACTTAATTCAAACAAAACAAATTCGCATCGATTTTAAAACCAAAGCAGAAAAAGAGAAAGGTTTGACTAAGTTTCGTAAAGCGTACGCTCGCCAAATTGTCGCAAAGCCGTCGTTTTAGAAACGCTAAGTTGGCTTAAAAAAAACCAACACAAAAAAAGAGCTAAGACAGGCTGCCAATAAATTAAAACGACTTGTTTAACTGCTTAAATATGCTACAGAAAAAAAAAGGAAAGAATTTTTTTTTAACAACGAACAACGATTTTGCTATTGTATTAGTTCTTGTGTTGCGAGACTATACCCAAAAAATATTCCATTGCTTTCTAGAATAGAATTTTACTTGCGTGCATATAGAAGCAAAAAAACTAAAACCTTCTCCTTTTGCCATTATTGCAGATGAACGACTACTGGCACATACCACGCGCATCGCTCGCCTCTGCGAGTTCTTCCAATGCCTCGTCTGCGGCTTCTTCAGCATCCTCAATACACCACACTAGCAAACCTGGTTTACACAACACAATTGTCGCCGCCACCGGTGTTGGTCAAAATAACAAGATAGAAACAAGCGCAGCTGCTACAGCCGCTGCGGCCGCAGCAGTACTGGCAGCCGCTGCCAACAAACGCGGTTCCCGCTCTTCGCAGGGCAGCAGTGACAGTAACAACAGCACTAGAGTAAGTTACATCAGTTAATCGTATAGGCTTCCTAAAAGTAATACTAACGTTATGCTATTTATAGAGCGCCGCCTCTGGTTCATTGCTGTTAACCGCCGCAAATCTTGAACGTTTCGCTGAGATACACAAGAAACAGGAGCGTCAGAATAAGTTATTGATCCATGAGCTACCGAATGTTCATGCCAATGTGCCTGCAACAACGCAATACAGCACAAATCTCGTACACGCACTCGCGCCCTGCTATACCGACGGTCAATCAAATGATACTGTTATACCGATGGATCCCAATCTGCAGTACATTAAAACTAAAGATCTGGATACCGTCTCTATTGCTAGCTCTATGCATTTCACTATGGTCAATGGTGAGGCAGGCGCAAGCAAGAAACCGAAACGTGGTCTCTGCGATCGCGGCCGCCAGGTCACAGTGCTGATTGTCGTCATGAGCACAATCTTTATGCTGCTGATCATGGGCATGGTCTATGCATTGGAAAGTAAGTTTCAAACAAAATTCAAACTGCTCAAAGTTACATAAAAACTAAAACAAATATTTCTCTTATTTTTCATTTCCAGTGCGTGCCCGCGATATGCCAAAGAGTTAACATTAACTCTGCAGACCCGAAGTCGCATCTGCGAACAGTTTCGTTCTTAGTTATTATTATTTATTTCTTGCATGTTTTATTGTTACTTTTTGTGCTTATTTCTAAGTTATTTATATGAACATTATTATTTGAGTCATTTTTATGTCCCGTCTACTGTTAGAACGCTTTCGTAAATTGTTCGTCGTTTGACAAAATTTCACTTTAATTAATTTACGAAAAATTCAATATTTTGTGTTATATTGCAAACAAAATTTCGAAGTCGCACATCAAACCGAAAGATATGAAAGGAGTTAGTCAGTAATATTTGTATACACACACTTTAAACCAAGCAAAAGTGGTCGAGTGTATTTCTAGTTCACTCTTTCAGTACCGGCGCAAGCAGAGCGAAGAACGCCAAAACATCATAAGAACAATTTTAAATGCATTACGCTCAAAATGGTATCTAATTGTAATTCGTAATTGTGTCTCAGTATATATTTCCTTAATAAATTAAGTTATTTAGCCCTGTGATATGTTCAATAAAGAATTTAAATATCAAAACACATTGATTAAACTTTCATTACATACAAAACATAATTTCGAATGTAAATCAAACGAAATTATTGGATGCTATAAACCAATTAAGGCAAATATTTTTTTGGTATGGCGATTATGCCCATATTCGGACCACTGGAAATGTTTGGCGTCAACTAATGAAGAGGATAAGAAGGAAATTCGTTTTGAGCGAATGATTGTTTGGTTGTTTGTTCACATAGCAACGATGACATGTGTAATAAGAATTGTGTTGGCAGGTTCATACGAATTAAAATTCTTGTTTTGACGACTTATACTAGTGAATAATTACTTACCTCCACCTCCTGTAGTGTCTGTGTCCAGGCATACTTTTCCAGGGTGCAACCATTGCCTGCATTTGGTTTCAGTTTTCCAATTTCATCCTTTTCCGAGTCTTCTGCAGCCGTTTCTATGGGTTTCGATACTTCTTCCCCCACAACTGTAGAAGCATCACCGGCTGCGTTTAATAGTTTTTCTCGTTTTCTATGGAAACGAAAAATATTTAATAACTTTAATATTGTAACTAAAAAATACAACTCACTTTTGCTCTTCCTCTTTGATGATAGCCGCTGCTTCTTCATCGGTAATGTCACATATCTTGTTTTTATCTATTTCCTTCTGACGTTGTTCCCGCTCGGCATGCTCTTTTTCTTCTTTAGCTCGCCTAGCAGATTCTCGTTTCGCTAATGTCTCGCGATGTGCTTCCATTGCGATTTTGGCTTCCTTTCGAAATATGTCCAACAAAATCTTTTCCCATTCTTCTTGTTTGGCGCCTGTATAGAAGTCTGTCTTACGACGTAGAAAACCGGCGAGTGTTTGAAGGAACTGCAAAGTTGTAAATAATACCGAACAATTAGTTTAAACAAAAACATAAGTCAATTCGCGCTTACCTCCGGGACTCCGCCACGATGCTTTTCCGCCAGCGCTAGCAGAATGTTGTCAAATTGACCTTCATTTTCAGACATTTTTATGATCAAATACTTTTATTTTTATAAACAAATGGAGGATAAATTGATTATTTCTCGAATATTCGCTATTGTTTCTGTCAACGCACACTTGCTTTAAACAAAAACTATACGCCAAATGCTTCAGAATCACGTTTTTTCTTGAATGCGAGGCACTAAGTGTTGTTAACCTTTTTGATTTATTAAATATCTAATAAATATAATTCGTATTAGCTTCTTTTTTCGAAATTCAATGCCTGGCCTAAATGATTTACACCTACAATACCAGAGTGACAGTGCCAAAGTGACCATACGCCAGTCATCGTTGCCCGTCGACTCGGTGTCGGCGGAAGAGCCACTTGTGCGTCAAAATGGCGCATTGGTGTCTGTATTCAGATGTGTAAGAAGGTACAGAAAGTACTGACTAGCTCAATGTCGCTTCGAGTTGAACCAGCAGTTGAGCTAGATCAATTTGGGAGGTTTCCACAAAATCGGCGGTGAAAACATACATTTAGACCGTGCCACTAAACATATGTGAATATCTGACAATTGTCGAGCAGTGCTGCGAAATCGGCCGTTTCCGTTTTTTTTTGAGACTCAATGGCGCGAAAAAATTTGAAAGACCTTCTTTAAAACATATCATCCACGAATACATTTTGAAAGTAACGATAAACATATTGTGGCAGAAGAAAAGAAACTTCCCAAGCTTTATTAAATATTTTTTTTTTTCATATTCATGGCTTTTCAAAGGCACACTTCTAAAACAAATATTCGTCATTATTGGACGCGCTTAAGCACACACGTGTCACACAGATGAGAAAAAAGCATAGTAGAAGCAGCTCTTATGTTTACTTGGAATATTACTTTTACATGAGTCAAAATAAGGAAAACTTGCTTAATTCAGGTTTTAGTTATTTTCAATAAAAATTGGCTGTACTATTATATACAACACATTTATACAAGGGAAATTACAAAAAAGTAACGGTAGCTTATTTTAGTTTGAACACTTAAGTACCGTATGTCACCAGGCGTTACAACACGACATGAGCTGGTGCTTTATATTTCTTTAGAGAAACCTTTCTAATGGTTAGATAGCTGCCTCGCCTTTAAACATGCAGGGGAAACGAGTACTGCCACTTGATCGTGAGCAAGTAAGTGTATTTTTTTATTGTCGTTTCTTAATATTCTTTGTCTGATTAATTTTTTAAACTTGAAGAAACGCAAGACCACATGTACCTACCTTCCAAATTTCAGATATCTTCTTCTAGGTTCCTATTCACATATACTTCTTGGGGTATAACTCCTCTCTTTCTAGGTATTATATACTATTGGTCAAAAAAAAACTTAATTAACCTGACATTACATGCACGGTATAAAAGGACCGATCTCAGCGGAAAACTACTCAAATAGCAGCACGGTCATATTAATTCTCTCTCTCTGAGCGAACCGTATTTTATTAAAACTTTGTGCTGCCACTTTCTTTTGTGCAAAACAGTCTACTTTTACCTATTGATCATTGCCCGATAGAAAACCAAGTGCGACATGTAATAGAAAAGTAATTATAAGAAGAAGATGAGAAAAAAGAATAGATTTCTGGATAGGGCATTTTAATATTATGTTCTGAACAACGTGGTTCAGAAGCCGGCAGATTTAAAAAAAAAAGACTAGAGTGGCAGCAATTAACTGCCGCTCAGGACCAAGTGGCGCGTTTTACGAATAAAATTTAACTAGAATTTTTCAGTCTCTCTCTCTCTCAAATGAGAGTAGCGTTTTTGGGAGAGTATCGGTGCCAGAGAGAGTATGATCCGCTCAGAGAGGAATGTGTCATGACACGCTGACACGAAATGACACGCAAAAGCAAAATTGACTTGTCGCATGTCGCGATGCGGGCCCTGGGCGATTTTCCCGTTCCTCCAATCCTAGGTAGTTCCAATGGATGGTGCCATTTTTGTCCTCTCTTCCCTTCGCGTCTGCGCCGACACTTTTGCGTCTGCGTCGACATTTTTGCATCAAAGACGACGCTTTTGTCTCACTTGTGTTTCAAGCCAAAATAAGCCGTTATTCGAAAATATTTTATATTGTGAATTAATTATCTATTTTTGGAAATTTTGCAAAATTAATGAAAAATGACTTCAAATACAAATGAATACAGCTGGGCCGTGAGAGACCCTGTAAACAACACAATCACGTGCTCAATATGCAACACCCAGATGAAGGGTAAGCGAAAGGATCACCTGCGCGCACACTCCATGTCAATGAAGCACATAGTCAAGCAACGAGGCTAACTGCATCCGCTATTCACCACCAGTAGATGTGTTGTGAAAAATTCAGCGTAATTACCGAGGCGTAGATCGAACCAACGAAGAAGATCTAATTATGATGAATCGTAAGTTGAGTCCTCATTAAAAGCATACATAATACAATTCAATAAAAATTTTTAGGTAACATTGTACCGAGCCAGTGCGATCTGCCAGACGAAGACGAAAACAGTTATTAAAATGTTGATGCATCTACCGGTTACAATAGCGGTGACGAGCACTGTCCACCAGCTGCGAAGAAAGCTAAAGTCATATCCTTGACAGACTGGGAAAGACGAGATAGGCGATTTGCGAAACGTATGCATGATCTTGGCTATGTGATAAAACCAGTAGCGGGGGATGGCGCATGCTTATTCAGGTCAATCGCATTACAAATTTTTGGTGACGAAGAAATGCACTACACTGTACGACAGAGTATGATGGGCTACATAGTGAGTTGGTCATTTGGGCTTGTAGAACAAATTAATTACAATTTTGATAATTACAGAACCAAAGACGCGATTATTTTGCCCCTTTTGTCACGGAACACATGGATAGTTACATTCAGCGTAAGCGTCGCCAGGATACGCATGGGAATCACAAATACAAGCAATATCCGAAATATACAACCGAACTGTTGAAGTTTATAGCTATGAAAGTAAGTTACATACATCTAAATGCATAACAAGCACTTTATAACAACTTTTCAATTTATAGAATCAATTAACTTATTCAAATCGGGGCCATGGAAAAACAGTACTCCTCCGTTGAGGTTGTCCTATCAGCGCAATGCACATTTCAATGCCATACTCGTTGCCCCTACCATGCCACCACCAGCACTATAGGCTGATTTAGAACAAATTGGGTAAGCAATCTCTATGAGCACCCCATAACACAACACTATAACACCCTATCGCCAAGCGTGACAACAACCGACGAAGCAGGCACAACAACGAAGGCGGCATGTTCAATCGCGAGCGACAACACTTTGCGCGTTCTGTGCTTATTTTCAGTCTCTCTCGGTCTTCTGAAGGAATTAGACGTATTCAAGTTGGGTGAAACCAGTGTGTACTTTTTGTAGTAAAATCTATTCAGAATAAGTGCTTTAAGCAGAAAAAAGTTCTGAGGAAAAAGTATCTGTATCTATAAGTATCTCAGCGGTAAAAGTTTTTTTGCAGTGTTCGCAGTGAAAATTTTCAAAGTTGAGTGTATTAAAGTTTGAAAAATATTAAAATAATAAACAGTTAAACTGTGAAGTGGTGATAAAAAACTTACCCAGAAAAAGTATGCAAATTTAATTGTTCTTTTTAATAATAAGTTAATATTATAAAAAATGTAAAGTGGGGGTTTTTTATGATTGTATATTTATAAAATATAAATACTCTTTTTGAATGAAGATAAGCTAATATAAGATACTTAAGATTTATTCCATAACGCCGAAAACTCTCAGGTTATTCACTTAAACTCCTAGTTGGCTTTTTCAGATTTTGAGAGCGTGTTTGACAAAATCAATACTTTTTTCATAGCTTTGCAGGTACACACACACACACACACACACACACATACTCCCGCGAGTATACTTACATAGATATTAGCAAAGCACGATATAGAAGAGGAAGTACTGAACGAAGTAGTGAGCCTGCCCCACGCCTCTATGAAAGCTTTCCCTCCTCAACCATACGACCCTTGAAAATAACGTACACGATTGGATTGCCTCAACTCCCCTCGCTGAATCTTTATGTTCGAGCATTTCGTCACGTATGTTTGTGTGAGTGTGTATTTTCCAATCGGTGTGCTCGCTTGTTAGAGTTGTTAACTTCATACGGCGTTATTTTTACTGCGCAACCGGCGAAATTTGCTAAAAAAAAAAATAGCCGTATGCTGTTTTTTTGTTTACTTCGCGTGCTCTAATTTTTATTTTTCGCAAACTCTATTCAACGATTGCTTGCCGCAATGACAGATGCAATTGCATATGTGTGTTAGTGTACTGGCTTCAATTAAGCGGCATACTGAAGGTTAACTTAAGGTCGTCTTACTTAGCCCTGACAATGATTTCTTTTATGAACCGCTTTCATGCTGACAAAAATAAATAAATATGTTTTTTCCATTGTTGAAAATTTGAATGTTTATACATAAAGTTATTAAACATAAAATTCACAATAGGCATGAGTACCAGCTCTTCGAGCTATCATTGTGTGTGGTATATTTGTTGTCTTTTTACTCATCCTCCTTTTATTTGGTTATGTAACCGTTGGCTTGTACATCTCATTCCTCCGTTTACTTCGAATTACATACACATGTGCTTACGTCGGCGACACAATTTTTTTTCGGTTCCTCCCACCAACTACTGCCACAAATATTTTTTTCTCAGATACACTTTTACACTTTGTAAATTAAGTATTTTAAACTTATTCGGATCTGCATTGCTTTTTTATTATACATAAAAAAACACTTACACAATTTCTTAATGACGCGTCGTAAAAAGAACAAAGAACAAGGAACAAAACAAAAAAGGCTTAGATCTCGCTTAAAGGAAAAAGGCTTTGTTTCAATGGCACTTATGACGCTTTTATATTCTTAAGCCCTCTGTGCAAAGTAATTTTCTTGATCCACTCTGTTGGGATTGCCGTCGTTGTCTTATAAGTGTTGAAAAATTGTCATGCTTAACGGTAAACATGTTAATGTTCTGTTTGCTTTTGGCATTGCACAATTTAAAAAAATTCTATTCAGCGCACACCGAAAATGTATGAAACCCCCCCAACGAAGGCGAGGCAGACTTTATATTGTATTATTGCAACAAAGTCACTTTACAGACGAAATAATTTTAAAAATTCCATTGAGCCTAAAATAACTTTGTATCAGAGAGAATAAAAAAACCATACGAATTTCAAACTTAGCAATCTCAAGAAAATGTTCGTTAATCTCAGAAACACATTAAAAAAAACGTTAAAATGTTGTGTCTTAATTACGAAAGACACATTGTGGAAAATTATTTGTTATTCAGTTCGAAACTTAAAATAGACAATGCAAACCGATTTGTGGTAATGTCACTTTCTAAACGAATCAGAAATTGTCATTATGTAATTGATTTAACTTGCCGTTGAAAAAAAAAGAAAACGGTGCCCAATCATTTGCGGTTTTTCTGAAATCGCTGAATTTTTAACGCTTGAATTATTTTACGTTTCTGTACCGATTTCAATCTATCAGAGAGAATCAATGTCGCCATTTGCGTTGTAGCTACTTATTTTTACTGTTTTACAAAATCATTTGGATCAAAATGGCAAATGAATGGAAATTGCACCAGGTTGATGCAATTTAAGGCGTAGAATTGAAATTGAAATGAGCAAACAAATAATAACAACAATGACGACAGAGATTTTTTCCGCGTTGTTATTTTATGAATCGAACAGCCACTTGAGCTGGGTCCGATTATATTGCACAGCTGATAACACGAAGAAGATACTTTCCGCAAACGCAATCACTTGATAGACTCGTCGGGATTGATGTCATGTGGCGTCATGTAATGAGTCAAAGCAAGTCCAAAAGGCATTAAAAACCGATTGACAGGAAATCTAAAAATATGTGAAGTAAGCTAGTAAACTAGTATTTATAAATATATATTTGACGTTACGTAACATTCTGTGCCATATTAAGCGATCCTCAATTTATACCTAATGCAATGCTGTCTTCTCGTAATTGAGATCAGCTATGCATACACTTCAGTGGAAACTACTACGCTGTTTCTTTATTTATCAACGCTTTGCTATAGATTTCTTGTCACTCCCCACCGCTAACCCTGCACTAACCCTTACAAACAGCTAGCAAACATTGTGTGGGTGTTGAACAATTCAATTGCCTTAAATGTGATATAATTTCTTAAAGGCAGCCTTCCCCCTCCATTTTATCTAAACTCAATGAGTTCCTCTAAAATGTTAAAAAGTAATTTCCACTCATTTTATGATAAAATTATATTTTACAGACTTTTCTCAGTGTATACGGCAAATTGCGTTTCAAAAAAATATTTGTATTAAAATGTATTGTTCCAGAATTTATCGTAATGATAAAAATTGCAATGGTTACCGGTTCTGAATTGCAAATTCCACGAGCGATGAAATTCCCTTCCCCCACACACACATCTCGATATGCAAATAAAGGTCCAAGAGAGAAATCCGCTGATTGGTATACAGAAATAGTTTACAGTGCAAAACATGGCACGTGAATGAAGCGATAATGTAAATAAATATTCGTTCAACAACACAGAAGCAAAGTATAACTAAGTTGTACAATTGTTTATAACCATAGGGTGCTTATTCTTTAGAATAGTGTCGAGAAATTTGATAATTTTTAAAGAGGACTGCGCAAATCATAAGGTTGAATGTTTGTTTTGACTATGACATTGGGGTTTTAAAATGTATTTCAAGTATAGAATGCCAGTTTAGCTAAACTGTTGTAGAATTATACTTAATATACATATGTATTCGACAATGTTTGCTTTTTTCTAATAAACAATTCGATTTGAGTAGCTTGATTGTAAACTTATCACTCAACTGAAAAGGGGAAGCCTCAAGGGGCTAAACATTATTGATTAATGCACTTTCGATAAAATAATGAGGAAACAATTTGGTTTGTTAGATTGTGATGGTAAACAATCAATTTGGCAAATTTTTGCTGACATCGATTCAGATATTATTATAATAGTGATAAGAAGGTGCAAACGATTGTAGAAGATATACATAAGTGTGGGGTCTACCTAGTAAAGCTATGGCAAACGGCTACGGTGATAACGCTGAGAGCACGCAGCAGTCACGTGTTGAATGTATTTCTTATTGGCTATGTGCCAACCCATTGGAACCATGTGGCAGCATATATATGTTAAGCAGGTTTGGCAAAGATAGGCTGTTTTTTTCAATACGTACAAGTACATTGATGTAGTAGGCATTGCTTCTATATTAAAATGTTGGCAATTTGTTATTAATAATAGTGAAAACAACAAGTTGTCGCTAATAATTCTTTATACTTTCACGAAAAAGGAAAAAATGCTAAAATTTTGTTCGAAGTTGGAAATATCTTTTTTCTTAAAATAGTTTTTTATAGAATAAAAGAATAAAAATTCTTGGAGTGCCGTTCTCTCTCCAACTGACTCTGGTCTTCTTTCTCTTTCTCTTTGTGAGAATAGCACTTGCGCGTTGCGTGACTATGCCGGGTCGGACTTTGCCCTTAGCCCAGTCCACTACAAAGATCTCGATAACTTGAAGATAGTACCAACAATATATAGATGTATGTACATACGTATATATAAAAATGTACATGTGTAAGATTAACTCATTTATCTTAATGTTTGCATACCGTATTTCTTTTGTGAATCAAAATATATATTTTAAATTTGATTATAAGAACACATGTTTGCGGATTTACTTTTTTGCAGTAAATAAACACGTAGTTGTTATTAAAGCAAAATCTCATATCTGCTGATTTTATGTTCTGTTGTGTAGAATTAAATTTCAACAATTTAAAAATATGAACTTTAATAGTTCTCCGACTTGAATTGTCGTGTGTACGTCAGCAAGTGCCTTGTTGTCACTCATCTTCATTTGTTGGCAATTGAGACAAAATTTAAATTGCGTTAGAAAACGGCAAAGATTGAATAAAAAAATCAACAAAAAATGAAAATAAAAATCGTAACAAATTGTTAGATAATTGGTTGATTGAGTTTTTATCTTTTTTTTTTTGCTTGTTATATTTTTCAATTGAAATTTTGTCGAAGCAATGAATATAATATTTTTGCACGCACGTCTAACCTTTTCACGGTCATTCACGGTATATATAAATCAATTGTTTATACGTTACATATAATTTTCACTACCACCAGACACAGAGTATAAATAGTACCTTAAGCTGCATGGAAAAACATTGCAACTTCGGTAGCACTTGATAAAGACAGCCCGACATTATGCACCCCATCACAACTCATGATAATAGTGCCGTAGAAACTAGTACAGACCAGTTAATCCTTCTATCAGTCGGTCAGTCAAGCACATAATTGGCATAATCAATCTTTTTTACAATTCCTAAGATTAAGCCAAAGTTTGCAGTTTGGACTTTTCGCAGTTGACGCATGCACCGTGGCTAAACGCCAACAACAATCTCCGAAAAAACTTCTTCAGACCGCTTATTACGCAGTTCTTTTACGAATCAACACAAACACGATCAAAACTGCACCACTTCGCAGAGCCACTCATAAAACACTCCAAAGAACTGCCATCTTATCGGCTAACTTGGCGCTTGTTAATTAGCAAACCACCCCTGGGGGCGGGTGCCCCACCACTGTCAAGACATTCGCTCGACACATGTTGAACGCCTGATTTGCAAAACTTAAGCAAAATGTGAAATTAAAGAATTTTTTTACGAAAATAACAACAACAATGGAATCGCATCCAAACTTTCAAACGCTTATCAGCTCAGCAAAGAAACCGGTTTAATAATATTCATTAAGATTATTTTTGGAAGCCGCAAGCACCACCTTGCTCATGTGTCATAAGCCACCTTGTGACGTATAGTTAATTTTGAGTACGGGAATTTGGCTCTATTTTTATATGCTCCGACGATAATAAGCATTTATAATTTTGACGGTCAACGTACTAAAATTATAAATTAGCCGCTCGCTTATCAGCACAAGCAGCTCGAGAAATAAAAACAATGTTTATTTCAACAATTTATGTTTTTATGTGTAATAATTTTGATTTTCCTTCTGATTAGGCACTTCCACTTTTTATAGTCCTCATATACAAATAAAGTTTGCTGCAACTGATGAGATTGAAGGCATTTTCATGTCTACTTAATAACTTGACGTACATACATATAGATTTTGACGATTTTAACAAAAATTTAAGATTATATCCAGAAATAAGCGAAAAACAAAATCATACTGCGAAATGCATTTGGCAACGAATTCATTCGTTTATATTCATTTGCTTTCTATGGAGTTCGAAACGAAAAGCTAGAAAATATTTTAAAGAAAAGAAAACAATTTGTACCAAAATAGATTCAAATAAGAAAGCAGAATTTAAAGATTATTTTTTTTGGTTCATTTCAAAAATGAACAACATGACAGATAGCTTTTTATCTTATATGCGACCAAAATAAAAACAAAAATTCTAGAAAAAACAGAAGCAGAATAAATGTTTGTATGAAAACATGTTTTTGTTTTTAAACAATTTTTATACGCTGCAGCTGCATTGCACTTTATCGTCTAACTGATCGACAAGCGCGATGAGCTGTTTTGTTGTATATACATACATTCCCATGAATATCCATATAAATAAGTGTATATATAGATATATATTATACACATTCTAAAATATTGGCTGTTTATCATGTTTGAAAACTGACATAATTCCAACTGTTTTCCAGTTGTCTCTTAATTGTCACACTTACGTGTAAATGAAATTTTGTGTTCCTAATGAAGATCTTGGAGCCTCACGAAAACGTGTAAAAATTCTTGATTTGCATCGGGTCACACAAGAAGTTAGTCGTGTCCGTTTGCATCATGTTATATAAAAGTTGAATCTCATCAAATCAAATCAAAAAGCGTCTGAGGTTTCACATTTAACTTACTGTTTTTATAACCGCCAATCGAAATCAAATCAATAAAACAAAGCAGAAACGGTATACAAAAGTGGTAGTAGAAGTATTATAATTTCCCTCCACTTCACTGGAATGTACGTAACTTTAGACATTGTCGTTTCTAACTTTTGCATATTTAAATCGAATGAGAAATTGCGACTTATTTAATGGAATTAAATATTTTGTTTAAAGTATCTCAGATTTTAACACATTTGTGTTTGAACAAGCGACCAGTAACATTTTACGCTTGACTCGACTTATTAATAATCACAAATCGTATAATTAATATAATTAACAAATGGAACAAATTTTATTAACAAATTACTGTGAGGGACATAAATTTTAAAATTAAAGCAATTTTGTTAGATGGGTAAGGCCACAGATTGAAATAAGCCTTAAATGAAAAAATAAAAATAGTTCATTTATAATTTAGCGGGGGTCGGTATCAAGCACTAATGAGTATTTAAAATTTTCATACTCACTGCTGATTATCACAGTAGAAGAGCGGCGCATTAAACAGAATAGAACTGTATTTAGAATGCAGGGGCTTGGTGCTCTCCATCTTCATTCTATTTGCAATTTTCATACGCTCTCCACTTGTCACTATTGCTCGTTAATTGTGCATTCAGCATTCGTTTGCGAGCAGACGTCGAAGCCGCTTGTGTTTTATCTGTGCAAATTTTTAGCAAGTATTTTTTTTTTATCCTTTTTGGGCTGTGAACGGTAAATAATATAATTCTAATAAGTAAACGAGAAAGTCAAAACAATTAAATCAAAGAGTCAACGTACGTTTATAGTTAAAAACAATTTGTGTTTATTTCAGAATTGTAATTTGTGTCTTTGCAAATCAGAAATATTGAACACGTTTAATTAATAAGTTAATGAAAAAAAATGAATTTACATATTAATTATCTTATACTGTCTTTTTTTTTTCTTACAGCAAGTAATTTGTTTACGTGTGCTAATTAAACTGTTATTGAAAAACAAGAAGAACAGAACAAATAAAGCAAGTGAAAACGAATCAAGATAGGCAAACATTAAAAGATAAACTGTGCAAAGAATAATTTTAATAACTGCGAAGAATTTCATATAATGGCACCAATAATAACCGACAATTACGATTTGGAAAACTGTGAAACTGTTGAGACTGTTAACATTGATAGCACAAACAACTCCGAACAATCTGTCGTCGATAACTTCGATGAAGACTGTAATTTAATAAACGGTGGAAGAATTGAAGACTCAACCAATAAAGCCGATAGTTTTGGTAGTGGAAATGATGAGCCTGCAACTGTCTCTAAAAATCAGATGCCATGGCAAGCGCCCGGCGCTCAGGGACTTTACGATCCTCAGAACGAGCACGAGGCCTGCGGCGTAGGTTTTATCGTTGCTATCGATGGAAAACGTTCCCACAAGGTAGGTAACTTAAAAAAACAATTTTGCTGTATATAATGTTAACTTACTTCTTACGCTGCCCCCGTTTAGATTCTACGTGATGCCCAGACTCTGTCTGAACGGATGAATCATCGCGGTGCATGCGCCTGCGACAATGACACTGGTGATGGCGCTGGTGTGTTGGCTTCGATACCGCATAGTCTCTATGCCAAAGCTTTGTAAGTACCCTATCAGTCCAAAAATAAAAACAAAAAATGGCGGGAAACGTTTTTTTCTGTTACGACAAATGTCGTGTGCACGTACCCCTTGCCCGGGGTCAGTAATGAAAAGCGTCTAAGTGCTCGACTTTTGTCTGGCATCTTTACAAAAATTATCTTGTGGTTTCTTTTTGTGCAGACGCCGAAATACATTTTTTTTGGTTTTAAATGACACTCGACTTTAAATTCGTACATATTGTATGAATGTAAATATATGCATGTATCTGCATGTTTTTAAGAGATCTCGTGCGCATAAAACGTAAACAAAATTTAACAAAACTAATGAATGAATTTTAAAAATTCAAATTTAGTTTAAAAATACATTGGAGGTGTATTTTTGCTTTCAAATTTTTATCGGTTGTGGTATTTAAGCTACAGTCTTTTAGAGGGTATGAAGGAATAGCATTGCCACAAATCTTAACACATCACAAAAACCTTAGGATAAACACTGAACAAGTAGGGATTCTTGGCATGTTCTGGAAATTTTATAGGAGCTTAGGCAAGTTGAGACCTAGAAGTCGTCTTAACACTTTCACACATTTTTTTTTAATTTTACATCGACACCCTAACAATATTTTGCATAATAGCACGAATTATCGCACACAAGCACCAAGTGGGGTCCCAAACAATGACTTACAGACAGACGTATGAACAAGCTTTGCTAATTAAATACGTAAGTAAGTCAATCACGCTAAAATGAGTAACACACGAGCTGAAAAATGCCAAGTTCAAGAAATACATTATGAGCATTTTAAACGCGATACGATTGCGAGAGCAGGGGCGGCTCTCGACATAGAGCGAGATAAAGATGACTTTGATTGACAAGCGTTGATATTTGTTTGCAATTCTTTAAATTTCGTAATAACATTTCAGCATTGTTAGTGAGAGAATCGCGGCAGGAAAGTCATGCCTTATTGATTTACATTGAAGCCGCTGACATTAACGCAACAAGTGTAATTACTATACATGTATATACACATACAAATGCCTTTATGACTGACTAAAATTTAAATTAAATGAAAATGTAACGCGAAATTAATTAGAATATACTGTTGCGCCTATATAGCAAATCGAATACAACTAACATGTTTATGTCTTTCTGCATCTATCGTTAATCAACAGGTCCTCGCAAGGAGTAACATTGCCGGAGCTTGGTCACTATGCCACGGGCATCTTCTACTTAGATGCTCAAACGCATGCCGCCGCTGAGTCTGAATTCAATAGTCTGGCTAAGAGTCTCGGTTTGAACGTATTGGCTTGGCGCACAGTACCAGTCAATCAGAAAGCCATTGGTACTGTAGCTCTCAAATCAGAGCCAGTTTCACGTCAAGTTTTTGTTGTACGACCGGCTAATCTCGACGAAAAAGCATTTACGCGGCAGGTCTTTGTACTGCGTAAACGTGCCAGCCATGAGTTGGCACGCGAGGGCCGCCGCTTCTACATATGTTCGCTGTCCGACAAGACGGTCGTCTACAAGGGTCTTTTTACATCAGACCAATTGTGGGACTACTACACCGATCTAAAGAATCCAGAATTTGAAACATATTTGGCTTTGGTGCATACACGCTTCTCGACGAACACCTTCCCCTCTTGGGAGCGCGCTCATCCGCTACGTGTAGTAGCACACAATGGCGAGATTAATACCCTGCGCGGTAACGTGAATCTGATGAAAGCACGTGAAGGTGTTATGCACAGTGAACAGTTTGGCGATCAACTAAAGAAGTTGTACCCTGTTGTTGAGCCAAATCTTTCCGACTCGGGTTCTTTCGATTGTGTACTAGAGTTTATCACCATGGCAAGCGAACGTACCTTGCCGGAGTCGGTGATGACAATGGTTCCCGAAGCATGGCAAAATGATAAGACCATGCCCCAGGAAAAACGTGATTTCTATCAGTGGGCTGCTTGTGTCATGGAACCATGGGATGGTCCTGCATTAATTTCGTTCACCGATGGTCGATATATTGGTGCCGTATTGGACCGCAATGGCTTGCGCCCGTCTCGATTCTATATTACAAAGGATAATATCTTGGTTATGGCTTCCGAAGTGGGTGTCTATGATGTGGATCCATCACAGGTGACTCTGAAAAGTCGTTTAAAGCCCGGACGCATGTTGCTGGTCGATACGCAAGAGAAAAAGTTCATACAGGACATTGAGCTTAAGGCGCATATTTCTAAGTCCCGTCCGCACTCGGAGTGGCTACAGCAGAAGGTGAGTTTCCTATGAAGATTAAGTTGAGAATCCAGATTTAATAAAATTATACACACAACAACAATTGAGTACAATCGTGTAGTCATCAGTTGTCTATCCGAAAATACACAAAACCCATACACATATGTTTGTACAATTTGGTCATATCTTAAAATGTTTTGTCTGAAATTTGTCTCAATTTTGTAAAATTTCTTCACACGCATTCAATATGTTCCCTTCAATAAATGCAAACCTCAATTTGGATTAACAGATGGTGAGTTACAAACCGAATTGAGTCTGAGTTCCTTATGTTGTGTAGAGTAGTTGATTTCGTTATTTCGCCTTGTTTATTTTTTTTTTTGGTGAAGCATGTTGTCTTTTGCCATTGAAACAAATTCGCAAGTACTTAACTAAGTTTTACTTAAATTAGATTACACTGGATGAGATTCGCAATGCCAATATTCTTAACGCAACACCAAGTGGGGATATCGAACTGTCAGCACACAAAGGCATTTTTGATCCACGACTGTCTTTATTTGGTTATACTACTGAGACGGTGAACATGCTTCTCATTCCCATGTTTAAAAATAAGTAAGTATAGCTTACTTTATCAGTATAAATATATTGTTTTAAAATAAATTCACTTTTAGAAAAGAGGCACTTGGATCAATGGGCAACGATGCACCACTGGCGTGCCTTTCAGCATTCCAACCATTACCGTACGAATACTTCAAGCAACTGTTTGCACAAGTCACAAACCCTCCTATCGATCCATTCCGTGAGAAAGTGGTCATGTCTATGCAATGTCCTATAGGGCCCGAAGGCAACATATTGCAACCTTCCGCACAGCAAGTGCACCGCATTTGGCTAAACAATCCGATTCTCAGCATTCCAGATACGAATCTTTTGAAGCGTAATACCCATCGTGGTTGGAAGACTAAGCTTTTGGATATTACATTCCAATTTAGCGATGGTGTGCAAGGCTACATCGACTGTATTGACCGCATTTGTCGCGAAGGCGTTGTGGCCGCCAACTCAGGTTATCAGTTGCTCATAATTTCGGATCGCAATGTAGGTCCTGGCCGCGCTCCGGTCTCTGCACTCTTGGCACTTGGGGCCCTGCACCATCATCTAATTGAAACTCTTCAACGCATGAAAGTTGGCATTATTGTTGAGACAGCTGAGGCACGTGAAGTTCATCATGTGTGCGTACTTTTGGGTTATGGCGCCGACGCAATCTGTCCCTATCTTGCCTTTGAATTGGCCCAGGCGTTGCGCGACGATGGTGTTATTAGCCCTGACGTAAACAATAAGCAAATTTATACTGCTTATGCGCAAGCCATTGACACTGGCATTGCTAAGGTAATGGCAAAAATGGGCATCAGCACATTACAGTCGTACAAGAGCGCACAGATCTTCGAGGCCGTAGGCCTAGGAGTGGACCTCGTCAAGAAATGCTTCCGTGGCACACAAAGCCGTATAGGTGGTGTCTCTTTGGAGATGCTAGCCGAGGAGGGTCTTCAGCGATACCAGTACACTTTCTGTAAGATTTCTCCGGATATACGTATTTTGCGCAATCCTGGCCAATACCACTGGCGTAATGGAGGCGAGGCTCATATTAATGAGCCCGCTTCCCTTGCTAGTCTTCAAGAAGCCGCCGCAAGCAAAAATTTGACAGCATTTGAAGCCTTTAAAAAGACAACATTAGACAGCGTCAAAAAATGCACACTTCGAGGACAACTGGAGTTTGTCGATAATTGCGAGAAAATTGATATCTCGGAAGTCGAGCCTGCCAGTGAAATCGTCAAGCGGTAAGTTGGTATGCCTTTTTCTCTCTAATTTATTTAACCATTTGTGTATCCTGACAGCTTTGCTACAGGGGCCATGAGTTTTGGAAGTATTTCCCTTGAAGCTCATCAAACCCTTGCCATCACAATGAATCGTATTGGTGGCAAAAGCAACACTGGCGAGGGTGGAGAAGATTCAGATCGTTATCTGAGTAAGTTGAAATGCTTTGTAATAATCTCTTGTCTCTAAGTCAATTTTATTTGTCACCGCAGATCAAGATCCCCAAAACAGTCGACGTTCTGCTATTAAACAAGTCGCATCAGGCCGTTTTGGCGTGACAGCTTCGTACTTGGCCAATGCCGATGACTTGCAGATAAAAATGGCTCAGGGCGCAAAACCTGGCGAGGGTGGTGAATTACCTGGTTACAAGGTAACAAAAAGTATCGCCAAGACTCGTCACTCTGTACCTGGCGTCGGCCTGATTTCGCCACCACCACATCACGATATTTACTCGATTGAAGATTTGGCTGAGTTAATTTACGATCTAAAATGCTCTAATCCGAATGCTCGTATTAGCGTGAAGCTGGTTTCAGAAGTCGGTGTTGGAGTAGTCGCTTCTGGTGTAGCTAAGGTAAGTTTGTTGCTGGGTTTTTAATGCTGGTTATATGATCATCCATGCTATTTTAGGGTAAAGCAGAGCACATCGTTATTTCTGGGCATGATGGTGGTACTGGTGCTAGCTCTTGGACTGGTATCAAGAGTGCAGGTCTTCCCTGGGAATTGGGTATTGCTGAAACGCACCAAGTACTTGTTTTAAATAATCTGCGGTCAAGGTAAGCTTCCATCTAAGACGCCCTTTCGTGTTACTAATCATAAACAAAACATTACTGAAGTGCCCTGGTTATCCAGATAACGTCGGTGGATGTTCTTTAAGTGATTTATTACGGATAATTGTAAAACAAACCGAATATTAATCGCATTGATTCAGACTCAGTTTACTTTGAGCATAAAGAAGCAAATAATACAAACTTGACCATCTACCAACCAACCAAGCCTTTCATCGGCATGGCATGGTGATTTTGTCACGAAGTTTCTTGTTCGCTTGACAATGATGACTTTGCACTAACACAGAGTCTCACACAAAACAAAATCAGTAATACCGCGTACCTAAGAGCTCGAACAAACTATTCGACAATCCATCCCTCAAGCATCATCAGTGGAGTTGGATGCGCGTGTATCAACGGGAGCAAGTGTTCTAGTTCCAGCGACGGCTCTCAGATCGTTTGATGTTAATGATGTCGATGTTAACGTTATTGATCTTGATATTGATGACGATGATGTGTATGTAGCAATGTCTCATTGTAACTCAAAAATGGTGGTCCTATGATAGATATCAAACAATTAATTAACAGAATCATTTGCTCGTATGCTTCTTCTCTTACTTTGCTCCTCGTTCGTCGTTACCGAAATTGTATAAATCACTCACAAAAACGATTAATCCGATCGGTCACCCACTCGCTCGCTCCCGCTCGCTCACTTGCTCGCACACGATCGTTCGCCGCTGAGCTGTGCTCCATTAGTAATTTTTACTCATTATATTAAGTAATCGATAGAGAATCGCTCTTAACACATCTCATTTTTCTATGTCCTGTCTTCCTCTCCAATTGCAACAACAATTACATTGCGTCCTTCAGAGTCGTTGTTCAGGCTGATGGTCAACTTCGCACAGGTTTCGATGTGGTTGTTGCCGCACTCCTAGGCGCTGATGAGTTTGGTTTCAGTACGGCGCCATTGATTGTAATGGGTAAGTTCTCTTTACTTCAGTGGTCTTCATTCTTCATATTAATTATGCTGTTTCACATGAATTTCAGGCTGCACCATGATGCGAAAGTGCCACTTGAACACCTGTCCAGTAGGAATCGCTACTCAGGATCCAGTTTTGCGCAAAAAATTCACAGGCAAACCAGAACATGTTATTAACTTCTTCTTTATGTTGGCTGAAGATGTAAGTTTTAATTGTTTTTTTAAAAAAGAAAAAAACTATATGTTTTTTAATTTTTGCTTAATTCTTTCGCTATGCAGATTCGTAAGATCATGGCCAATTTAGGCATACGAAAGTTCCAAGACTTGATTGGTCGCACTGATTTGCTTCGAGTGATTAAGCAGCATACCAATAAGACACAAGGATTGGATCTATCCTTGTTGCTACAGAATGCTCTGGAATTGCGGCCGGGCACCAATATTGTTGGTGGCTCGGTAAAGCAAGATTTCCAGCTGGAGAAGCGCTCCGACAATATATTAATTGACAAAGCACAGTCGATATTCAATGGCAGCGAAGACAATGTCACCATCAAGATGCGCATACATAACGAGGAACGTGCTTTCGGTTCCACACTGAGCTATCACATTGCTTGGTAAGTGTCAGATTTATTACATGTCGTTGATAATTGTTGGAGACATCGCTCATTACTCTATTATTGTAGCAAATATGGTGAAGGTGGACTGCCTGATAACAAAAGCATTGAGATATTTTTGGAAGGTTCAGCCGGTCAGAGCTTCTGTGCATTCTTAGCACGCGGCGTTAATGTCACACTGAAGGGTGACGCCAACGATTATGTGGCTAAGGGTCTCTGCGGCGGAAGTGTCATCATCACTCCTCCAGATACTTCACAATTTGAGTCACACTTAAACGTGATTGTTGGAAACGTGTGCTTGTATGGTGCCACCGAGGGTATCGCATATTTCCGTGGCATAGCGGCTGAGCGGTTCTGCGTACGTAACTCAGGTGCTACAGCCGTCGTGGAAGGAGTTGGTGATCACGGTTGTGAGTATATGACAGGCGGTCTTGTTCTCATTTTGGGCCTCACAGGTCGCAACTTTGCCGCTGGTATGTCGGGTGGTATTGCTTACGTCTACGATATCGATGGCTCTTTCAAGCCTAAAGTCAATCCAGAATCCGTTGAATTATTGCCGCTTGAGTTAGAAAAGGATGTGGCTCACATAAAGGCATTGCTTAACGATTTTATTGCAAAGACTGGTTCAAAGGTTGCCAAAGAAATATTGGGCAATTGGTCCACGACACAAAGCAAATTTGTGAAGGTCTTCCCATATGAATACCAAAAGGCATTAAAAGACATGGAAGAAGAAGTAGAAAGTTCATTGGTTAAGAATGGAACCAAGGCAATAGAGAATGGTAAAGCTGAGAACAATGAACCGCGCATTAAGGACATTGAGGAAGCCATTCAGGATGTGGCCCTAGAGCAAAAGCGAGCAGATCGTGTACTCGATAAGACCCGTGGTTTTGTTAAGTACAAGCGAGAGGCAGCGCCATACCGTGATGCCACTGAACGTCAAGAAGATTGGGGTGAAGTCTACAATTTCCCACATGTGCGTAAAAATCTCAAAGTACAAGCGGCGCGTTGCATGGAGTGCGGCGTTCCTTTCTGTCAGTCGAATGCACATGGTTGCCCGTTAGGTAACATCATTCCAAAGTGGAACGATCTTGTGTTCCACGGGGAGTGGAAGGAGGCACTACGACAGCTGCTCCAGACAAATAATTTCCCCGAGTTTACGGGACGTGTATGCCCTGCGCCTTGTGAAGGTTCTTGCGTTTTGGGCATCTCAGAGCCAGCGGTGACCATTAAGAATATCGAATGTGCTATTATCGATCATGCTTATGAGCAGGATTGGATTAAGCCAGAAATACCAGAGGTACGAACCGGCAAACGTGTCGCTATTGTTGGGTCTGGTCCATCTGGCTTAGCTGCAGCACAACAGTTAAATCGCGCTGGCCACTTTGTAACCGTTTTCGAGCGCAACGATCGCGTTGGTGGCTTGCTGCAGTACGGCATTCCAACGATGAAACTATCAAAGGACGTTGTAAAGCGAAGAGTTGATTTAATGGCCGACGAAGGTATTGAGTTCCGTACAAATGTGTACATCGGCAAAGATGTGAAGGCTGAGACCCTGTTGAACGAATACGATGCGATGCTTATCACCACTGGATCTACTTGGCCACGTGACTTGCCCCTAGCTAATCGCGACTTGAAAGGCATACATTTTGCCATGGAGTTCCTGGAAGGTCAACAAAAGAAGCAGCTGGGTGGCAAGAAAGATAATATCTCTGCGGAAGGCAAGGATGTTATCATTATTGGTGGTGGTGATACGGGCTGCGATTGTATTGCCACATCATTACGTCAGGGTGCAAAGAGTATTACTTCATTTGAGATTTTACCTGTGCCACCAGAGAAGCGTGCTGATGACAATCCATGGCCACAGTGGCCAAAGGTATTCCGGTAAGCAGAAATTAAAAAAAAACAAATTTTTGGATTATCACATATTTATCTGTCCCTTACATTGATAGTGTCGATTATGGCCATGAGGAGGTTCGTGTTAAATTCGGTAAAGACCCACGTCAATACTGCACAACAACCAAAGAGTTCATTGGCAAAAACGGTCAAATCACTGGCGTAAACACTGTCGAAGTTGAATGGACTAAAACAGAAACAGGAGCTTGGAGCATGAAGGAAGTTTCCGGCTCTGAGAAATACTTTGCTGCTGATTTAATTCTTTTGGCAATGGGTTTCCTGGGACCAGAGAAAACTGTACCCAACGAACTCGGACTAGAGTTGGATCCACGTGGCAACATTAAGGCTTGCAACGGCCAGTATGGAACCTCAAATCCAAAAGTTTTTGCTGCCGGCGGTAAGTGAAGTTATCATTGCTCTTTTGCTGTGTCAGTTAATAACGCAAATTTCTATTTCACCCAACCACCCAGATTGCCGACGAGGTCAATCGCTCGTTGTTTGGGCAATCACTGAGGGACGGCAAGCGGCGCGTCAAGTGGACTCGTATCTCATTGGTCGGTCCAGCGGTCTTCCCGGGCCAGGCGGTGTCGTCGATGCAACACTCAATCCGCTACCAGTCGCTTAAATGTTAGATTGACTGTTTTGCCGTTAATTTTTATTACAACTATAATTTCTATCATCATTATTAATTGATACTATGAAATATTCACTACAACTTTCACTAATGAAACATTATTTGTGATTTTTCGTATATATCTTGGCTTTAAGTTTGCGTTTTTTAGTTTTAAAAACTTATTATAATTTTAATTTAAAATTCTTAAAAGACTTTAAGTGCAGTAACTAATTAAACGTATTAAACCATATTCCTTTTATTTTCTTTATCATTTTTCATTGTAACACGGCCACCGAAACAGGCAAGCACTGAGAAAAACTGGTAGTTACTGAGGAATTCATTTATATAACAAGAAATGCAGGCTTCTTATTCATATATGCTTAAACATTATACTGTTAGTTGAAATTATAAATATTTGAAGAGAGTAGTAAACGAAGAAGGAAAGACAGAAAGCCCTCCACCATGATGATGACTAAGCACTTTGGCACATATATAAGTCAATTTTACTTATAAATCAAATTAAAAAACAAGAAAACTTAAAATAAAATAAATTGGGGTGACACAGACCTAAGACAATAACTAGCAATTAGATTGAAATCAAACTTCAAGCAAAATGCGTTAAACTCTTATTCGTTTCAAAAATTTTACTATATACAAACACCGATATTGTAAATCAATTAAAAATGTTCTAAGTTATTAATTATGTAATATCGATATGCTGATCTCTAATTATGTAACGCATCTACATATTTATTGCTTAGTTGTTTTAAAAACTGTAGTAAATAACAAACATAATCGATTCGAAAAAGAAACCACTTATGTAGTTGCAAAAAGCGAATTAGGAAGTTCTGAATTTAAACTGGAATAAGCTGAAAAATCGCCAACGATATATTGAATGTACCTCGGGTTATTAAAATCACTATTATTGATATATATTTGCACCGAAATATATATTTATGTATGTTATATAAATTAAATTAGATGTTGGACAATTGCAAATCATTATTTATGACAAATTTAACATTGAAAAAAAAATAAATAAATGTATGATTATTAATTGTGTTATTGCGAAAGCATTTTCAGAAATAAATATTAAACTTATTCTTCAAGTTATGGTCCTGAGTTTGAATTTTTATTTTGCTTAGAAACTCAACAACTGACAAAAATCTTACGTTTTGGCTTTTGGTTTTCGAGCTATGAATTTTAATAAAGTGATCGGGAATGAGTGACCGTCTCACAAAACCATTCAAGCTAGCTTTGCTGCAGAACCTCACGAGTCAAAATTTTATGTCTATAGGGGTTATAGTTTCCGAAAACCATTGGTGAGAAGAGAAAATGCACTTTATGGGGTCCCACTCTTACTTACCCCTCCTTTTATATTTTTGCTCATAAACACAAAAATTACTCAGACACAGGGTGTACAGGGAAATTTTAAGGGAAATCATATACACGTTTTGAGTGAAACATTTTTTTTTTCGGCGGTTACGTAGCGTATGTTGTTAGCTGATGCATGCAGACATACGAATTCGTTTAAAAATACATGGGTTTTTTTTTTTTTTTTTTGAGTTGTGTCAATTGTGCATGAACATTATGAAGAAGAAGAAAAAATATTTATTCCCAACGAATATATTTTGCCTATTTTTATGTAATTTTAAAAATAAAAAATTTCTACTCACTTATATGCCACTCACACAAAATTTCGTTAAATTCGAAGAGTTAATTTTTCACTCTACATTATTACAGTTATTAGTGAACCAGGTCCTGGTTCACTCGTAACTGTATTTGTTGAATGAAAGTTAACTCTTCGAATTTAACGAAATTTTGTGTGAGTGGCATATAAGTGAGTAGAAATTTTTTATTTTTAAAATTACATAAAAATAGGCAAAATATATTCGTTGGGAATAAATATTTTTTCTTCTTCTTCATAATGTTCATGCACAATTGACACAACTCAAAAAAAAAAAAAAAAAACCCATGTATTTTTAAACGAATTCGTATGTCTGCATGCATCAGCTAACAACATACGCTACGTAACCGCCGAAAAAAAAAATGTTTCACTCAAAACGTGTATATGATTTCCCTTAAAATTTCCCTGTACACCCTGTGTCTGAGTAATTTTTGTGTTTATGAGCAAAAATATAAAAGGAGGGGTAAGTAAGAGTGGGACCCCATAAAGTGCATTTTCTCTTCTCACCAATGGTTTTCGGAAACTATAACCCCTATAGACATTAAAATTTTGACTCGTGAGGTTCTGCAGCAAAGCTAGCTTGAATGGTTTTGTGAGACGGTCACTCATTCCCGATCACTTTATTAAAATTCATAGCTCGAAAACCAAAAGCCAAAACGTAAGATTTTTGTCAGTTGTTGAGTTTCTAAGCAAAATAAAA
>JBAMBP010000937.1:0-11302 GCA_037044515.1 Phortica magna | reverse complement strand
TTTTTTTCTTTTTTAAAAAAACAAATTAACTATTTTAACGAAATCGAAAAGCTCAAAACTGCCGCTCACGAAATCGGAAAAAACGAACTAAACTATTTTTCACGAAATCGAAAAGCGCAAAACTGCCGCCCACGAAATCGGAAAACACGAACTAAACTATTTTTTCATGAAATCGAAAAGCGCAAAACTGCCGCTTACGAAATCGGAAAACACGAACTAAACTATTTATTCATCAAATCGAAAAGCTCAAAACTGCCGCTCACGAAATCGGAAAACACGAACTAAACTATTTTTCACGAAATCGAACAGCGCAATAGTGCCGCTCACAAGTCTGAAAAACGAACTAACTTACCAAGCGCCAATCACGTCGCCTCAGATTATAATGACGGGCTTGCTTGGCAGCAGATTTCGTCATTTCCTGCCTAACAAAAGCGCAAATCTCCTCTAACTGGGTCGACATCTCACCTGGTCTCGCTGCCTGCAAACCGGAGCATGGGGTGCATTCGTCCCATAACGGCTTTGGTAACCGAGGCTCACGGCCTCAATATGACCCGATGTAACGGCGCTATGTGTTTCTTTCAGCACCCTCCTCCTCTGCGGCCCAGGCACACGAAGTTTCCAGTCTGGGCAGCCCTCTTGCCCGAACCGTCAGGGCAATTAGCGGTATAGGTTCCCATTCTCCACCATAAAGTCAGGGAACCTCTTCGGGTGTTTCTCCACGCCGACTATCTTTTGCTGGACCCAGGGGCAGTCGACAGCGCCACCAGATCACCCGCTCTTCCCCGTCCATCACCTGTGTCAACACAGCGCCTAGCCCATAGTCGCTTGCATCCGTCTGAACGCAAAATTCTGACTAAAGTCGGGACAAGCTAGAACTGGCGCCCTCGTTAGCCGACTCTTCAGCTCTTCAAACTCTTTCTGGTGCTCCTCCCGCCACTTCCAATGCTTGCCCTTCTTCAGCAATCAAGTCAGGTGAAAGGTGTTCTAGGAGAAGTCCTCGACGAACCGTCGACACCAGGACACGACCCCAAGAACTGGCGAACCTCCTTGAGATTCTGTGGCGGCGCCAGCTCCAATATGGCTGCCACCTTCTCAGGATCCATTTGATCCCACTCTCTATCACCACATGACCCAGGTATTTCAGTCCTTTCTTAAAAAACTCACATTTTTAGCGGTTAATACGTAGATTCGCAGACCTAAGGCGCTGGAACACCTCCTTGAGGTTGTCCATATGCTCTTCTAAGGTCCACCCTGTAACGACTATGTCGTTTATGTAAGCAAACGCGTGTGGTTTAAGTTCTGGGCCAATTACAAATGGCAAATGGCATTACCTTCCACTGAAAGAGCCCTCGACCGGGGACGGTGAACGATGTACATGACCTACTGGCCTCATCTACTGGGATTTGCCAATATCCATTTTTATACTCTTGCAAAAAGAGTATATTAACTTTGTCATGAAGTTTGCAACGCAGTGAAGATGATATCTCCGACTATATAAAGTATATATATTCTTGATCAGCACGACGAGACGAGTTCAAATAACGATGTCCGTCTGTCCGTCTGTCTGTCTGTCTGTTTCAATGCGATTTCCGGCCAGAGTTTTATAGTTAGCAAAAAAATTTAAATGCAGAAAATTTTCTTCTCTTTGCAGGTATTTGGTATGTAAAATTCAGTTTGATCGGATGATTATAGCATATAGCTCCCATAGGAACGATCGTTCAAAAATGAGGTTTTTGCTTAAAAAACCGCGTGTTTTTGGAGTTATCGACTCAAAATTTTGCACAAAAACTTTTTTAACATCAATTAAGATACCGTGCAAAAATGGTTAAGATCGGGCTACTATAGCATATAGCTGCCATAGGAAGGATCGGTCAAAAATGATGTTTTTGCTTAAAAACAACGTGTTTTTGGAGTTATCGACTTAATATTTTGCACAACAACTTTTTTGATATCAACAAAGATACTGTGTAAAAATTGTCAAGATCAGGTTACTATAGCATATAGCTCCTATAGGAACGATCGGTTAAAAATACAGTTTTTGTTAGAAAAACTTTTTTGTTCTTGAATATAAGCAAACCAAACTTTGCTATTACGTGTTTTTGTTAATGCCTGACTCAAATCCAGAATTTTATAAAAATCGGACATAAGGGCGTGGTACCGCCCATACAAAATGAGACTTCTTTGTAAACAGACGAGATACAAGATTGAAAAATGTAGTGAAGTTTGATTTCATTGCCTTCTTTAAGACAAATAAGAAAATGGGCGTGGCTACGTTTATAATTCTTATTGGAAAGTTATAAAAGGATTTCCTAATAAGAATAATTGTGAAAACGTTTGCAAGAGTATATAAGTTTCGGCATAGCCGAAAATAGCTCCCTTACTGGTTTAGATCCAGGCTAGTAGTGTACTTCGCATTTCGTAGCCGATCGAGAATGTAGCCAATCCTTCGTAAAAGGTAAGCGTCAGGGACCGAGCGACAACGCTCAGTCGCCACTTCCCTGTTTTCTTTCGCACGATCACGATCGGTGCGCTATGTGGACTGCGCGATGGCTCGATGCATCCATTTTTTATGAGCTTATCCACTTCCTGGTTGATGATCTAAATCATGGCAGGGTTCCGAGGGAAATAGCGCTGCTTGATTGGACGCTCGTCTTTCATAACAATGCGGTGAGTGGTGATATTAGACATTTCCAACATTGCATCGAATGGCGCCTGCTCCTCCCTCAGGAACTCTTCAATCAGCTGCGGGTCTTCCATGGGCTAACCTTCCGCAAGGCGACATGCGGATCTAATCCTTAGCAACCTCGCGGACCCTTTTCCGGGGTGGTACGCTCGGGGCCCACGTCTGCTTCCAACCCTTCGCCGGCCAACCTTTCCCTCCTTTGGAAGTGACGCCGATGGATCGTCAAGGGCTGCGGAGACGACCAACCCAGCCGTTCCCAACCGCACCTCTCCGTCGTTCACCTGACACTCTCGCAGGCCTCTCAGGTCGACTAACTCTCTCCCACACCGCAATTCGGAGCCGATTTCTCGTAATAAATCAAAACCCAAAATCACGGCATTCATCAGCGATTCCAAAACCAAGAAGTCCATCGTACCTCAACACCAACCGACTCCCTAACGGAGGAGTTCGATCCGTCCGCCAGCAGGACAACGCTAGCAACTGGCTTCCTACATCCGCCGGCGCTAACCATAGCCACCAGGCGCCCACTCAGAAGCTGTGGGTCGCTCCGGTGTCCACGGTGGCCTCCATTGGGGCCCCACCGATCTACACCGTTGCTATTATGCCACCTCCGCTAAGTCGGAGCGGTCCTAATGCTGAAGAGGTCCCCGGTGCACTGCCCTCCCCGGACCACCTGTCTGGGTGGGCGTCGCCCGTTTAACGGCCCGGGGCGGCAGCGTCTCATCAGCACACCGCGCCGCCCACAGTTCCAACAAAAGTCAACGTGGGGGTGCTCGCATTCCCTGGCCCAATGGCCGTTTCTCCCACAACGTCTGCAAGCGCGCCTGGGATCGACAGCAAATTCGTTGTCGGGAACTATCTCCCGACAACGCTCCACCGGTTTCGGAAAAGCGTGGCGCGGCTGAGATCTCGAGCTCCCTTCCGCCTCCAGCTCTTACGTGCCTCCACACCACGAGTCGGCTATTTCGGTAAATCCGTGCCAACCGCTGCTCCTCGCTCAAGTCGAGGTGCCTCATCATCTCCCGTATAGCGAGGACAAAGCCCTTGAAACGCTCGTCCTCGTATTGCCGCCGGTTCCTGTCCGCCCCCTCCATCCGCTCACCATAGCGGGCGGAAACGAAAAAGTCGAGGAAATCCTTCATGAAGTCCCCCAACAAGTCCAAGCGGTCTTCATGCCCCTGAACCAGCTCAGTGCCAGTCCCTGTAGGAACTCCGGCATGAGACGGGGAAAAACGTCGACCGGGAAATGATATCCCTCGGCCTTTCCAGAAAACACAACGGGTCACTGAGTCCATCGAAATGGATATGCCACTTCCGGGCTTGGTCCATCATTGGACCCGTGACCGAACCCCTGGTCGTAGGGTGTCTCGGAGGCCACTGCTTCCGGGTCTCCCACCCATCGAATGCCACTCTCCGTGCTTCTGAGCTCTCCCTGACTGGCGAGGCCTGCTGACCCCCGGAACCCCGCCGGTTTGGCAGCGGGCTCAGTTCTCTTCCCCTCTCTAAGGGTGTCTGGCCCTCTTTCGGGGCTTCGACACTGCCAACCAGGCTGAATGGGCGCCAACTCTTCGGCTGCCGGCTCCAATCCGCGGTTACCAAAGCTCGCCAAACTCATCAGCTCTGGCCTGGGCCCTGCGACTTTTGGATTTAGGCTCCATGGGCAAAACATTCCCCCGGGGACTTGGTCTCCCTTTCCCCTCCGCTATGGTCAGAAATAACCCGGAAGTTAAAGATATAGGCCGGTGGTACTCCTCCAACTCACCTAGCCGCACCTGCTCAGTGGTCGTATTCGCCATCCGCCGGCGCAGTTCCTCCATCGTCCTGGTGGGACTCAGTGTAAACTCGGCGCAGTATGCTGCCAGCTCGACTCGCCGGATGGTATATATCCACCCGATGGTCACCATTGTCGCTCCTTCTAGCCGCAATTCAACCATTTCAAATGTTTACTTTGATTTGTGCTTTATTTCGCTCAGGGTCCCTGCTCGGGCGCCAATGTAAAGGACTCCCGGGTCTAACCCAGTCTTTAGGCTGGGGCAGCTCAAAGCGGTACCAGGTAGCCGGCTTTACAATAATTTGTAAGTCTGCCGGACACCTGCGTGCTGCCAAATAATTGACACACAAATCAAGTTGGAATTTGAAAATAGTTTTTATTGATAACCCAATTCGAAAGTTGACTTAAGGTTTTAAGCTTAAATGTTATTTGCTGCCGCTGGTCGTGGGGAGTCGTCCTCCACTCCGTCTTGGCCCTGGTTGCCGTTACCACTCAACCCACTGGACTCTAAGTTGGGCCACTCCTGTTGCGAACCGCTGATGCTCACCTCTGCGCAAGTTATCGCCTGTTCACCTCGACTTTGCGCCACACACGTAGCTTCAGGTCGCACCCAGTCGCTCGTTGCGGTACCTAGGGTTAGTTGGGGCGGTGAAACTCAGAATAACGCAAAGAACTTGTCTTTGTATTTCTTCCCGTGTCGGCGTATTAACGCGCCACTGGTTGCTAGGACAAATACCTAGAAATGGTTTGGGGCTGTAGACAATTAAATCTTACCCGGCTTTGGTCAGTCTCGCTTGCTGCTAAAATGAGCGCTTCGATTCCGAGCAAAGGCTGTATTCCTTTTTGTCCAAACAGGAAAAGAGAGGAGACCTATGCTCGCCAAAACCTGAATTGCCTTGTTGAACGCTGCCTGAACTAGTTGGGAATTGAAATCCGCCCAACGCTATTCTGCTGGCGCATTTCTACATCAACAAGGCCCGCGAGTGTCCGTCGCGCTGGTTGTGACGCCAACCGACACTTTGCCAATGATAGGCGGCGCCAATTAGTGCGCAGCATTCCAGCAGCACTGTGGCGCATTTTGTCAAACTGCAGCGACGTTATTCTGCTGGCGCATTTCTACATCAAGCGTTTGTCTACGCTTGCACTCAACTGTCGCTACCACGCTTTGTCCTTCGAGCGCCTGTGTCGAACGTCCTTATCGTTGTTGTTGGTCGGCAAGCGAATCATACGGATCAACGTAGATCTATCGCGCCAAACCCAACAACACAATATGCGCTGAACTGACGTTCCGTCATACCGACGCTAGCGTCAGTGACGACGCTTATGCAAAGTACCGGCTATTGTTGTTGCCGCGCCCATGCCAGCAGTCATAAAACTGACCTTCATAAAACACAATAACAACAAGCACAGTCGTTCTTTCTGCATTCCTTTTCCACCGTCACTTTCGCAATCTGTCGCATCCGCAATCAACAAATCATGTTGTTGTGATTTTCGGTACAATTGCGCGCTGTTAGCATTAATGCTTTGTTGCTGCGCGGTAATCACCCTCGCAACACAACTTAATCGTGTGCGGCCGCTAATCAGTGTTGCGTATCCACGTTGATGACTTATGCGCGGTTGATTATCCGCGTTGATGGGTCGCGAATTTATCTAAAATTCGCGCCCGCTACTTTTAAACGTATGCGGCCGTTAAATAGCGCCGCTAATCAGCGTCGCTAGTCACCGTCGGCAACTTATACGCGGCTGATTAGTACAAGTTTTACAAGATCAGCGGCGCTAATCAACGTCGAAGATTTTTACAAGGTTGATTAGACTTGATGGCACACAACATGTGAGTCTCGAATTTATCTGAAATTTGCGTCCTCACATCTTAACAAAGTGTGTGACCATGGCAAGTGATAACATGCAATGTCCATCACTGGCGCCAGGGGTCGACGCGAATACATGGCCGAAACTATCGACCGACCCCCCCTTGTGGTGGTTTTCCAACACTGTCGTTCAGGGTTGCCTGCAACGATCGCCCAACACTAGGCGAACCAAAGGCCGATCGCCCATCACTAAGCAGAAGAAGCAGCACACGAAACGGACATATGGTGAGTATATTAATTTAGTACTATTTATTTGACTAAATTTATTTCCTTTTAGGTGTACATCTCTTGCTCTTCTTTGCTATAGGCATGGTGAGTAACAAAATTTTCCTTCTTGCGTGTGTTCTTACCTAATGTTTATTCTGTTTCCAGGCCGCGTATGTTCCTGCCACACCGCGATGGACGGACAAAACATCGCGCCAACTTTGCTGAGCGAATGTTGTGAAGTCCAACCACAACATTGACAGAGGACGCACCCCAGCTCGTGCCTTCGCCGGCTGCTTTTTATACCCTGTACATACTGTACCAGGGTATATTGTGTTTGTTTGGCCGAAATGTATGTAACGCAGAGAAGGAGGGGAGGGGGACCCTATAAAGTATATATATTCTTGATCAGGACGACAAGACAAATTGATTAAGCCATGTCCGTCCGACTGTCCGTCCGTCCGTCCGTCCTCACCAATGGTTCTCGGAAACTACAAAAGATAGAGACTTGAAATTTGGAGGATAGACTCGTGATGCTCGGCAGCAGATCAAGTTTGAACGGTTTTGAGCCACGCCCACTCCTTCCCGCCCAACCAGCTACGCCCACTTTTTGGAAAGGCTATAACTTGAACACCAGAAACGCTAGAACTATGAAAGTTGGTATGTCGACTAAGTATGTAAAGACCTATAAGACTGCATACCCCAATTTTCCCCCCAACCCTTCATTACCCCTCAAAAAGTGTTTTTTTGTAAATTACTGTATCTTCAAAACTATAAAAGATACGGACCTGAAATTTTGTATGTAGACTCAGTAAATACATGTCCTTAAAACTGCATACCAGAAAATACCCATTTGTATTTTTGACTACCCCTCAAAGACCACCAAACTTACATTTTTTGTAAATTTCACTTTTTTTTTACAAAAATTTGTATATCTCCACAACTATAACAGATACGAAATTGAAACTTTGTATGCAGACTTCATAGATGTATGTCTTTAAGACTGCATACCCCAATTTTCCCCCAACCTTTCATTACCCCTCAAAAAGTGTTTTTTTGTAAATTACTGTATCTTCAAAACTATAAAAGATACGGACCTGAAATTTTGTATGTAGACTCAGTAAATACATGTCCTTAAAACTGCATACCAGAAAGTACCCATTTGTATTTTTGACTACCCCTCAAAGACCACCAAACTTAAATTTTTCGTAAATTTCACTTTTTTTTTACAAAAATTTGTATATCTCCACAACTATAACAGATACGAAATTGAAACTTTGTATGCAGACTTCATAGATGTATGTCTTTAAAACTGCATACCAAATTTTTCCCCCCTAATCTTAATAACCCCTCAAATAGTGTTTGCATGTCAAAGCCTACATCTCCGAAATTGTTGAAGGTACGGAGCTGAAATTTTGTTCGTAGACAAAGTATATATAACTTCTTAAGACTGCATACCAGAAAATACCATTTTGTATTTGGACTACCCATTAGAGGTCGGCAAACTTAAATTTTGGGTAAATTCCAGTTTATTTTTATTAAAATATGTATATCTCCACAACTATGAAATATACATGTCTGAAATTTTGTATGCAGATTCAGTTAATATACGTCCTTTAAACTGCATACCGAAAAACACCCCTTTATTTCATGGCTTCCCCCTCAGAGATCAACAAACTCGAATTTTTCGAAAATTCCTCACTTTTGACTGATTTTTTATATTTGGAACACCATTTAAATGGGTGAGGGTATGTGCAGGGTATTATATGGTTGAGTATACTCAACTATACCGCCCTTACTAGTTTTTTTGTCATTTTCTTTGCTGTAATACAGGATATCAACTGTCGTTGCTTTTTATCAAAAAAACGCATACTTATTAGTTTCCTTTTAGTTTTTAATTTTTCCAAGGTATTTAGATTTTATGAAAATAAAATTACAACTGTCCTTGTCGTGTCGTGACTCGCAACAGGAACACTATCCGTTTTCACTGCCGAGAGCTGTGTGCCGTCCGCCAACCGTATGACGCCGGGTCGTCCCGGCGTTGCTGGCGACAAGCTTTTCGGCTCCCCGGCCCTTTCTACTGCCACCACTTCCTCCGCCCAGAACACCACGCTGCCATCCACCAAAAGAACGTCCGGCAATCCAGGCTCCATCTCAATGGGTGATGGCGAATCCACCACCACCACCTCCGTCGTCGCCGGCTAAATTTTGAGCACTGGCCGCAGCACAAGGTAGCACCCTAAGCCTTCGGGCTTCTGCTTCACCTGAAGCACTTCCGCCGGCCATGCCACCGTGGCGAAGGCCCACCTCCTCCGCCATACCGCTCCCGCTGTCGCCACTACTCCTGCCGGCGCTGTTGTTGCCATTTCCGGCGCTGCTGCTGCCATTACCGGCGCTGCTGCTGCTATCGACGAAAATTTCGTTTAAGTTATTCATTTTTTTTTTTTTTTTTTATACTCTTGCAAAAAGAGTATATTAACTTTGTCATGAAGTTTGCAACGCAGTGAAGCAGACATTTCCGACTATATAAAGTATATATATTCTTGATCAGCACGACGAGACGAGTTCAAATAACGATGTCCGTCTGTCTGTTTCAATGCGATTTCCGGCCAGAGTTTTAAAGTTAGCAAAAAAATTTAAACGCAGAAAATTTTCTTCTCCTGCAGGTATTTGGTATATAAAATTCAGTTTGATCGGATGACTATAGCATATAGCTCCCATAGGAACGATCGTTCAAAAATGATGTTTTTGCTTAAAAAACCGCGTATTTTAAGAGTTATCGACTCAATATTTTGTACAAAAACTTTTTTGACATCAACAAAGATACCGTGCAAAAATGGTCAAGATAGAGCTACTATAGCATATAGCTGCGTGTTTTTGGAGTTATCGACTTAATATTTTGCACAAAATTTTTTTTTAAATCAATAAAGATACAATGCAAAAAAGGTTTAGATCAGGCTTCTATAGCATATAGCTCTCATAGGAACGATCGGTTAAAAATACTGTTTTTGTTAGAAAAATTTTTTTGTTCTTGAATATAAGCAAACCAAACTTTGCTATTACGTGTTTTTATTAATGCCTGACTAAAATCCAGAATTTTATAAGAATCGGACATAAGGGCGTGGTACCGCCCATACAACTAAAAACTTAAAAATTAGACTTCTCTGTGAACAGACGAGACACAAGATTGAAAAATGTTGTGAAGTTTGACTACATTGCCTTCTTTAAGACAAATAAGAAAATGAGCGTGGCTACGTATATGATTCTTATTGGTTAAATTAAAAAAGGATTTTCTAATAAGAATAATTGTGAAAACGTTTGCAAGAGTATATAATTTTCGGCATAGCCGAAAATAGCTCCCTTACTGGTTTTTATTTGACTTCATTGCCTCGAAGCCGATTCCAAAGAGACCCCCCACTTCAGGACGGCTCCTTTAGTACCTTCTTCGCCAGTACTGCCACTCCCCGCGCAGGACATCCCCGGTTAGCTTACCCCCCCTGCTATGCTAACCCTCGCATATCACGAACCAGGCTTACGAGCGCAAAACTGCCGCTCATGATTCTGTGTTTTTTTCCCCTCCTTTTTCCCTTTTTTTTTTCCTTTTGCAAAAAAAAACAAATAAACTATTTCTTACGAAATAGAAAAGCGCAAAACTGCTGCTCATTATTCTGTGTTTTTATACTCTTCACGAAGTGAAAAGTATTATAGTTTTGTCACGAAGTTTGTAACAGCCAGAAGGAGGCGTGGCCGACTATACAAAGTATATATATTCTTGATCAGGATGACAAGACGAGTTGATATAGCCATGTCCGTCTGTCCGTCTGTCAGTGTGTATGCAAACTCCTCCCTCAGTTTTGAAGCTATCGACCTGAAACTTTGCACAGACCCTTGTATTTTATTACGATGACACATTGGTCGGAACCAGCGAGATCGGACCACTGGAACTGGTAGCCACCATACGAAAAAAAGAAGAAAAAAAAATTTAAATCGTTGTATGAAAAACTTTTTTGTTTTCCAAGATAGAGCGCTGAAATTATACAAGTAGTGAACAACCGTAGCCAGGCTAAATGCCTGAAAGTTTCATTGAGATCGGAATACTGGAACTGGTACCTGCCATACAAAATGAAGAAGAGGAAGAGAAACAAAGTTTAAATCGTTGTATGGGAAACTTTTTTATTTCTTAAGATAGAGTGCTGAAATTTTAAAAGTAGTAAGAAGGTCTCACCAGATCAAATGCCTGCAAGTTTCATTGAGATCGGACTGCTGGAACTGGTACCTGCCATACAAAATGAAGAAGAGGAAGAGAAGCAAAGTTTAAATCGTTGTATGGGAAACTTTTTTGTTTCTGAAGTTAGGCTGCTGAAATTTCAAAAGTAGTAATTTAGTGTCACCAGATCAATTGCCTGTAAGTTTTGTTGAGATCGGACTACTGGAACTGGTACGTGCCATACAAAATGAAGAAGAGGAAGAGTAGCAAAATTTAAGTCGTTGTACGGACAACTTTCTTGTGTCTTAACTAATCGACTCTAAACTTCATACTTTTGTTGATAATGTGGCTTAAAAGCTATTTTCATATCAAAATGGGCGTGGCACCTCCCACATATGACCAAAACCAAAAGTTCCTATATATCTGGCACTCGATGAGGTGTAACAACGAAAACTGATCTGTAGGCTATGTGGACAAAAAGAAATAAGATTCCAAAAATGGGTGTACCACAAAAAAAGTCGTGAAGAGTATACATCTTCGGCAAGGCCGAATATAACCTCCTTACTGGT
>JBAMBP010000934.1:0-47133 GCA_037044515.1 Phortica magna | reverse complement strand
GTATCTCAATATTTGATCGACGCGTTCTGGAAGCGGTTCATTAAAGAATATGTACCAACTCTTCTCAATGGACAAAAATGGCAACGAGACGTCGAAAACCTCAAAGAAGGCGAAATTGTTGTAATGAGAGACAACGTGCCTCGAGGTGAATGGCCATTAGGCTATGTGGAGAAAGTTTTCCCTGGAGAAGATGGAGTAGTACGGGTGGTGGAGCTACGCACGGCAAAAAACACATACAGGCGCCCTGTCAACCGATTATGCCGATTGGGTATTAAACGCTACGACAAAGAGGATCGTGCTGGGACCCAGCACTAGGGGGCGGAATATGTCGCATCGTTTATAAGTTTAAAATAAACTGTAGCTAGAGCCAGTGTTAGAAGCGGTATATGAAAGAATATTTTAGACCACTGTGAGTGGCAGTAGATGAAAGAAAATTAGAGCCGCTGTGAGTAGAATGAAAGGAGGAAGAGTTAGTGAGCGTGGGTTGAAGAAGAAGAGAGAAAAGACGTAATAATCGCGGATATTTCTTGTAAAAGCAATGTTTGTTAAGCATTAATATATAATAAATAATCAAATAATAAAAACAATTTAACACAAAGTGTTGACATAATTCGGTTTTTTTTTTGGTGTCATTTTCAAATTTTTATTCCTTCTTTTTTGTTTGCGATTACACAGTGCAGTAAATAAAGTTAAAATCTGATCTGAGCTCGAAGAAGTAGACCAAACAAGACATATCAATTTTAAGTTAGTTTTTAAAGTTGGTGTAGCATGTTTTTTAGCTGCTGACTTTCGGTTCTTTTTATACCCTGTACATACTGTACCAGGGTATATTGTGTTTGTTTGGCCGAAATGTATGTAACGCAGAGAAGGAGGGGAGGGGGACCCTATAATGTATATATATTCTTGATCAGGACGACAAGACAAATTGATTAAGCCATGTCCGTCCGTCTGTCCGTCCGTCCGTCCGTCCGTCCTCACCAATGGTTCTCGGAAACTACAAAAGATAGAGACTTGAAATTTGGAGGATAGACTCGTGATGCTCGGCAGCAGATCAAGTTTGAACGGTTTTGAGCCACGCCCACTCCTTCCCGCCCAACCAGCTACGCCCACTTTTTGGAAAGGCTATAACTTGAACACCAGAAACGCTAGAACTATGAAAGTTGGTATGTCGACTAAGTATGTAAAGACCTATAAAACTGCATACCCCAATTTTCCCCCAACCCTTCATTACCCCTCAAAAAGTGTTTTTTTGTAAATTACTGTATCTTCAAAACTATAAAAGATACGGACCTGAAATTTTGTATGTAGACTCAGTAAATACATGTCCTTAAAACTGCATACCAGAAAATACCCATTTGTATTTTTGACTACCCCTCAAAGACCACCAAACTTACATTTTTTGTAAATTTCACTTTTTTTTTACAAAAATTTGTATATCTCCACAACTATAACAGATACGAACCTAAAACTTTGTATGCAGATTAAAGAAATGTATGTCTTTAAAACTGCATACCCCAATTTTCCCCCAACCTTTCATTACCCCTCAAAAAGTGTTTTTTTGTAAATTACTATATCTTCAAAACTATAAAAGATACGGACCTGAAATTTTGTATGTAGACTCAGTAAATACATGTCCTTAAAACTGCATACCAGAAAATACCCATTTGTATTTTTGACTACCCCTCAAAGACCACCAAACTTAAATTTTTCGTAAATTTCACTTTTTTTTTACAAAAATTTGTATATCTCCACAACTATAACAGATACGAACCTAAAACTTTGTATGCAGATTAAAGAAATGTATGTCTTTAAAACTGCATACTAACTTTTTCCCCCTTACCCTTTATTACCCCTCAAATAGTGTTTGCATGTCAAAGCCTACATCTCCGAAATTGTTGAAGGTACGGACCTGAAATTTTGTTCGTAGACAAAGTATATATAACTTCTTAAGACTGCATACCAGAAAATACCATTTTGTATTTGGACTACCCATTAGAGGTCGGCAAACTTAAATTTTGGGTAAATTCCAGTTTATTTTTATTAAAATATGTATATCTCCACAACTATGAAATATACATGTCTCAAATTTTGTATGCAGATTCATTTAATATACGTCCTTTAAACTGCATACCGAAAAACACCTCTTTATTTCATGGCTTCCCCCTCAGAGATCTACAAACTCGAATTTTTCGAAAATTCCTCACTTTTGACTGATTTTTTATATTTGGAACACCATTTAAATGGGTGAGGGTATGTGCAGGGTATTATATGGTTGAGTATACTCAACTATACCGCCCTTACTAGTTTTTTTTTGTTTTGGTTATTTTCTTCCATTATTTACTGTTCAGAAATTTGAGTTGCATACTTTTTTGCTGAGTCTACTTATTCCAACTTTATTGTAAGAATATTACAAATTTAATATAAAATATGCTTTTTATTTTGATTTATTTACCTAAGAGATAGTTAGTTGTAAGTAAGGGAGCTATTTTCGGCTTTGCCGAAACTTATATACTCTTGCAAACGTTTTCACAATTATTCTTATTACGAAATCTTTTTTTAAATTTTCCAATAAGAATCATATACGAAGCCACGCCCATTTTCTAATTTGTCTTAAAGAAGGCAATGTAATCAAACATCACTACATTTTTCAATCCTGTATCTCGTCTGCTTACAGAGAAGTCTAATTTTTAAGTTTTTGTATGTATGGGTTATGTATATTATGTCCGATTCTTATAAAACTCTGGATTTCAGTCAGGCATTAAAAAAAACACCTAATTGCAAAAGTTGGTTTGTTTATATTCAAGAACAAAAAAGTTTTTTAAGCAAAAACCTTATTTTTGGCCGATCGTTCGAGCTATATGCTATAGTAGCCCGATCTTGACCATTTTAGCATTGTATCTTTGTTTAAATCGAAGAAGTTTTTGTAAAAAATATTCAGTCGATAACTCCAAAAACACGCTGTTTTTCAAGCAAAAACGTAATTTTTGACCGATCATTCCTATGGGAGCTATATGCTTTTGTGGTCCGATCGAAATAATTCTGAGATATACAACGACTAGATATATCTAAAGAACTTCTGTGTTTAAAGTGTTTTGATATGTTTAAAACTCTAGGAGAAGTTTGCACAGACACACAGACGGACAGACGGACATCGTTATTTGAATTCGTCTCGTCGTGCTGATCAAGAATATATATACTTTATATAGTCGCAGATAACTTTTTCTCTGCGTTGCAAACTTCTTGAAGAAGTTAATATACTCTTTTTGCAAGAGTATAAAAACAAAACATGCATTTGTAAACAAAAACGTCAAAAGTAAGCTACATTTTAATGTATCCTAAGTTTTCTTTTAATGATTACAAGTACAAAAGTACGATTAAAATTACGCAATTATCAATAAGTTTGCCTTCGACTCGTTTACTCGTAATCAGACACAAGCACACACACACAAAGCAACTGTGTGGAGCAACTTAAACTATTAGCTGAACGAAGTATGTATGTGTATCTGCATGGAAAGTAAAGTTTTCACTCTTCATATCAAATCATTTCCGCAACTTTAAGTAACAGCAGCAGTTTTATAAGCATTGGTATACGTATGTGTATGTATGTGATTATTATATACTCATAGAGGACACTTATACCTTGTCTTGATATATTGAATATAATAGCAAAACAAGAATGCTCATGTGTGGATGTGCTTTTGCACGAATGTGTGTTAACTTGTTTCATAAAACTTTTACATTTAAATTGCTGCACAAAAAAAGTAACTTTAACGAGCCTAACAACAATTATAAAGCGCAGAATACCCCAAGGAGGGCGTGTTGATGATGTCGCCGTCAGCGTCGGCGTGGGTTGACGTCAATTGTGAATGCTTGTGCCGCTGCTCGATTATCAAACATTGAAGTTTATATGGAAAAAACGACGCTGTGAGCATGATTTGGCAACACACCAATCCACAGCCCATTCGTCCCTAGCGCGCTGCCATTGATAAATTGCACATGAGGTGTTTAGTGACGTGTAAAGTTCTCTACTTCTATTTTTATTTTTAGGTTTTATTTTTTGTTTCTTATATATTATTAGGTGAAACGTTTTTCATTTTTGGTTTTATCACCGTGACAGAGGGTCATTTATGATTTAAGCTACTTAAGCAGCATGAAAAGTGCTCAAGCGAACGCGCACAAACACCAAACAACAATAAAATGTTTTCTTTTTTTTGGTTATTTATTTCATTCTCAACATTTGTTTGAGGACTACTAATATTAAAAAGAAACAAAATTATAATAATAAATAAAAACACCAATGTTGGTCAATGTGTTTGTTGGATGGCTCGCAGTGAACACATTAAAATTAATATGCGATGGATAATTTTGTTTTTTTGGCTATGCCTGGAAATATTTTAATTTTGCTAAAAAAAAAAAAACAAAGAAATATAGACGGTGGCCACACCAACGTGTGTAGAAATGTCGAGCACAAAACCAAAATGGCTTATGCTCATTGCAAATGTTGTAATTGTATTAACATGTCTGTACATATTCCTGTTCGTACACACTTTGAAGTTTTTAGATTACCGCAAAATTACTTAAGGAAACGTGCAAATTATTTTTCCAGTAGAATTTTACGGATATGTCGAATATGCTTTCCTGTTTTGCAAATGAAGAAAATTAATTCAAGAGGACGGACTCAGAAAATACTTGTATGCAAATTAAAACCTTAAAAACGGAAGAAACCAAATAAAACTTTATTGGATAGTTTGCGGGTTCATATAGATATATTATAATATTTTTGCACATTTAAAAAAAATGGCGTCCAAAATCATGATTACCAGAGTTGTCGAATAGTTTTAAGGAACGAACGAACGAGCTCGGGAACAAAGGCAAATATTGATGCCTTAAAAATGAATTTCGTTAAAAAAATATTTCATTTGATTACATCAAATGATAAACCGTAAAGAAAACCAGTAAGGGAGCTATTTTCGGCTATGCCGAAGCTTATATACTCTTGCAAAAGTTTTCACAATTATTCTCATTACGAAATCCTTTTTTTAATTTTCCAATAAGAATCATACACGTAGCCAGGCCCATTTTCTAATTTGTCTTAAAGAAAGTAATGTAGTCAAACTTCACTACATTTTTCAATTTTCTATCTCGTCTGCTTACAGAGAAGTCTAATTTTTAAGTTTTTAGTTGTATGGGCGGTACCACGCCCTTGTGACCGATTTTTATTAAATTCTGGATTTCAGTCAGGCATTAATAAAAACACGTAAAAGCAAAGTTTGGTTTGCTTATATTCAAGAACAAAAAAGTTTTTCTAACAAAAACTGTATTTTTAAGCGATCGTTCCTATAGGAGCTATATGCTATAGTAGCCTGATGTTGACCATTTTTGCACTGTATCTTTGTTGATGTCAAAAAAGTCTTTGTGCAAAATATTGAGTCGATTACTCCAAAAACACGCTGTTTTTCAAGCAAAAACTTAATTTTTATATGATCCTTCCTATGGCAGCTATATGCTATAGTCATCCGATCAAACTGATTTTTACATACCAAATACCTGCAAGGAGAAAAAAATTTTTTGAGTTTAAATTTTTTTGCAAGACGGACATCGTTATTTCAACTCGTCTCTGATCAAGAATATATATACTTTATATAGTTGGAGATGTCTCCTTCTCTGGGTTGCAAACTTCATGACAAAGTTAATAGACTCTTTTTGCAAGAGTATAATAAGCAAACTGACTGGCTGAACATTTCATCTCACTTGCTTTTATAGGTTTTTGGACTTTCGAAACGGGCAATGATACTGCAACCGGATATACATACTTTCAACGAAGTACCGTCGCAAGCGCCATTGGTGCAACTTCGGCTGCGGGAGCGGCCAACAACGCGTACGGCGTACATCATCATCCACGACCACGAAGGATATGGTGGGGGATTAGCAACAATTATAAGTCCTGACAAGTCAGCGCAACGAAATGTCATCGTTGCAAATGCTGATCTGAACTCTGAAAAAGTGCTCAAGAATGACTTTTAGTTCTATGTGAACGGTTATGGCTTCATATATAAAAAAGAGGCGCCACTTGATTCGCTAGCGAATTTTTTGGTTGCAGATAGAAATCTATTTAATCTTATTTGGGGGGCGTTGGTTAAACTGCCAGTAGCACCCGGGACGGAAATGGACTTGCAACCGGGTGAAAGATCAGCCCATTGGTGCTGTAGACTTTCTTATTGTTGTTGAGCACCGTAAGCCTATGGTCATTGTTGAGAATTGGTATTTGCCCGCCGGCTTGGACAAGTACATGTATCATTCTTCGAGTGTGCTCGCTAAATTGGATGTCATACTAGACTCACCAGACGGCAAACGTTTTCGATCCCATTCGGATCTGAAAGTATACATCAAAGACCAAGGATAAATGTCCAGTTCTGACATTTATAACTTCAGCATTTGTCAACGTCGAGATTAAAATAATAACGACTCTATTTATTTGATTCTAAAACAAAAACGCAGACAACCCTCAGTCAGCCTATGTCAGACTTTTACACAACCTTGGATGAGCCATCAAGTTTACCACTGAGCGTGACATCAACCTCTCTACCTTCAAGTAGCGATGATGAGAATTTGAGAGCGCTTGTGGTACCCTGTAACTAAAGTCCACTCAAGCGGTAGTTAAGGGAAATCCAAATCTAGATACATCAAAGACCAGTGCAACACCGCTAACCCATATACCAATATTTCAAGCCCCACAACGACTTGTAGCTTAGTCTCATCTCCATTCACTGATTCTTTCTCACCTGGATTAAAACAGACACCTTTTTTGCCCACTGCACCCATAATTCGCTCGCTGGTGACGCCAGTATTGCTAACTTCGACTTTGAGAAGTCATGTCGCCAGTCTGATAACAATACAAAAAGTTGGAGGTCAGCAGCATGCACATACCGCAAGGAGAGTCTGGCATCGATCCAAAGAATGATTGATTGATTGGTGGTAAGTATTTAAAAGATTTTTCAATATTTTCTATTTTTTCAATATTTGCAATGATTTCGTTTTAGCTTCAGAGAGAACGGATAATTTCTATTGGCTATTATTATAAAGAAATTGGAGACCCTGAAGCAGATTGCCAAGATTAACGCGATCGTCAACACGCATTCTTACAATTAATACATATTTGAATAAATATAAATTTGAAGGAAACTATTTCAGTCGTTCTGTTTTGTTTTACACTTTCGTTTTATAAAAAAAAAATTACAACTTTTTTCTTCTTTGTAGTTCTTCGAAGGAAAAAAAAAGATTATAATGAAATAAAAAAATCGTTTGTGTTTTAAACTGATACAAGTTTTGGGTTTTGAATACGACAGGGTTCATGATTTCGAAGTTCAGTGTTTATTGTTTTAAACCAATCATCAAAGATTGCTGATGATGTAAATACTCTCGGAATGTTGCTTTATTATAGTTATCTTGGATTATAAATTTGAATAATAGCCATTTAAAATATTTATTGTTCAAAAGACTTTAATTTTTTTTTCAAAAAGGAAACTCTCATTGTTTAACAGATGCTATCTGATTTTTGCTGGTTACTAATAAATTCAGATAACTCAAAATACTTTATCCTATTCTATCCGATTAATTTATCAGTTTAGTTGCATTTATGCGAGGGTTACACTATTAAATTAAGTATCACTTTTTGTTTTGCACACGCTCTGCTGAGCTTCATTTACTGAATCCGAACAGAGACTGAACTTACTTGCTAACCAGAACTATGTATATAATTGCAATCAATTTTAGCAACGATAAATTTCAACAAGGAATTAAATTTAATATTCATTTCAAAAATAAATAAAACTAGCAGAATTTGGTTTCAGAAAAGAGGCTTCATGAAAATGACAGGACTTTACTATTAACAATTATCGATTGCCCATCGGAAAGATTCATAATTAGGTGGAGGACTCAGACTTTTAATCAGTGCTACCAAGTTTTCAGAAGGAAAACAACTGTTTTTAGCTATATTTAAAAATGAAAGAAATGCTAATAAAACAAACAAAAATATATATATCAAATACTATTAAAGAGAAAAAACTGTAGACATTTAAAAACAATTCCCCCTACCTAATGATTTGATAAATCTGCTTTGTGCGTAAGCAGAGAGCAACAGAGCTCAGTTAACGCAACAGCCTGTTTTTCATAGAAGATAGCAGAATTTCAAAATGCTCAAATAACAGTACGGTAGCTGTATGATAGCAGTGCAGTTGCAGTGTGGTAGCATGGTGGTATCAGTGTGGTAGCAGAATGTTTAGTTAATTGGCTGGAGATTTATGTGAATTGGCGAACGTTTGTTGAAAATACACTGTGGCATGAGTCAGTTCAATTGCAAATACTTTTATTAAAGCTGTCAGAGGTTGAGGAATTTTGGAAAAGTTCTCTAAAAAACGCAACGCAAAATGTTAATTGTTGGTCGGCCGCTTTCAACGATGCCGAAAAATTTCTTTTAAAACATCAATTTAAAAATTCGAACAAAATAACAGCTTGACTTCCTACAACAAAATATGATTTTACAGCACTGTTCAGGATAAAAGGCCAGTGCTCTGTCAGCTGTTATCAGGTGTAGATGTTTTGAGTGGCGGTAGCGTTTTGATTTTATTCGTGTTTTTGAAAGTTAAACGAGTGTACAATGTGATTTGTTCTGCAAAATAAAATAAATGGAACATTTCCTAAATGGAATGCACCCAAATTAAAACTAAATGAAGTGCGTGTAAAATTTTAAATAATCTAAACCATTAAAAAACAACAAATTGAAAGTGAATGTTTACGAATTTAATCCGTGCTGTGTACAAAAATACGTAAACGGTGTGTAAAAGAAACACGATAAAATAGCGTGTGAAGAGAAAATATCGCAAAAATATAAATAAAATTATTGTTATTGTTTATTAAATGCAGCAAAGATTTATGCAAACAGCTGTTAATAGCTAGAAAGTGAGTGTAATTTCTATATATTTACAAAAATCGAAAAATGTGTATTATTTAGCTAAAATTTTGCAATTGGAAAAGTTTACAGTTGGCGCGAACAGCTGTTTATATCAACATTGTTGCATTTTGTTGTTGCATCGCATTTACACCTGTGCAGAACTTTTTATAATAATAAACAAAATTAATACGCTAACTCCATAGATATCATCAGAGCCGTAAAAGATATGCTGTTGTTGCTGACCATGGTCACCAACTGCGTTGATTGGCATGTGACAACGCCAGCGACGTGTGTAGACAAATTTATTTTTTGAGTTCTTGTTTGTGTTTCAATCGTTCCTTTTTTGTGTGTCGCGATTTGATTATGACAACAAATTGAACCGGCTGCATTTGCCAACACATTTGCCATTATTCTTCCTCAGCTTCTTGTTGATTTTGTTTAATTGCAACAAACTTTTCATTCATTATGTGGGTTTCTGATTTGACATTTCTTGATCATAATTGGCGCGATTATTTGGTTGTGGTTTAGTTTATTTCGTGGCGTTGTTATTGTGTTGTATTTCGCCGACGTATCTCAAAGGCGTCAATCTGTCTTTGCCATTATCGGAATTAAAATGTTCAAAAATTACATTAATCATAATGTGTATTAAACAAAAATATTTGTGATAAGCTTTTAGCGACGTTTTCGTTAATTTTTTCAAAAACAATGTCATTATCAACTTATACTTGGCGGCGCGAATTTAAATCTGAATAGTCAAAGTATCAATGGGACACCTTTGTTGGTGGCTAATCAAATTGTGTCAAATATTTGAGTTCTTATCAGTGAGCAAACAAATTAAATAACTGACTGACGGACAAAAATAACTATAAAATACTCAAAAATAAAATTAATAAGATTCGTTCATTTATTTCTTCTCTTCTCTTCTGTTTGCAGAGTCTCACGGTAATAAATAAATGAAATAATACGATAAATAAAAGAAAAGATAAAAACAACATGTGTTTGAAAAATTCGAATTGGATTGTGCACTCAACTAACTTGAATTAAAGTGATTATCACAAGCGAGTGACTAAGCGAAGGACATCAAAGGATTAGAAGAAGTCATTCGATCGGTAGCCGAGTTCAAATGCCATGCTTTAGGTCAACGACAGCAAACGCATAGAAATCAAGAAAAATAAAAGGAAAAGAAATTATAAAAGAATCAAACAGCAAAATGCTTGATTTGAGCAAGACGACTGGCGTCGGCACCAAACACGTTGGCCATGTGAAGTTGCTGCTACAACAAAAATACGGCATTATCAGCGGCAATGACAACAACGACAGCATTCTCTTTGGCGCAAGCGACGGCATAGTTGAATTATCACAAAGTTGAAACGCAAGTTGCAACACGATTCCCGCACGCCAATTCACGGTTCATTGAAGCGCTCGGAAGTAACTAAAACAACAAAAAACGAAAAGTAGAGAAAGGAGATTAAAGACGTTTAACACATTTACACGCCCCATTGCACAAATTGCCTACAAACCTGTGTGCGTGTGTGTGTGTGTGAGTGCACGCGCTAGTGTCTTTCCATTCAACTTTTTTCGTTTCAATTTGATTTTATTTCAATTCAATTCCTTTCACTACGCTTTACCACTTGAGACTATTTTTTGTCTCTTTTGTTTGTGTTATTCTTTGTTTTTATACCCGTAACGCGTGAATACTTTCGTCGCCATTACCTGTTTAGCGTTGCAGAAGCGTTGTTGCCGATGGATATGCACGAGAACGTATCAGTTCAAGTTGGTGGTGATTTCGGTTACTTCTGTTAACATCAGGTGTGTAGTACCCAAAGATATTGTCCTACCTTCTCTTTCCCATACAGCAACTGTATTTAAATTAATATTACAAAATAAGAACCGTTAAGTTCGACCGATAAATTAAGTCAACTTCATTGATGTATTTGACGCTTGGCGCCAATGCAATTGAAGCAACGAATCGCATAAGAATTTTTATTTACATTAATTTGTTTGAGCACCCTTCTTTTTCTCTGGAATTTACTAATATAAAAAAAAAAGTATTTCTTTTAATATATTTTTTTTTGTACAAAAAAAAATTATGCTTTATAATAATTATAAATATGCTTTAAAATAATGCTTAGATTTCGGATAAGTTTTTTTTTTACTCAAAAAATTGATGTGAGCGCTCTTATAATGAAACTTAAAAAGCAAGTTATATGAGAGACTTCCATAATTATAAGAAAACTTGAAAAAAATATTTATTAACTTTTGAAGAAACAAATTACTTATATGGACTTGTCCTCTGGCTCAAATATTTTAAGGTGTTGCCCAAACTTCGGGTCCAACACATTAAATGTGGCACAGGCAAATGTTGAAAGCTTATAGAATTTACGTAAAGAAAAACAAAACAAAAAATTGAAGTCACAAAAAAATTGTTATCTCTTACGGAAGTCGAAAGTCACTAAATATGCCTAAAATAAATGTTAATTTTCTGAGCCGCTATCAAATTATCGCATCAACAGTGTCTGTCGTCTGGCCCACCTTTCAAGTGTTTTCTTTCACACATGTTTATTCTTGCCATTTGGCTTATATCTATTCTTTTTTTCACATCTCTTTTTATTTTATATCTATTTCACGTTAAAAACAAAGCCGCTGGAAGGCACATGCGCTTCATCACTGTCAAAAATGCTATGCTTATTAATATTCGCCGCGCTTTTTTGGTATGCTTTCTTTCTCATTTACTTCGTACAGTTAATTTGTGATTATTTTAAGGCATGTGCGCCATCATCAACGTCATTGGCGTCCCGTTAGGCAGAGATATTAATACAGCTAGGCGTGTCTGCCACAAAGTCTCAAGTCGCGAGTCGCATCACTGCATTAAAGTGGATAAAAAACTATCCAAGATCGCGTGCGCCGAACGTCATAGCACACTAATATTAAAGACCAGCTGAGCTCAATTAGTGTCACTTTATGGACGTTTTTTTTCTTAAATTTCAATCAAATAGCGGCATATGTCTGTAAATTTATATAAACTTTAATATATCTTGTACATTTTTTTTCAACCAAGATAATTCACACGATAATTGGAAGTTTTGACCGATTTTCTTCTTTATCTTCTATGTTTCTTTTGCTAATAAGCTAATGGGGTGTTTTTTTATAATCATTTAAACACTTAACCGTTTAAAACGACTCAATTTATTAAGACTCATATAGATAAGATTTTATTTTTTTTTTTTCTGCACAAATGTTCTCTTAGTTGCTTTTAGTTTCAATAAATTTCACCTTGAACTTTTTTTCTCACCACAACATTTGATGTCTTACTTTTTTCTATTTTGTCCGTCCGCCCACTTCAATCTCGAGTGCTAAATGTTTAGATATTTTATTAGTTAGTTTGACGAGTTGAAAGACATAGTTGATTTTGCGTGCGTATTGTATAAACATGATGTCGGTTTGTTAACACATGTTGTTGATTGGCATGCGTAAATAAATGAATATATTTATATCCAACTTGTTTTAAGTCAGTGCGTCAAACGGTCTTAGTTTTCTGTTATTATAGTACAAGTTGTTGAATGCATTTAAATTAATTTTATTAACATTGGTTAAGTGTTGTTCAGCAATCTATCTGATATCTTTAATCTGTGCTTGTCGGTGAAAATGTTAAATGATATGAATCTGTATTAATGCGGAAATGTTAAGTCTTGTTGAAGATAGTTAATTTAAAACGACAGTTGATTTGGTCAGTTTAAATGAGTTGATTTGAGAGAAGTGAAATGAACAGAAGAGCTCATTTAACTACAGCAAGTATTTTGGGCTCAGAATTAATAGATTCTCGAAATTTTCAAAAATAAATTTTCAGGACACCTTAGAATAGCTGGGTTAGATTCTTTCGTAATTTTTGAAAATTCAATATTTATTCAAAAAAAGACTTTTTCGTTATCTCCTTGAAATAAACAAAAGTATTCATTATTTTAAAATAACAATAACGTATATCTTGATCTGCAACCCTCCCCAGTCAAAGTCTTCGGGACGCTCTTGGAAGTCGATAAATCTTTTTTTGTTTACACTTGCTATTCCCCATAGATTTATTTTTGTTTGTATATATGATACATTCAAAATGCTTCCAGCTTGTCTCCAATCCTATGATTCCAACTGAGAAAACAATTTTTTTAAACAATTACAATACGCTTTGTCAATTCAAATGACTGAAACTTATCGATTCCATTGAGAGCACTTATTTGCCTAGTAAAAACATTTTAAAATATATATTTTTTTTCAACTTTATGTAAACAAAGAAATGAATACGCGTAGCTGTGACATTCGTCGTGTTTGTTTGCTTGCGGTTGATAATGTCATAATAAGTTGTCGTTGTTCTATTGTTGTTGTTGTTTCTACTAATGATGAGTACACAAATCAATTTTAAGTATTTCTGTTGATAAATTGACCGAACACCTTACAATTAATGCCTCTTCATATTGACTTTACGTTCGTCTGTTTTTGTCGTCGTTTGTTTTTTTGCCCATCTCTTTCACTCACATACATTTTGTTATATGAAAATTGATAAGAAACTCATTAATTAAATGCTTTCATATAATTAAATGAAAATTGATAAGAAGCTCATTAATTAAATGCTTTCACATAACAATATTTTGACTTGATTATTGTCAAAGTATTTTAGCTTGAATGTTAGTGTTGTTGTTATTTTACGGCTACGTTGCTTCGTATCAATGTTACGGACGCCACCTATGGTTGAGACTTAAATTATTACAATGAGGTCATTTGTTATATTTATTGTTGTAAATTAATCTATTTTTGTGTAAATTTTTCTATTTGAATTTCACTTTTGTTATTCAGTTGTTGTTGTTGTCTTCTTCTTCTGCTTCTGCGTCTTTTGCTTATGTCTGTTTTAGTTAATTTTATTAAAGATGTTTTTTTTCTCTTTAATGTTGTTGCCCCATCGTGTTTTTGTTATTATTGCTACTGTTGTTGTTGTTTGCCTTCGGTTTTTACATGCCATAAAACTAAAACATGTTGTTTTTTGTGCATTAACGTCAAAATTTCTTGTTTCACTATAGCTTGTTTTTTTTTTTTTTGGTTATTTGTTATTTGTTTGTTGACCGTCATTGGAAATATTTATGTACTGTAAAATTATGATTTGTGACGAAGAAGTTTCGTGAAATATTCACTATATCAATGTTGTGTTTGCACACAGACACAAGACTTACCCTGACGTCAACCTCAATGGCAACATGCTTCCCAAAGTAAACCATTGCTTTTTTTTGTCTAAATTTTTCAATGTAATATTGATGCATAACAACTTATAGCTTTAAGTAGGCTGAATAATGTCCCATATGTGAGATAGTAATAAAGATTTTATATAAAAAAAAAAACAAAATGCGTAAAAGTTCACATGGTTTTTGGTCTTTCATAAATTGTGCGGAATATAAAATTTCGTCCATTAGCACAAAGCACGCACGCACAGTTCGTGTTTAATCCATAATTTGAAGTGCCATTCATAACTACGCATACGCCTTTCTCATTTTCATTCAGTTTCCCTTACGCGTTTAGCATTTGGTGTCCGATGAGTCTGTGTGCCGTCGAGTGCGCTTAAATGGCGGGCATTCGAGCGCATTCAATATCATGACACGGCCTGCGTTTCGTATGCTCAAATGCGCTTCAGCAATTTCAAGTTGTTTTGGCCAAATGCTCTGCTGCTGCTACATATTCTTTTTTCAGAGTCAAGATATGATAGGATGAGGATATTAATCCATTGCATGAAATTGGCTTAAAACTGCCATTTGCGTAATTTCGCTTTACGCCCACCAGTTGGTTTGTCGCTGCGGTTGTTTTTAATAATTAGATTTTGTAAAAAATATACATACATATTTATAATCATTTGGCAAAACGTGTGACTGCATGTAATGGTGCGCAAATATTGATGGCAGCATATTTGCCAAAGTAAAAAGGGAGAATTTAATTGCTTTTTGTGGCTGAAGTTGCAATGTACAGAGATTTGCGTAATTAACAGGTTTCCTGAAGAGGCAACATATTCGGCTTTGTCAGTGGCACATTTCGATAAATGTTGATTTGCGGCAGTTTTAAATATGTGAAATGACATTATTTGAATAATTCAACGTCGACTTACATAAAATGTATTCAAAACTAAATATATAAATAAACTGTACTTCACATACTCTAAGCGATCAAATCTAACAAACAAGGCGGTTTCGATTCATTGTACATACTTGTATAAATACAGTAGAACATTGACAATCCTGACAATAAGATACTAGTGAGAGTCCAAATTATCGGATGGTCCGGATTACAGAATTCATAATTTTTGTCTTAAATTATTATAAGATATGATAATGAACGAAATTTGAAATATTTTTGTGAATGTTGTATTTAAGAAAAACGATTTTACTTGTTTTTTTTATTTCTTCGGAAAAAGTTTTCATACAACTCATCTTAGTGTATTGAATCGCCCGAATTTTCAATTGTCCAGATTATCCAATAAAATTCTTCAAATTCAAATTGCTTACAATGACTGCGGTGATCGCTGAGCGCTTTGTGTGCTCAGAATGATATGCCAACTTACACAAGTTCACCTTATTCATCAACATTCCGAAGTATGAATTTAAAGTTGAAGTGAATTTGATTCAGTTCGTATTGCATTCAAGACCAGTAGCAACAAAATCACAAAACCGCAAACGAAAAAAAAAAATAAAAAATTTCTCATAAAGTCAAAGCTAATAAAAACCCTCAAATTTAAATTGAAAGCATCATTCGCAAGCTTAAGAATTTTTTAATGGGTTGACAAATGTAACAGTCAAAGGTTTTTCATAAGCGAATTATGAGTGCCGTCGGCGACGATGTCGATACGGTGACGTTTTTCTAAACGGTCGCTAATAGGTTCAAATTGTATTTTAGCATGACTAAAAAAAATATTTCGATTTCAAAACCGCAACACAAACATAAAAGCGAAGAGAAAAAAATGCAGGTTGGATAACAAAAGCAGTCAAAGTCAACCACATAGACGGTGGAAGGCCTCTACATTAGACAGCAAAGGTTAATAAATTTGTTATTTTGCCGACATTATTTTAGCAGACATGTCTGCCGACGAAAATCTCAACGAGAAACCAAACGTCGAGAATCTAAATAACAAAACCTAAAAAAAATAAACAAAAACAAAAAATATAATAAAAGATCATCAAATTATTTACGTAATATATATAATTATAACTTTGTCCCGAAGTTTATAAGACAATGTGATCTGTACATTTCGGACGGCCGCACTTTTAGTGCCTCTGTTGGCCCACGTTAAAGGTATCTTTTTGTGGTTTCATTTGTAAGCCCTCTTTTTTGTATTGAGCTCTCGTTTAAGGTGCACTCTTTTTGCTACAGTAGAAGCTCACAAGCTGGAACTCTCATAAATTAGAATTATCCAGGAATCCATAACCTTAAATGTGACTTCTAAAGCATAAAGTTTTAAATGAGAACCACCGAACTTTGATTTCCTTTGTTCTATTAAGTCTTTCTATTTTCCATTTTTGTTTGATTATTTTATATAAGAAGTCCAGAAATTATAACTTTCTAAAAATTCGAATTTAACTACGAACCATATTATTTAACTTTTTGAGCTTCTCCTGTGTTGTGGCTTAAATTTAAAGCTTAATTTTTGCCAAAATGTCGAATTCTGCCCAGACAAATTAGGTTTGCGGTCGGCAAGCATCGCTTCTATTATTGTTTCCTTTTCTTGTTTTTGCTTTGATAAATGTCTTTGATAGCTTTCCGAAACTGGTTTATTTGTAGGTTCTTTTGTTCGTTCATTCAATGTCTTTTTTCTTAAGTTTTTGACCATTTGTCCTGCTCGGATGTTTCAAATGCTTGCACTAAACAAAAAAACTGAAGAAAGTAAGTTCAAAAACAAACAAATTGCTTAAATTAAATAAGTAAACAAATATATTTATTTTTCGAGTTTTATTGTTTTTCAGAATTATTGCAAACAGTTTAATTTAATTTGCTCAGTGATTTCGTATGCATTTTGCGTTAGTGTTTTTATCTAATTTTGCACATTTAAATATTATTTTTAATTGCGTATTTTTGATTCTTTTTTATTCTCATTGGGCAAGAAATATGCATATTCTTTTTTTTGCGTTGAAAAATTCGTTAATTTTGTTCATATTTTTCACAATAGTAGTTTCTTAAGCTTTTGTGTTTTAAACAATGGTTTGGAAATGTTTTATTTAATTGCTCATTAAATCTTCATAATTTCTGCTAAGTCATGTAATTATTCTCTAATCATTTAGTCGTAACTCACCTTACCCTACCGCATAACGACAGTTTGTTCATTGTTGTTTGTGTATTGGCACACGAATTCTCTACATTCTGAAATTTTCTTGAGAAAACATCAAAACACATGTCGCGGTCAATACCTTTGTGTCTTTTTGAGCAATTAATACGTGAGAAGACTGGAAACGTTGACCAACTACGCTATTAGGCGGCTTATTCATGTGTCCGTGCCATCCACACGACTGAATACGACAACAGTGACAGCAACATCAACAGCAATGCGATATGACAAAATGTTGCGGATAACTTTGGTTGACAAGCGGCAACAAAAGTGAATTCGTAAACCGATATCCAAAACGACAAACGAGATACGAACAAACAGCAAGCAGAAAAAAGAAATATAACTACAACTCTTTATAAGTACGATGTTATATTCTTTATTATACGTTGGTGTGTGCGACAAAAATTAGCAGCAATATGAATTCAGACATTGTTAAATCTGAACACGCCTCTCACATTCGCAATCGTATTTAACGCGGTCTTCGTCTGTTTTACCCATGGCAATGATGTGATGAGGAAGCAGTGCAGTGAAAAGAAGAGTAGGGAACAAAACAGCAGCAAGCTGTATGAGTAGAAAGATGCAACATAATAGAGACTTAGGCTATTATTACCATATTCATTTACAGTATTATGCTTATAATCATCATCATCATCGGCAATGGCATTATAAGTCGTTGTTGTTATTGTTGTCCAACATTCAAGAAATAACAATTTTCCAGCAATACAATAAATTTGTTGCAGTTTAGTTACAAAAACTACAACAATGGTGAAATTTTACACAAATCTGCTCAAATTTCAAGCAACGAAATGAAAATCCTTCCTACTCTTATAATGAGAATATGGTATATATATTTTTGTCATCTTGTTAAAATGATGAGCACGCTTGCATTGTGTTGTTGGCGCTTTTTTGTGTCCTTTCGCGGTCGTTAGTTTTTTGAATTATTATTTTGCGCAAAAAGTTTCTGCAAAATTTATTTTGAACTTATTTCTATTATTATTATTATTTTTGTTGGTTAAATAGTCTTTTTGTAGAGCTTGTTGGGAAAGTTTTAATTGGTTGTATGTTATTGTGGCATATAAATTAGTTGGGCGTTATGATCGATTGAGTCATGATTGCAGCGGCTTGTATTTAAAACAATTTTGCTGAATTGTGATTGTATTTCGACTAATTTATGTTAGCGTGATTGCATTCCTTAATAATTTATACTATTTCACATTGAACCAAATTTTTGGTGTAGAAATAAAAGAATTTATGGTAAACTGGGCGCATCAAATCCAAATTCGTTTGTAAAATGATTTTTATGTTGTATCGAAATACTTTTGCTTACGCAGTTTAATGCTTTAAATGGATATAAGCTTTTGATATTTGAGCATTCAAGTTCCTTAAGAACTTTTTTACCTCTCAAAGTATCAGAAAAATCACTAAAAAAATGCTAAATAAATCTAAACACTTTAACAGAAAGCAAAGGCTTATTTACAAAAGTAATTTCCTGTTAAAAATAGTCGGCGATCAGACTACATCGATACGAATTTATGTATTTATGTATATTGCATTCAATGCGAACGAACGCACACTTTAAATGAGTTCAGCAGAATGCTTTGCTACTTATGCTAAACTTCGACTTCCGTTTGGTTTCAATTGCAATCGTCAGTCTGTCAGTTTGTTGTACTGCACGCCTTACATTGTCGCATATGTTGAACATTAAAATTTAAAAAAAAATGCTTGTATTATTTTACATAAACCTTGCATTGCTTTCTTAATGCATAAAACCAGGGGTCGCAGGCCTGCCCGCACACATAAAACACTTACACACAGACACACACGTCAAACGTCACTCAAATGAATCTTCTTGCCACACACTAAATTCAGGCGAGGGGATTGTGATTCGTCTCGTTTCATTTCGAATTAACTCGTGTCGAGTTGAATGTCGATTTGAGTCAAGATGATTCAACTCGTCGTTTCCTGGTTTTCCTACTCGAGTAATCATGAATGAACTTCAAGGCTGCGGCTGCGACTGTTGCTTGCTACTGCAGTTCTTGTTGTTGTTTCTTACTACTGCCTGCAAAAAGGGGTCGATTTCACTTTAGTCATGCTAATGCCGCACACTCTTTTTTCTTTACGTGTTTTCTTTTGTGTGTGATAAGTTGTGAAATTTTGTTAAATATGCAAACATATTTTCACAACGCATTCTTACTTGTTTGTGTTCGTACGTGTATTTCGTCTAGTTTTTCCAAAGTCGTTGTGTTTTTTTTTCTTTCTATCCAAACACATTTTTACAAAGTTTTCTTCAAGAGTTCTTCTTTGCCTTTGCCGACGGCACGCTTTATATCAGTTCCTGTATTGGTGTGAAAGTTAAATGGAAGTGTTATATGTATGGTAGTTTTCTAAATAGATCCCTTCATCTATTTAACACCCTCTACAGCAGCAGCAGTAGCAGCATGCACGTCTCTTGCAGATACTTCTTTGTAGTGTTTAATATTAATTTTAGTTTTCTTTTTGAAGTGCGAAGTAGGCTGCGAAGTTATTTGACTGATGTTGTGTTGTGAAGCTGACGATGTTGTTGATGATGTTGATGTTGTTGTTGCTGATGAATTGCTTTTGCACTTGGCAGCGACTTCAGTAGCATCATATTGAGTTGAGTTGAGTTCGGCTCGTTTGCGATAGATTGCTGACAGCTGTTCTCAGCAGTCCGTCGGTCCATCAGTCGGTTTCGCATAATAATAATAATTATTTGTTGAACTTTTATTTTAGACTCGACAAAAGCAATTCGTGCGGCAAAGTTGAAAGCCGTGTTTGTATCCGAAACAGTTTGTTGCATCCAACGCTGCGCATTGTTTGTGTTGGCATTTGAAACGGATACAAATATGTTGCAATGAAAGTTTATTCTTTTTGTTTGCTCTGCTTTGCTTGCTCTGCTTCTGTGTTATGATCGATTGTGGGTTATTTACCTTCTAACAGCATTCACAAATTTTATTTTTGTTTTGTTTTGTCATGAAGTTGATGGATTAAATTGTTGGCTGTAAAATGAAATACACGCAACTGTTTGACTTTTAACTCAATGCACGAAGATTTAACGTTGAGTGAGGTTATTTTTAATTTCAATGTTTGAAATGATGCATGATGAAGAAATTGTGTTATTAATATATATTTTTTGTATGACTGAAAACATTTTGAAAAGTAAAATTTTATTACGTTGTTAAACGAAGACTTATAAATGGTTTTCAAATTACGTATTGCCGGTTTTACATGTTTTCCTCGCTTGACACATTTGCTTGAGACATTTGCTAATGAATTTCTAGCCAAGGTGGCGTCCAACAGCGACTAATTATCCAATGTGCTCGTTTAACGAACATGAGTTACTTGACACGAGTACAGTGAGACCACACATGCATAAACAATATTGCTAAAAATTTAATAAATTTTCGACATTTGTGTGTGTTAAACAGACATGACACACACAAATGTCTTAGTTTGTATTGAACTACTGACGCGTTTCTTGATGCGTTGGCATTTTGACTGCTGCCCGACGAGTCAGGTAGCTAGTTAGACAGGTAGTCAGTCAGAGAGGCAGACATATTTAATAATATAAGTAAATGAATGCTGAAGTATCAATGCAACAGCAAAGATTTACAACTTCCTTGGGCCAAGAATTTAATATATGCAACACAAATGACATTCAACTAAATTCATGTTAAAACATGTACAGTGACCAGTCAAGCAAACCAGTCACTAATTATTATGCAATGCATATGCTTCGAATCCTTGCTGTAGGTAAAAGAAAATAAAACTAAAATAATAAAAGATAAATAAAAAGAAAAATGTATTTATGCTCACAATTTCCGCTGCCAATGCAATAAAATGCAGATAAAATTAAAGTCTTTAAGCTGCGATTTTCCGCTGAAATTGCTTGAGCAACCTAAAATTGAAGAAGTCGTTTTGATTTCAGCGCTTTTATGATTATTTTTGTAGCAATCGTTATGTCGGATAATCTTTTGAATTGTACGTTTGTATATTTTTTCCTTTAAAAGCAACTATGCGCACTGTAAAATATGGCAACGCTTTGGTACTTCTAACTGCATTTGATAAAAGTAAAAAAAAGTAAAGCAAACTTTAGCTTATCAATGATTCGACTCAGCACTCAAACACATATTTAGGCTTACCTGGCAAATTCTGAGGCTAATTTCAAAGAAAGACAAACAAACCAACGTTTCGAAAAATTGAAAAAAAATATCATAAAATTATATTCATTAGACAAAATATTTAACAAGCCATTTACGTGCCAACAGCACTTGCCACCACGCCAAGAGTCGACGTGAAGACACGCTTAAATAATTAAATAAGCCAGGGTGCGGAGACATTGCAAATGAATGCTTTAAAAAGTATTTATAAATTTTGATCACGTTTTGATTTCCTGTTTTCTTTTCTTATTCTTGTTCTTTCATTCATTCGTTTGTTCCTTTCCTTGCCTCGCTTAACCATTACGCAGTTGCAATAGACAGAGAACAGCACGCTGGTAATTTCTATTAACACATCCATGCCACGTCTGGCTAAGGGCTTTGGACGGCGGGTAGCAGCCACAAGCACAGTTATAGCGCAATGTGGCCTGTCTAAGTGCTAAGAGCTGAGCTGAGCCTTCCACGAGCTATTGTGTCAACTTTTTAGGCTCGTAGCTAATCAAAAACAACCCCCATAACCCACACACATAAATAGCACCTGCCACAGGCAGCAACCAGCAGCAGCCAAGTCAGTGGCAGCGACGTCTGCGTAGAGGCTGTAAAATGCGGATAGGCTCCTGTGGCGAGGGCAGCTGACAGTTGATGACATCGTTTGGTTGAACAACTCGCACGCGCGAATTCAAAAGCGTTGAAGCTGGAATTTCAAATACTGTCATTGTCTTCTTTTCTTATTTCCCTCTTAGGCTTCTCAAGACTATAAAGACAAAAGACAAAGAATTCATCTCGAATTATGTACACGCACTTACACCGACGCATTCACCCACCGATGATGTTTATTGTTTCTCACATAAGAACAAGAATCCTATTTTTTTACTCGAGTTCCTCACTCACGCAGAAACAACAACATTTTTTATATTTCGTTGTTTTTATTTTTCCCTTTTTGATACATTTGCATTTCTTTTGCGTTGCCGGCCGGTTTTGCTCCTTTTCTAGCGAAGCGAGCCTACTTACTTGTATCTCATTCAATGCTGGTCGCGTCTTAAAGTAATCCTACGAAGGCGTTAAAGTGTAAATTGTTTTTGTCTTGTTGCTGTTGGGAATTTTTGATGTGACAACGCGTGCATGCGCACTGAAAGACAAATAAATTCAACAATTGTTAGCAACGACAGAAATCAGTTTGAATAAAGTTGGCGAAATTTCTATGAACGTGTTGTTAATTTAAATTAATTAATTTATTAACCATAAAATTTAACACCTAAGTTTTATCCCTTCGTTCAACCGAAGCAATTTAAAATTACCTGTCGGTCTTTTTTTATTGAATTCCGATGATCCAGAGACGAGCAAAAGTGATCACGGTAAAAACCACCTCGAAAATTGTTTGTATCTCCTGTGTAAATATTAAGTTCTAAAAATTTGTGATATTTTTTTGCAATAAAAATCTTGAATGCAGCAAAACGTTTAGTATTTACTTTCATGTGTGGCCCAAAAAACTTCTAAATAAAGTTTTTTTTTTTTCAAGTCCCAACTAGGTCCCCTTTAGAAACGATTTAAAGTAAAATTTATATTTTTAAATTCGAAAATTTCGTTGAGCATTTAATATGACAGTGTCAGGCGAGAAATTTCTTATCTTTTGTTTAGCATAATTTACAAACGAAACAATTTGGCAAATTAATTTTCGTGCAATATTCAACATCAATAAGATCTCAATCATGGCACTAAAGCATTAAACCAACCAACACCTTTTGTGCCAACGCAATTAGTTTTACAAGTTCCTTCACCCAAACACGAACACTCAAAAACACACACACAGTCAGTCACATACATCTAATGAACATTAAATCGCATACACCCACAGGCTTTAAATGAAGGTTTAATCCCAAATGAATTCGCTGAAAAAGTAATTTACAAAAGCTTTATTAGCATTTTAACAAAGAGCCCAAATTATGCGCCTGAAAGTGAGCTACAATTTTGACTCGTGCTCGTGGTATTTGTGTGTTTGTGTATGGTTTTGTACATGTATAATACACACAGAAAGGTACGTGACACAGCTTATCAATATTCATAACCTGTTCTAGGGCCAAAACTGTGTATAGCGTAGTGTAGTTAGAAGTTAGTAACAAAAACATGAAAAAATGACATGTTATCACAGAGCTTTTCTCCCAAAGGATTTTTTCCAACTTAAGCCAATTCAGTTATGCATATGAGCATATATCTTAACTAACATGTGAGTGTTCTTTCTGGTTTTCACGCTTTCGCCCGCTGTTCTTACCTTCTCGATGTATTCTCTCTATTTCACATTTTAATGGAAGAAATACACTTGTGCGCTTAGTTTTTAAAAGTAATTTTTAAGCTTATCCATGTTTAATGAGACATTAAAATATAAAATTGACAAAAATGGGAAAAGAAATAAACGGAATCAGAATGACTTTTAAAAATTGTTCACATTATTCTTGATGAACGCACTCTATCGCTTGTGTCGCCGAGTGTCTTCAGTGCTGCAGAACATTTTCTAATTTAACGCATCGTGCGCTATTTTCAAGAATTGCTGCGAGCCTTGCTGCTGCTGCCAACAACGGTATCGTCATTGTATCTGTCCGTCCATCCATTCGTCTGTCCGTCTGTCTATCTGTGTAATCGAATACGAGTGTGCGAGCTTGAGTATGAAACATTAAATCAGCATAAAATTTACATTATGAAAGCGTTACTAGATTTTACAATTTTCACCGGCTTGATTTTCTGTTCACTTTCTATCTAAATTTTATTAAAATTACTCAACATTTTCTACGTGTTTTTATGTGTGCGTGTATGCCTGTACGTTATTGTCTGCCTTTGGCCTACGGACAAATTGCACAGGAGCGGCAGCTGTGCACACTTTCAAGGCGCTTTTTGGCATCGTGCCAATAGGTTACCAACTGCTCACCTGACAGTTTGCTCACACTTTCTATGCATACCGCCCTCTATCGCTCGCTCTCGGTCTTCCTATTGCTTGCCTGTTTGTCAGCCTGCATGCTTGTTATCATAAAATTAATAGCGCTACGCTTGGTTTACAACAGTCGAAAAAGTTGTGCCGCACAATTTTCGAGCACGCTAAAGTGTTGTATAATATGAATATTATTTTCAATGTTTTTTTTTAGTTGAGCTCTGCTTAAAAACAAAGCACAGCATTGCGTTTTGGTAGGCAACATGAATTTTTATTGAAACTTGTTAAATTATAATTTTTTTTTTTGTATTTTTTGACATGGTTTTTGAAACTGTTGCATAAATTTTCACCTTAAAAATGTATGTAACACCCAGAAGGAGACATCTCCAACTATACAAAGTATATACATACATATATTCTCAAACAGTATCGAAAGAAAAATCGATTAGGCCATGTCTGTTCGTCCGTCTGTCTATATGAACGCGTATATCTCGAAAACTGTAATATGTAGAACCACAATTTCTTTCTGTTGTTCAATACGCAGACCTAGTTAATTTTTTGTTTCCCCTCCGGAGCTTAGCAAATAACTGGTGCTTCATTTCGTATGGCAGGTACCAGCTTAAATAATCCGATCTCAATTTAACTTTCAGGCTTTTCATTTGAGCACGTAAAATAACTAATTGAGTTCATTTCAGCACTTTATCTTACAAAACAAAAGGAGGCTACCAGTTTCAGTGATCCGGTCATGCTGGCATATGTGGTAATAAAATATAAGGGTCTGTACAAAATATTATGTGGACATTTCAACTCGTTTTGTCATCCTAATCAAGAATATATGTGTATACTATGTATAGTCGGAGATTAGTACTTCTTGGTGTTACAAATTTCGTTACAAAACTCTCATAGTATTCACTTCGTGAAGAGAATAAAAAAGAAGAATTATTACGAAATAATGTTCAAGTAACTTTTTGCTATTAAAATTTGGCACAAAGGCAACTAAAACTAAACTAAATTAATGCCTATGTACGCCAAACTACTTTTCCCAGCGATTACTACAAATAATGATGGGCTTGGGGGCAAGTTGGACATTTGACCCGACAAATAGAAACAAAAGTGCAAAGCTCTGCGCATAATTTTGTTCAATGTTTTGTTTGCAGTTTTATGCACAAGCTTAGGCAATAAGAAAAAAAATATATATTTATTTATTACATATGCAAATTCAAACAGTGAAACAGAAGCAACGACAACAACAATGCACAGAACAATAGAATGAATGAATATGAATGTTAAATGTGTTATAAGTTTTAAGTGTTGTGTATCTGTGTGTGTTTGTGTTAAGGCACAAAACTGAATTTCAACTAAACGCTCGAGTGGCCAAGCAGGGTGAAAATCTCTGTTTCGGTGCCAGCAAACGAAATTATACGAATGCGTCACGCGGCAAGCATTTGAAACAATTGTGCGATGACGATAATTTTCGTCATCGGCAACAACGTCATCATGTTCTTCATTATCATAATCATTGAAGTCGTCACAGTTTGGCGTCATCGTTGTCTATTGGCGCATTGCAAAACTACAACTTGAAATAGAAAAAAAGGCGCTCTGCCAATGAATATTGTTGTTTTTATTTTTATTTTCTAATGTCAATGCACTTTAGTTAGTCTCGTTTCTGTTTCTGATTCAAGTTGTTTTTTTTTTTATTAGGTATATGTTCTTGTTGTTTTGTGCATGAGCGCAAATTTGCGCAAAATTTTTCAGCTTCAAGTGTCGTTTTTCAGTTGAATTGGAATTTTTTTAGTCTTGCAATTTGTGATGAATTAAATGCTATTTTTTTATATTTTGTTTTGCAAATTAAGCATGTGTAATGTAAATAAGAGATATCGAATTTAATTGAGAAATTGCAATGAATGCGGTCAATGAAAAGAAGCCTATTATGGTATGACGGTAATCTGATAATAGGGTTCCACGAACCGCAAATAAGAGAAATTGTTTCTGAACTGACTCTATGCGATTTTAATGTTTTTTTATATTGTGGTGACCATACACAACAGCAATATTAAAGTACAGAACGTACATTTGAACCTGCATTTAACATAGCACCAAAGACAGATGGAACATTTGCCCAAGTAAGGTTCCTTTTTTAAATTCTCGTTACTCATAAACTATAGTTCATAGAGGAAATTCAGTAATATATTTAACCTTATTTCAATCATTTGTCTTGGTCCACAAATTTTGATGTTTCACTGTATATACTTTGATCATTGGTAACCATAAATTATGTAAAATAATAACTGACATTTATTCAAAATTTTTCTTAATCTTCTTAACAACCTTTTGTCATTATTATTCAGAATGACTTTAAAAGGACATTTAGAAATTCATTATATTTTTTTGATGGTACTAAAAAAGCAGCTCCTATAATCGAACACCTACCATCGGTGTGTAAGATAAATAAACAGTTTAATATAAACAACTTGTTTGAACGATATTTGTTTTATTATGAGAGTTATTCGTTATGAGAGCATTCATTGTAAAAGCACTGACAATTTTTATGAGGCTTAAAAAAAGGTTTTCACAGTCCGTATAAAATGCGTCCATTTTATTCCTCTCCATTTGAAGATACCTTCTTAAACTTTCATTAAATGAATGATTACACTCTGAGCTAACTCATTCCAACAATAATCTCTTTTCTAAAGCTGCTCGATTTGCAGCATTGAAATGCAACATTCAATTGGTTTTTACAAAATTCAATTAAAGCGAAATATGCTCCAACAAACAACTTTGATTATCGTGAGTCTTACCCATCCTTCACACACACAGATACACACAGAGAGATAGACACGCACAAAAAGAAAGTCTTTAATCAAGAAATAAGCATTATCACTTTATAAAGTTCATTGGCGCATAAATTCTAATCATGAGCCATTAAAATTAAAGAAATAAGCAAAGCGAGTAAAGAGTTCAAGTCATGCAAGTATGAGGCAAATTATTGCAGTAATTGTTGCATTTTCTGCAATTTAACGCACCATCAACAACGACAATAATAAAAATAATGGAAACTACAATAACAACAACAATAATTTATTGTTGTAAACTTTTATTGCGTATTTTATGCAATAGCAGCAGTACTGCTTGTTGTTAACGTACTCGCAGAGAAAAAAAATTGCGAACGTGTGACCGAACACGATATTGTACTAAGTTGATGTGTGCCGATCCAAGCACCGCCCCTGACAATCGCTAACTAGTTGAGTTGACTTGAGCTGAGCTGAAGGCGTTGGGCGGATTTTGCACTCGCAATCGACAAAAGGCGTACAAATGCGAATGTCCGCAAATGATTTTGCATTCATTTAAGTGTGAAAAAAACAAAAAAGTTACAAAACATAAATAAAAAAGTAACGAAGAAGAAGAAGAAGTGCGAGGAAAAAAAGCCATCATTGCGCTGACACTGGTGACATTTTGAATTAAGTGTAGTTATTGTTGACAAACGTCAAACGGACAAAGCAATGCGGCATAAGACATGAAGCTTCATTCAATGCGATTTGCCTGACTTTGTTGTTTAGTGTAGCGTCACAAACGTATGGTGTAGTATTGTGTGATGTGTGGTGGCATATTCAGCGTCGCCGTCATTCAGTCAATCAACACATGAATGACTAACCGACTGACTGGCGGCAGGACGGAATGAATGACGGTCTCTCAATCAAACGTCTTTTTTTGCTTTATCGCTCAAGGGAGTCGCACATTTCTTATTTGAAATTCTTTGTGTACTTCGGAGATGGTGAGATCGAATGCGTGAAGGGGCATTAGTTGAATGATTGATGAATTTTTGAGTATGCAAGATTAAGATAATCGACATTTCAATAACATGAAATTGTCTAATGGAAAATAATGTTGATGTTAATGTGTATGTGTATATTAGTGTTGATGTTCTTGATGTTGATATTGACGATGATTGTGTTACTTCAAGTGCTTTTGTTATACATAATATAAAAGTGTTATAAATAACCAGAATTCGGCTATGTTGAACATAAAGCTGTCAAAGGTTTTGCTAATGTCGCTTTTTCAAAGCTTATTTTGTTTACGAATTCAATGTTTGAATCGCACGAGCTGAATGTTTAATTCCTTGAAGTTTCTTGTCTCAATTATTCAGTTATTTTCAACTCATCAACGTCGAAAATCAAACTCATTTTATTTTATAAATTTGAGAGTTGGCTCTAAATTTACTTGACTCATTAACTAAGTTGTCGCTCAAGATACGCGACACACAACACTCCAACTTATACTTATACTGTATCTTACTATCTAGTCAAACCCACTTTAGACCGACTGACTGACGGACGGACAAAGTGTCGCTCACTTATTCAATGGTTCGTTCATACATGTTAAGTTTGCCGCCTCATTGACGCCATTAACAACGCATAAACTGAAATGATTTATTAACTTCGTGTATATAAGATATATTATTTTTTATAACTTCACACTTGGCGACGTTGACGACGACTATCAATGCGTATCTTTTAGATAAATTATCATTTGCAATCAAGCGTCGTTTTTTTTTTTCTACAGCTTCTTGTCGTTTGTCTTATTGTTTTTATTCCCATTTGTCTGTGAGTTTTGCATATGTTTAACACATTTCGCATCATTTGTATTGTTTTTTATTTTTTGTCATCATTGGTGTTTCGCGTTTTGCTCGATTTTTATTATAGTGTTGAGTTTTGTTTTTGTCTTCGATATGGGCAAGTCTTGTAGCATGTCTGGCGCCACAATAAATAATGAGTATAATAAATTTTGATAAATTTATTTCTTTGTTTCATTTGTCATGGCAAATGAATATGCATGAGATTGGTGTTAAATCAGATTTGCAATAAGATTTGGTGTGATTTAAGCATATTTGCATTTTTCGAAATATGTTACTTAGGTGAAGTTGATAGGTGAGTCCGCGTTTGACCGCTAAAGAGCGCGGGAGTCTTGTCTTTTTAAATAACGCATAATGAATGTTTGTTTGCGCTCAATGCAAGTTATCTTAAAGACAAAAATTTTGAGTGCAATTTGCCATACTCAAAGCCTTTAGAAGCCGTATTAAATATTTCATTGCCTAGCCAAAGGCGCGCAAACAAGCCATTAAGTCAATGCGGTCGTATTTGCTCTATTTTCTGCCAGTGGCAAATTCTTTTCCATTTATTCATTTGAGTTTTTTCCTTTGCATTTTATTTTCGCTCTTCTTATTTTCTCTTCCATTTACATTTTAACCTCTATTAAGCATTTTTCAAGCCAATGCATTTCAACGCAACAAACATGAAAATTTCGTTTTTGCATTTGGTTTCATGAATTTTTTAATAATTTCGATTAACTAAATTCACACACACTTCAGTTGGTGTGCGCTCAATAGTATGTTGGGATACGAAAGGAGAAGCAAATGATCAGCAAAGATAAACAAGAAAAGGAAAGAAAATAAATGAATGAAAGAAAGTAGCATAAAGAAACAACCGGAAACCATGACCTCCATTAAGCAGGGGAGACTAAAAGTTCTTTAAAAAAATGTACATATATATATATATATATATATATATGTATAAGAGCATAGGCGAATATCGTTTTTGGCGAGCAAACTGGCAGGACGAAGAACGCAAGTGAGTGCAAGTTTTGTGGGTTCGCCATTTTTTCTTTATTTGTTTGTGTTTTTTTTTTTTTTGCATGCAGAACATGGCAACCAAATGCGTTACAAGGAAGCCGTGTATGTTTTTAAGCAGGACGAAAGTTGGCAAGACGTTGTTCGTAGGGTAGTGAAGAAGTTATGTTGGTAGGAGGACCACAACACCAATGCGCTTATTATTTGTTGTCCCAAGCCACGCTTGACCCACATACACACACATGCCCGTCCGCCAGTCCTTCTACCAACACAACTGTGTTGGCACACATTACACATACGCTACTTGGTATTGTTGAACTGTAAGCCGAAGCTGACGACAAAAGGGAGCACAGCACAGATGAGCATGAATGACACTCAAATAAGACCGCTAAGTGGTTTGTTTTCACACGCTGGCAAATACTTAACTTGCCTTTTCACATCTCCAACATTTATTTCTTTTTTATTTTGCATAATTTTCACTTGACGTTGGTTATTTACTTAGACAGAAAGAAAACAACCAGAAGACTTAACTGAGGCAGAACATTTTTCTTTACCTAAAATTACGGTTTTCACTTGTTCAAGTAACTTAAATTTGAGTGTTCAGATAAAACTAATTATTAATGCTGCATGAAAACTAATCAGACTCTCATAAGACTTTTTTTAAATCATAACATAAAAAAGTTTATATAAAAAAAATAAAAAACAAAGTTTCAAAGACCGAAACCAGAACAAAAGAATAGCAAAAAAGTTGTACAAGTTCCACTGATGTAATACTATGTATAAAGCAACCAACACACACTCATAGACACACACGCAATCGCTGCAGCACAACTTTGAATAGAAAGCCTGAAAATACTAATTAAAGTTTTCGTTTTCATGAACCCAAACAAAGTCTTGTTCTCCTTCTTAGTCAAGCTAACAATACACCTGCCTTGCCTCTTTTTGACAAAGTTGAGTTGTGCTTACATTTACCATAAGTGGGAGGCACACCCCTGAAAAGTGATAGAAGACTTGGTGGTGTGTGTGGGCGTGAGACAAAAGGTTAGAAGGAAAAGCAAAGTACAACAGGATAATGATGTAGAGCTTAGAGGAAAGACCTTCAATGGTAATTACCAACTTCTGCTGCCACAAACCGAAAAATTAGAAGTGCTTCGGTTGCAAGCATTGAATGAAGTTGTTGTTGGAAGTGGTAGAAGTAAAAGAGTTACCCCTAAGTTTTTTTTGTCATTGTTTTTGTTGACGTTGTTAAAAAGTTGATGATTTTATTGTAGTTTTTGTTGCTGTTGCTGTTGTTGACGTCATTGCAGCGCACGGAACCGGAAACATTTGCCAACTTGTTTTTAGTAGAAGATTTTTGTACACACAGCTTGACTTGTTGTTCGTCCTTGTTGTTTTTATCTTTGCTGTTTTTTTTTTATATGATGATGCTGACATAATTTAGAGTAACTTTTTGCTCCCATCTGTATGACGCTTCTTGAATTGTTTCTTCTTGTCCTTTTTGTATACTTTTTGCTTCGGTTGACTACTTATTTCTGCTGCTTTGGGTTTGCACTCATATTGTACGTTATTTAATTTGCGGTCAACCACAATTCATAGCGCACACTTGTGGTTCAAGTATAGCAACGAAATCTTTACTTTCGACCACTTTAGTTGACGGTTTGTGAAAAGCTTTAATGGTAGCGCAAAGAAGCTTCTTTCATTTTTGTTTTCATTTTATTTTGGGCCTATTTCCACTCTTCCACCGCTTAAGTGGCACAAAAATGAATCTCAGTTGGCTTAAGTTTCCCTTTCACTTGTTTTGCACCCTTTGGGTATTACACTCGTGCCACGTCCCACTGGTATGAAAGTGCTACTTGTTCATGTTGTTGTTGTGTGGGAGTAATTGCTGAGACAACGTCGACAATTCATGACAGCGAAAAAGTTTCAGGACACAAAAAAATTGCTTTTCGCGTTAAATTTTTTTTCGTGTTCTTTTTTTTTTGCTCTTTTCTTTATCGTAGTCGTTGTCGCCAAGCAGGCCACGTGCCTTTGTTCGCCAAACCACTCAGTTCGCTTAGCTTTTCTATTTTTAATGATGCTTCCAAGCAAACACACAGATACAGACACACATAGACAGACTTTCGCATGTATGTCTTCGCTGTTTTTCTTTTATACAATCTTTTCGCATTAATGTCATTTACGAAATTTCATATAACGTCTTCTACGCTATTTTATAATTACGTTTTAATTTAAAAAGTGCTAAACAAATATGAGTCGTTGGTGTGCACAGTACAGACAGACGGACGGTTGGTCGTCATCCTCTTCCGTTTGACGAACTCATTTTCTTAATGGTTGTCGCGTGGGCGTGTTGCTCTGACAATCAAAGGCAAAGCCAACTTCTCGGAAAACGAGACGCACTTTGATTTTCTTTGGCTTGAAATTTTCACTTTTAATAGACATTATGTCTTTGTTTTTCCTTTGCCTTTTTCGACTGTCCTTTTTTCTGGTTCTTTTTAAATATGATTAAAATTTGGATGATGTAAACATTTTTTTTTATGTTTTTTCTTATCTTTGTTATTTTTTCATTGCAGGTAAGCGTTGCATAAATGAAAATGCTTTTGGCCATTAAATTTTTTTGATGTTTGCATTAAAAGTGTAAGTATATAAAATGTATATAAAATTAAATAAGGACAAACGTGTGCTTAAAAAGTAGATAAGTCGGACGGTTTAAGCTATAATAATCGACTATAAAAAGTATAACTTTTATGAGATGGTCGTGAATTCAATAAATTGTTTCAGTCAAGAAGGCGATAAAGAGTAAAAGGTGATTGGAAAGTGACTATATTCCAAATAATTCTCATGAAAGTAACTTATAAAAGTCTTTAAAAGCCCTAAAATATCAAATATGTCAAATACGGACATTTTTTAACGCTAGATTGATGTTTGTGTTGCGAGGCTCTGTTTGACTCAAGATTATTCAAGATATCTGTTTATTTTAAAACAATTTTATGTGATACCAGATAGGAGTAACCTATCTTTCTGGGTATGGATGTGTTACTCCTATCTTTCTGGGCATGTATAAGAATGGTGGGAATGTCAAAAGAAAACGATCTATTTCTGTCAGTCCTTCCTGTAAAAGTGACAAACGTCAATAAAACGATTGTATCCAATAATCAATTTTGTTGGTGAAGCAAATAAAACAACAGGCATCCATAAAAACCATTTGACACCCAAGCTGTTTTAATTGCATTGTGTCATAAAAATTAAACAAAAATGCACAGAAACAATTAAGGAAATCATAAAATCAATTTGAAATGTTGTAGTGAAACGCACGTTCGGTCAAACAACCATCCGACCACCCAACAAGAGCCAACAAATAACTATGGCATGAAGTTACTTACGCACACACATAGGCACAGTCATGTAAGTAAACACACATGGGCATAGGAATAAGCAATTAGGCCATTAAACCAAATACCGACACGTTTGCAATTAATTACGAGATCGAAATTAAATGTTATGTTCAACACGTATCGCAAATATTAAGTAGAATAAGCCAACTGCCTCGCCAATTGCTTTGTTTGATTTAAACGTTCGCTAGCACACAGAAACACGTCACTAAATATATTTGCTTCATATCTACTTGTGCGGGAAAGAATTTAAGTAATTCCGTCATATGCTTGAAATAAAAACAAGGCAATCAAGGCAAGTGGAAGAAAAAAGTTTGTCCATACCGGAACAATAACCATGACTGCCTGACTGTCTGTCTGATTATCTGACTGCCCCTTCTCATCACAAACGCGTAAGTTTGCCTATTTAATCGCATACGTTTTTTTATGAGTTCACATAACCGAACCGACGAAGCGGAAGAATGCAAAAAGTTTTAATTCCGTCTTATGTCCGCACTCGTTGGCTTGTTCAGCTTTGTGGTTGCAGCATCTATGACATTGTCAATGTGACATATGTATAACAAACTGAAAAAAAACGATGGGAATACAAAAGTAGTATGTATGTCTGTGGGTTGAGGATCATGAACAAGAGTATTAACAGTAAACTTTCTATGGCTGTATGTACATTTAATGTGTATGCAATAAAAAAATAATTATCCAAGCGCCTGACTTTTGGAAAGTTACAAGTTCTTATACCCTGTACACACAGTGTATAGTGTGTTTGTTTGGCCGGAATGTATGTAACGCATAGAAGGATTTGTATATCTCCACAACTATAAAATATACAAACCTGAAACTTTGTATGAACATCAAATACTATATTCTTCAAAAACTGCATACCACAATTTTCCCCTTATCCTTAATTATCCCTCAAAAAGTGTTTACTTGTTAATGGCTATATCTTCAAAACTAAAAAGGGTACAGACCTGAAATTTTGTGTAATTTGGCTCTCTTTCATGGTTTCTCCCTCAAAGACCCGCAAATTCGAACTTTTCGTAAATTCCGCATTTTTTGACCGATTTTTTTGATATTTGGAACACTATTTAAATGGGCGATGCCAAATATACAATTTTTTTTTAATTGGGACGTGACACCTCCTACCGTGTGTGCAGGGTATTATATTGTTGAGTGTACTCAACCATACCGCCCTTACTAGTTTTTTATACTTTTATTCAATTGTATAAACTGTGTTTTTATGCGCCATTTTTGCGCTTAGCAACTTAAGCTCGATTTATAAATATATGTTTGTGAATAGTATGGTTGTATGTACGTGCACGTACATGTGGCATGTCCATTAACACTTCTCTGATTGTGTGTGTGGTGTGTGTGGGCTTAGCTTTGTTTTTGTCTAATAGTTTTGTTGTTTGTGGCTCAAGTTTTTCCCACTTTTTGCCACGAGCCACTTGCCATTCAACACTTGTCGTTAATTAATGAATTATGTACTTACTTACCACTAGCATTTCGAAATTAATTGGCGGCATTTCCGGTGTTGCTGCCTGCCTATTTAAGCATGCCAACAGTTAGTCATACATATAAACATAACTTTCCGTAATACTTTAACTTCACTTCGCTGTGCAACGTTATGCTTGTTGCTCTGTTCGACCAACTTTAATATCTTTATTGCATTAGTCGCCACAAATAACGTTTTTAATTCCGTGGATTTCGGCGTAGGCCAAAATATACTTGAACTTTTGTGCCTCTTGGCCATTTGTTGTACATGTTAAAAGCCTAATTAGTTTTGGCCTTTCGTGGTGGGCAATTATGATTTTTTTTACATTCAAAGTTATGTTTTCGGCTTTTCATTTATGTTTTACAAAACGATTTTTCCTAAACTGAACTTGTCTTTTACGGTTTGTTGTCGCTTACTTTGCATTATCTTCTTTTATACGGTTAGAATTCAGTCTTGTTTGAACTTGTGATCATTGCGGACCTTAAAACTTTTATTTTGAAATCAATTATAACTTTGCGATTTGTTTTTAATTGGTTGGCAGTCTTGAATGCTTTAACATTTTTGACATCAGACACACTTGTTCTTCTCGCTTAAATCATAGAAAATAGTTTTAACAACTTATTTTTTGTTTTTGTTCTTTCATTTGGTATTTCAACCCATGTCAAAGTAAAAGAATGTCAGCACATGTGTGTGTGTAACATACATGTCGGACCCGAACATTATTTTGACATAAACTTTATTTAATATACCAGTCAGAGCAGCTGCGACCAGCTTCGTGTTTGTGCTGACCCGACCATATCAAATGTTGCAGAATGAAAAGTTGAGTAGATGCCATACAGTAACGAAAGGAAACCAATGCGTTTACTGTCTGGCTGTTTTATATTTTTATTGAAGACAGCTAGGTTTTGTGGGTTTTGTCAATCATGTTGTTGTTGAGCCTTTAGTTAATGCCAGGTCTTTGGGACAGGTATTAAATATTTGACACCACATTTAGACACGCAACAGTAAGAATGAACAAACAAGAGGAAAAAAGTGTGAAAGAAAAACCATTAATGACCTGCCAAAGACATGTTGTTACGTCATGGCTTGTCTCATTAGTTAATGAACTGTAAATGATTACAACAATGACTATGAAAGTATTACTTTTAGTGTAAAAATAGTTAAATATTGTTATTAAATACATACATGTGTAATGTAATATAATTGATCAGTCAAGTCAATTGATCTAATGGAAATCTTGATATATATGATTTTAGTTTCGATAGTTCATAATTCATCTTTTCATTAAAGGTTGGATTGATTTCGATTATACTTATGGTTGAATCCTCAAAGACGCGTTGTGGCCAAGAACCAGAAAATACTTGCTTCAGTTTACGACCATGATATAACCAATATCTTTGGGATCCCAATGTTAATACTCCAAGCCTCCTATTATCAAGGGCGTAGCCAAGGGCGCCAAGGTCGTTTATGCAATAAGTGATCAGATATATGCAAAAAGGCAATCCTAGGCCATCTTTGTGGCAAGCTGGCTACGCCTTATTACAACTAATATTTTCTTAAGTCATTAAATTTTTTTATATTCCCGACTTATTAATAACTACTGTGCCTATAAGGCAGATATTATTCTACCATAGATGTCACTTATACACTATAAGGTTTTGGTTTTAAGTAATTTAAATTGAATTCCTAGCGTATTTTATTCAACAAATTTTTATATGACAGCAATCAAATGCAGTCAACAACACTCTCAATCTTTTTAGCCATATTGTTTGCAGTCAAGTGCTGTGTGTGGGAAATAATAAAATCGCATTACTTGACTTGCCACAAATGTGTACAATTCATTTAACAATTAGCCAGAACATGCATAAAGCGCATAATTGCATGTCAAACTGAGTTGACCGTTGAGTTTCTAAGTTTAGTTGGTTGATTTTGCATATGTTCTCGTCGTTATTATTGTTAGTTTATAGTAATAAATTACAAAGTACGTATTTGCTATGCACAACTATAAAACGCCAATGACACATAAACCAACCAAGCAGCCAGTCAGCCAACCAACATCAACGTCAACTTCAACGTCAATACCAACAATTCTGCACACTTGTGCCGATGATACTGCTTCAGTTGAAAACTCACATATACATACATATATGTATGTATGTCTACTTGGCATAGTCTCAACTATATCTGTGTGTGATTGAATTAGTCTATCTACTCTATTCTCACACACTCTTAAGCTGCTGAGTGACTTTCAATGTGTTGTCTTTAGTGGGCGGGAGTTTTTTACTTTTTGCTCATATCTCTTACCGCCTTTTCTCTTTTCTTGATATTGCATGTAATGAGTTGTTGCACTCTTGACTGATAGTTCCAGTAGTTATTGTTGTTGTTGTTGCTTTCGGTCATATTTTAATACACTGAGGTTGACGTCGACACTAAAGTGAATGTGGTTAAAGTGCATGACACGCATTTGACTTTTTAGTGTTGCCGCCTGCTTAGCTCTTGCATAACTAGGACAAGTTTCAATTCCTGCTTAACAGTGTCTACTTAAAATGATCTACAGCCACAAGTTCTTCAAACATACATATATTCTGCAAACATTATATACATACATATACGTAAAATATACTGTATGTATCTGTGTGAGTGTGTCTAAATGTGTTTAACAAATGACTTTGGCACTGCTGATGTGCGCTTACATAATTCAAAGTCTTAGAGAGAGATGTCAGGTTCGGTGGTTTTGGTGTCGGCCGTATAAGAAATATGTATGTAATTATTTAAAGGTTGACGTTGCTTTGAAGGTAAAACGACATCAAGTACAACAATTTTGACAATTAACTTTGTGTGTGAGAGTAAAGACCCATAATGACTGAATTTGTTTATTCTTGTCACAAGAGGGCGTTTTACTTAAGTTTTTACTCAAACTTCACTTTACAGTTTATGGGTTTTGAAAAGAGTTTGTGAACAACATTTTTCTCAGCTGTAAAATTTTTGGGTATCACTTTAATCTTTCGTCAGATTGTGTAAACTTCCAAAAGTATGCTCAAAAATTGTTTCACAGGGTAGTGTCCTGTGCCCTCTCCTGTACTGCCTTTTTAGAAGCGACATGACACAGCTTGATAGCCTGACAACGATGTTGGTCATGTTCGCAGACAATCTGTGGGTGATCTGTGTCACCCTGTGATGACATTGCTCAATGAGCGAAGCGTTGGAATATTGGCATAAACAGCGACAAGTCGGCTATTCTGTGCTTCACTTTAAAAGAAAAACTCCGCCTTCCATTACATTGAGGGGAATACAGTTTTGCAGGTCAACTCGACTAAATATCTTGGCGTCATTTTGAACCGCAGGCTTACCTTTTCCAAGCAGGTCACGGCAATGAGAATTCGCGTACGTGCTGCAATGAGCAAACACTTTTGGCTATTATACTGCAAAAGCAAATTATCACTCACATATTGTTAATAGCTTAAGCTATCCTAAGAGCTTGCTGGCGCGCCCTTCTCGGCTGAATGATTAGAAACGAAGGCTATAAAGACGTATCTGGATTACCCCGTATGTATTAATAATTAAATAAATAAAATCTTTCATTAACTTGTATAAACTCCCAAAAGTATGCAATGATCATTTGATTTACAACTCAACAAAATGAAACGTGCGTACATACAAGAACATGCACATTCAAAAACCAAATCAACCAACATTAAACAAATCCCCAAAAATATGCTGAAAAAAAAAAACCAATGCAAACCTTGTCAGAAAAAAAATGGTGCAAAACGAAAATGAAATGAGCAAAAAGAAAAACGGCGTATAATATTTTATATATTTTTTTTTTATTAAAAAATACTCACACACACACAAACAAATACGTTTTCGCCATTTTTCGCTTGTGTTATTTTACATAGTTTGAAATTTTTTTGCATGCTTTTCTTTTTGCTCGAATTCGTTTGCTTTGCTTTATTTTCTAATACATTTTATGGCAGCTAATTTTTTGACTTGCAGCGCTTTTCGCATGATTTAACAACTTCCGCGAGCCTCTTGGGTTTGCTTGTGTATATGTGTGTGTGAGAATTTTCAGGAAGTCCTTTGCGGAAGTGCCTAACAATGCTGTTGATGTGCTGCTACTGATGTTGTTGTTGTTCTTTATGTTTACTGTCAGTTGCACTTGTGTGCCCGAAAAAACGAAACAAGAAATGTTGAAAAGTATTTTTTTAATGAAATTTTCACGCTTTAAATTTGAATTTAATTGATTTCAAGTTATCAGAAAGTGAATTTGCAAAAGTTTGAGTTGGAAGCAAATCAAAACTGAGAAAATTTATTCAACTTGTACATTTCTCGAAATTAATTATATAATTTTCATGCTTAATTTAGCACATGTCATTGCTTAAATGATTTTTCGGTCTGTCTGTCTTTATGTGTGTCTATACAAATATTTACTGATTTGCGTATGCGTATGTTTGTTTGTGTGTTTGGCTTGTGACTTTGCTGACAAGCTGCCGCCTCTAGATGTTTTCATTGATGATAGAGTAGAAAGCTATTATCGTATGACAATCTCAATGTCATTGTCTTTCATTATTCGTATAGAAGTGAGATAAAATATTTCAAAAACAATTTGAAATAGAAAGGCAGAGAATAGATAAGAAGACATAAGCATTCACATATTCATATGTGCGTGTGTTCATAAGCATTCACATATACTTATGTCTATGCTTGTGTGCGTATTTAAAGTGAACTAAATGAAATGGAAATATTTAAAGTGATGCCTTAAAACAGTATAGGTTAATTTTAAATATAAAATACAAATTGTGCTAGTGAAATTGTTTAAATTGAAATTTACTATAATTCAATACTAAAAGTATGCAATAAATTGTGTTACCTTTTTTATTCGCGTCCACATACCTCAACCTTATAGTATTCATAAATAATGAAGCTCTATTCCAAAATATTTATTTTTTGAATGCATTCCTCAAAAATGCCCCTTAGCAAGAAACCATTTTTAAAATTGCACTTTAGATGCTATGCATATTTTACGGATAATCCAGCAAAATTGTTTGTTTTTCACCTAAAAATACACAACATTTTTGCACAATAGCACAAGTGTTCTGCCAAAAGCACATAATTCCCTTAAATAATTAGTGATTGTTTATTTTTCAGCTGCCCCAGTCGCAAATAACACCTTTCGCATGCCGAAAAATATCAAATAATAGCAGCAGCAGCTATGAATCCAATTAACAAAAGCGTAGCACGACTTTCCAACTGACTTTTGTTTTTGTTGCGTGCAGGTCTGCCTGTCCGTGTATGTGTTTGTGTGAATGTGTAAAATCTACAAAGCTAACATGTCAGCTAAGCTCATAAAAATCACCTATACGTCACGTGTTAATGAAGTCAAGCTGTTAAACAGATTTATGTTCAGCTAACAAAATATGGCAAATCCAATGAAATAAAATGCAGCACTGAAGTGTTTAATAGCAAACTCAATTTCAAACATACACAACGTACTCACACAAGACCACAGCACTTAGTATATGCTAACTCATTGTTTTAGAGGCTTCTCCTTTATTATTGGAGCAATTAAAATTCAATTGGTGCAGCAGCTGTCGAGTAGGACAATTGCAAACCAAATTTCCACTGCCGGCATGAAATGTATTCACTTTTGTGTCGAAGCTTTGTTTGACTATGCGATTTTTGTGTAAACTAATTGCATGAATCGCAAAAGCATGCAAACTACAATACACTCCAACGCAAAAGAAATAAAAACACAAAAATCCCGCCGCCAAGAAGAACAAAGTGTGAATTGTGCTTGAATATTGAATGTAGGTCGACGCCTCAATTGAATTAAAAGCAATTAAAAAGGGATTAAAAACTCTTTGCTATTTTAAAAGTTACGTATTGAATTTAAACGAGGGCCACAAATTGCTATAGACAGGTGAACGATTCAAAATCATATGGTTGGCCAAACAGATTAAACGCAACAGCAAGATAGAAAATAAGCTTACAAAAGATACAGAATAGTGCGAGAAATATTGTAAACTCATTTTTTCACATAGTTCACTTCGCCATGGCTAGCTATTTTTTCCCAAGCAAAACTCAACGACAATAACAAAACGCTTCTGGAACGCCCGAAATGCTGCAAAAATATTTCTCATGTGAAGCATTTATGTTTTCCTTTATTGTTACGCCAAATACTTGGAGTTGCGCTAACGTCGTCGTCATCGTAAACAGAGTGTGTTGCATAACTCTGCCAGTTGATCGAAATATTTCGAGCGCCAAAAAAGCAGACGCCAACGGTACAATTTTGTATTCGTTGTAAAAAAAAGTATTAAAGTGCCACCCTCTCAATTCTGTTGTTGCAGCCAAAAGCAATGCTGTCGGCCTGTTCGCCCACGCAAACACAGACACAGGCAGAAATATACCGGGCCCATAACATTATCGTGGTGATTTTCAGGCTACCAACTTTTTTAAACATTTTTGTGGCGATGTTGAGTCTGATGGTTTTTGCACCATTCCTAAGTGTCTCGAGTGTTGGCATTCCTTCTAAGTTGTGCTTCTTGTTCTTGTTTACTCTGTTGCCTAGTGATTTGATCATTGGTGTTTAAATGGCTCGAAGCGCATTTTTTATTTCAACTTGAGTCCTTATCCCATTATGATATGCTTTATTTTTAGTTGTTCTTATACCTTTCCCCCTGATTGTAGTGCTCAGTTTGAAAACGAACTTGAAGTTTAAAAATTTGGCGCATGTTTCTGAGTAGTTTTTATACGAAAAAATGAATTATTATTTATTTTCGTCTTCGTGTGTTGCTTGTGCATAACAGAATTCTAGTTATCACTTTTTCCATTATTATTATTTTTCTTTATTTTTATTTTTTCGCATACAATTCTCTATGCAGACGAAAGTTTTGCACTCACAGTTTATTTTGTTTATTTTCAGTTTTTTTTTGCTTATATTTTAGCATCAAATAGTTGTTGAGCGCTTGTTTTTGCACTATTTCAGTATATTATATATCCATTCTTTTTTTTCGCTGCAAGTTGTGAAACAACGTTTTAAAGTTTTCAATAATTATGTATTAAAAAGTCAACATAATTCTGGTGAAATATAAAAAATATGCGCAATACTAAAGGCAACTGTAAGTAGCGTTTGATGTTTGGACTGACTACGTCAATTGTGTGATTTTTTAAACCTTTTCATAGAAAAATTAAGTAAAAATCGTTACGAAAGTTTTTACAAGTGTAGGTACCAGTAAGCTCTTACTTACAAAAGGTGATTTTTTTTTTTCATAGAACTGGATTGAAAAAATAAGTTGCTGCATAATTTTTGACAGCATTAGTATTTACATTTTAAGTAAGCTAAATAAAAATTAAAAAATTTGTTTTTTTCAAAGTAAAACTTTAAGACACTTGTCTTCCGAAAATTTAACTAAAAAAAAAGTGAAAAGAAATCAAAGATTTTATAAAACTTACGAGAAATATTTCATAGCATACTTATCAGACGTCGAAGTCAACATCCAATGCTTCGTCGCTGTTTCCTCATTACCACACCTCGTTGTTTGTGCGTTCGTGTTTGTTTGTATGAGTTTATTTTTGAGCATGTGCACGTGTCGTGATTGCATTTATGAATATTTCATGCACTTGACTGCCTGTTTGCGTATGTTGGCAACGTTGCTGCAGCAGAAAGACGACAACGATTGCACCAATTCAACATCATGGCGCACTTACTCATATATGCATCCGTTGCATAACATGTTGACGTACATCCGGTACACACACACACAGATAAGAATATATGACGCAAAGTGAAAACGATGAAATTTACACGCAAAGCAAAAGTATTTTTGATTTATGATTGCGCTTCGTTAGTAGCGTTGATTTTCTTTTTGTTTTTTGCCTAAATGTTATCTAAGAAAACTTTTCACATCATTCGCTTAAAGAAAAATGTTCTTTCTTGCATAAGACAAAAAATTGTGGAGTTCCTTTAAACGTAATAAGTTTGCAAGTAAGCTGCCAGAAATGTTGCGAAGCATTCTGGCATTAAATTGCTTAAAAACTTGCGTCAGCTTGTCAGTTGTATTGCCCTTTAAGACCCTCTGTGACCTTGCAAAGATTTTGAAGAAGCAAATGTAGATAACAGTTACAATGACGACGACAACTACAACGACAGCGTTGGCAATGAGTACCATGGCGGCGTCGCTGGCATACTCTTCAAGGACTTTTGTTGAGCACTATGGTCGCGCGTACAGTTAATTATGAGTGCCATGGTGAATTTTGCTGTCATCTAATCGATAACATAATTATCTGCATGAACTGCACAGAGGGCGCACTCTCGCTGGGACTCAAAAAGTATGCATTGTTGTTTCGTATCATTTTATATCATGCCCTTTCCGCGTTACCAATACAAACAAACTTACGCACACACAAGCAGCAAGTCACTTTGTAGACACAAAAGCCAAATCAGTTACTTGTCCAGCCCATGTTGCCTTCATGGTAGATGTTTTGACTTTGAGATTATATTCGTCCTTGTTCTGGATCTTGGTATCGTCATCGTTTCGTCATGTTTTTAGTTAATTTCCATTGCACTTTATTACTCTTGTCGACTTTTCTTATTATTATTTGTATGGGTGCTGGGTTGCACACGCAAAAGTCAAGAAAAACGTATAATAGAAGTAAAATAAAATTAAAAAAGAGAAGAAAATATCGTTGAGGCGCCATAATTAATTTCAACGGATCGCTTATGTCATGCGATAAGTGGCATGCCGAAAATATCTGTAAGCGGGTTAAGCGTCAAGAGTGGCTATAAGTCTGAGGGTCTGTCTATTTCTGAGTGTACGTGATTGTGTATGAGAGAGAAGCGTAGCATAGCTCATCATCATTTGCCAACTTGTAGCTTCTTCCGTTGGATGTTAAATTTTGTCGTTGCCGCTGCTGAGAGTTGAGCTCGTGAAGCGTGTTTCCGTTGCAAAGATTTATTAAAACTTTGTTTGCTTTCGTGGCAGTCATTTTCCATCTAGTGCTAAGTAGCAATGCCACTCCACTCGTCCGCCTCGATGTCTTTCGACAAGTTAATACATCAAGTTTTACACTTCTTTGCTCCTTTTGCTCTTCTCCCTTGTTTCTATGTAAGTCATCGTCTTGATTTTGCGCTTGACTAATTTGAAGTTTTCTGCCACTGGTCTGCTTTTTCTGTAGACACAACTTTCTGGAATTTTGTCGCTTTTTGTACTCAGCTTTTCATATTTGATTTTCGTTTTTTTTTTTGTTTCAAAATGTTTGCAATGTTTGATTTTTTTTTTTTTGGTGACTAATCTTATTTGCTCGTTGCAAGTTCGTCTGTGCAACAAAGTTTTTTCGTCATTGTAATACAAAAAGTTTTCAAAATTTTATACATAACTTTGAAATTTATCGAAATGGCAGAGTTTTAATCGAAATAATACAACTTGTCTAAAGACACAAACAAAACCAATAAGGGAGCTATTTTCGGCTTTGCCGAAACTTCCTGTACTCTAGCAAGTGTTTCGCCATTATTCTTATTAGAAAATCCTTTTTTAATTTTCCAATAAGAATCGTATACATAGCCATGCCTTTATGTCCGATTCTTATAAAACTTTGAATTATTTTTTGTTCGATAACTCCAAAAACACGCTGTTTTTTAAGCAAAAACATCATTTTTGAACGATCGTTCCTATGGGAGCTATATGCTATAGTAATCCGATCAAGCTTATTTTCTCCTAAAAACTACCTGCAAGAATGAGAAAATTTTCTGAATTTAAATTTTTTCGCTAACTCTGGGAGGAGTTTGCATTGAAACAGACAGAAGGACATTGCTATAAGAACTCGTCTCGGCGACCAAATCAAGAATATATGTTCTTTATATAGTCGGAGATGTCTCCTTTTCTGCGTTGCAAACTTAACGACGAAGTTAACATACTCTTGCAAGAGTATAAGAAATAAATTCCAAATTATAAACATTATAAAGCCATGAAGCAACGTGAAATTTTGGCGAACTATGAATGATTTACTCTTGAATTCTCCCAACTCTATTAGTCACTGTTAAACGACCACTCTATTTAGGAGTCTGACCTAGTTGGAACATCCAAAAAAAGTTCATGTTAAGATTTTTTTCTTGGACAGACAATAAAATAAATTAATGCCAAATGTTTTGCCACATGAAAGACATGTGTTTAAAGAAGAATTGAGTAAAACGTTTTTTTCAAAATATTTGTTTGCTACAGCAATTCTCGTAGGGGCCTAAATGAAAAAAGTGTTCTTCACTTTAGCTCGTGACTGTATAATCGAAATCCAAAGAATTAAAAAAGCCCGATAGACAATTCAATAATGCTCCGTTTGAATGAAGGGATTGGAAACAAAAATTATGTAATTTGACAAAATTTTACTCACATTTTCGAATATAAAAAAAAATTAAAATCCAAAAAAAAAATCTCCCCGGACGACACCTACAAATAGAATAAAAAAATTCGAACTGATCGGTCAAACCGTTCTCAAGCTACATGGAAAACATGGTTTAGAGAAAATTACGTCTAATTTTTTATAGTCGTAAATTTAAATAACTCGAAAAGTATTAGTCGGATCCTCTTGAAATTCTCAGAGAATATTTTAAAGATTTTATAATTGTAGAAAATGCAACTAATAAAATCGTTTTTTTTTTTAATTTAATGGCTGTAAATAAGATTTTAACACCGAGTCATATTCAGTTGCCTCAGTTAGTTGCTCTATGTTAATTTGTTGCTACTTTGCATTCTTATTTACATCATTGGTAGCAATCGTAATTCCTTATGTTACTTTTAAAATAACACGAAATTGTGAGCTATATTTTTCTATTAACAAACCTATTAACATTTTTTAAATGGAAATGTCAAAATAAGAAGGTAAACGAGTTACTTTCTTTTTGCAGTTAGAAGAAGGTAAACGAGTTACTTTCTTTTTGCAGTTACCTTTATTTTAAATTTTCTTTTACTTAAATGTTAATAACAATTTATATCTCTGCTCTTCTCTTTGCAGGTATGTTTATTGTGTGACTCCAGCACCTTTTAATTTACTGGCTATCAATAATGGTGAACATTTTTATCATTTCGGTTTAAAACGTGTACACACTGTGTACCAGAGTATATTGTGTTTGTTTCGACGAAATGCATGTAACACATAGAAGAAGGAGGGGATCAAATAAAGTATATTTTTATATTCTTGATCAGGACGACAAAAAAGATTGATTGAGCGATGACCGTCCGTCCGTTTTCACCAATGTTTTTTAGAAACTATAAGAAATAATGACTTGAGATTTGGAGGATAGACTCGCCCACGCCCACTTTTTTATCCCCAAACAGCACCACCCTCTTGTTAAAAAAGGCTATTACTTGAACATCAGAAACGATAGAAACATGAAAAACGGTATGTAGACTCAGTAAGTGTAGTTCTACAAAACTGCATTCACAATTCTTTCCCCTTCTTCGACTGTTCTTTCCTTACTAGTTTTTTTCAGTTTCCTTTTTCGATGATTTCGTAAGTATTACAAAAATGCGTGCACTTAAGCTGAACACGCAACTTCATTGAACGTAGCACTTTATCACATTTCAATTTAATTAAGCGCTGAGCACTTTATTGCGCAGTCCTGTACTTCTTTTATCCAACTTAATCAGATTAATTTACGCAATGTTGATCCTTACTACCATCGCTTCGCATCGCAACGCATCAACAATCAATTGCATTCAATTTTGTTTTTAATAAGGCGTGCGCGTCTTTCACACATTCATGACATTACACTTTACATTGGACAACGAAATTTTTAAAGTGAAGAAAAATAAAAAAAGGAAATAGCTTGAAATGTGTTACATTTGTTTGGGGTATAAATGGAAATAAATATATAAAAGTATTGGATTGCATTTTTGCAAAAATTGATCTAAAGCGATCAAAGTTTTAACTCCACCCTATGCACATAAGTATAAAGTTTCAAGTCAATTGCTTAAGAAACAAAAAAATTTTCCTATACTATGACTTAAATTTGCTTCTCTTCCTCTTCTTCATTTTCTTCATTTCATAGTCCGATCTCAATAAACATTTGGAGACATTTGGTTTGGTTACGGCTTACTTGTAAAATTTGAGCGTCCTATCTTGGAAAACGAAAATGTTTTATCATACAACGTATTGCTCAAATTTTTTTTACCAGTTTCAGTAGTCCGATCTTGCTGGTTCCGACTAATGTGTCATCGTAATAAAATACAAGGGTCTGTGCAAAGTTTCATGTTGATA
>JBAMBP010000933.1:0-182499 GCA_037044515.1 Phortica magna | reverse complement strand
TTATAGAAACATTTATATATATATTTCTGTGTATATGTGAGTCAGTCAGTGCTACGAACTTCTTGACCAAGCACCGCGTCATCTCCGTGTTGCCGCCGCTGCTGCCGCATTTGCCGACATGATATCATACAATTCAACTGCTGGTGCTGCTGCTGCCGCTGTTGCTGCTGTCGATTATGATGTTGATAATGATGATTCACTTAAGTTAATTGTAATTTTATGCATAATCTTCATGCCTGCCATCTTTGCCTTAAGAGCATACAAACATATACATAGTTTATTTCTTTATACTCTCATTCATTTTGTTTTCTTCTCAACAACAATAACAATTGCAACGATATCAATTGACACTTACAATGTATTACTCTAATTTCACCATAACACAGCCAACCTCGGACACATCCAGTACAGAATCGCCGCCAACAGCGTACAAGCGTGAAAATTGTGATTTCGGTTCAGACAAAGCGTACAAACAGAAACATTGTGAGTACTCCACATACATATATACACAAGCGCATACATACATATACACATACAAATACACACACAAGCAATAAACAGTTTCTTTAGTTATCCAATTCCATCAAATGATTAATTAGTGCATTTCTCTTTCAATATACAAGTAGTCAACGCACCAGACATCACACAATTCAACAACGCACATCGTATCGCTGACCGGGTGACCCGCTACGTGAACGTCTCACAAACTGATCTCGATCCCGATGCCAATGGCAAATGGAAGGTATCCGCCAAAATACAACAATTACTGAATACATTAAAGCGTCCGAAACGACGGCCATTGCCTGAGTTTTATGAGGATAATGATATTGAACTGGAAATCGCCGCTAATCCAAAAGACCCAAACGCACCGAAACCGGAGGGCAGCACAATGACGCCGGTTCAGGGTGAACAATTGTCAATACCAGCGGGCTTGCCACGTACTTTAGAGTGCGCTGTGCAACGCTATGGCACAAATTCATTTAAAAGTCCAATGGCAACTGTATTGGATCCAAATGGTAAAATAACGACAACGCTTACGTATGGCAAGCTGCTTTCGCGTGCACAAAAAATTGCGTACACGCTGTCGACAAAGATCTTTAGCAAGGGACCGGAACAAGTGACATTAAAGGCTGGTGATCGTGTGGCATTAGTTTATCCTAATAACGATCCACTGAGGTGAGTTCATATTCATTAATAATTTACCAAACGAACTTATATCTTTTTTCTATTAGCTTCATAACCGCCTGGTATGGTTGCATGTTTCGTGGTCTGGTGCCATTACCCATTGAGTTGCCACTCTCAAGTTCGGACACACCGCCGCAACAGGTGGGCTTTCTGCTTAGTTCATTGGGCATTACTGTTGCGCTAACATCGGAGGCATGCTTGAAAGGCTTGCCCAAATCGGCAACTGGTGAGATTGCCAAGCTGAAAGGTTGGCCACGTCTGCAGTGGTTTGTAACGGAGCATTTGCCAAAACCGCCCAAGGATTTTAATGTTGGCAATTTGCGTATTGAAGAAACTGCAGCGGCATATGTTGAATACACCACGGACAAGGAGGGCAGCGTTATGGGTACGTTGCATTCATTGAGTTTAATGAAATCATTTATATGTAAATGAAAATTTATTATTTCAGGCGTTACTGTCACCCGCGCCGCTATGATAAATCATTGCCGTGCACTCACCATGGCGTGTCACTATACTGAGGGTGAGACAATTGTCTGCGTCTTGGACTTTAAACGTGAAGTTGGTCTTTGGCATGCTGTGCTGACGGCTATTATGAATGGCATGCATGTCATATTTATTCCGTATGCGCTTATGAAACTACGCCCATCCTCATGGATGCAATTGATAACAAAACATCGTGCTTCGTGTTGTCTTGTCAAGAGTCGTGATTTGCATTGGGGCCTATTGGCTACAAAGGATCACAAAGACATTTCGCTCTCTTCGCTGCGCATGCTGCTCGTCGCTGACGGTGCTAATCCTTGGTCGCTCTCTTCATGTGATCAATTCTTAAGTGTATTCCAATCTAAAGGCTTACGTTCTGATGCCATTTGTCCATGTGCGAGCAGCTCGGAAGTATTCACCGTTTCACTGCGTCGACCCGGTCGCTCTTCGAGTGGCTTCAATCAATCGGCTACTGGACGTGGCGTGCTTTCAATGGCGGCGCTCTCACATGGCGTAGTGCGTGTTGATAGTGAAGATTCGTTGACATCGTTAACTTTACAGGACTGTGGCCAAGTAATGCCAGCTGCACAAATGGTCGTCGTACGCTCCGAGGGTGCGCCCGTACTTTGCAAAACCGATCAAGTCGGTGAAATATGTGTGACAAGTGGTTCAACGGGAACAAGCTACTACGGTCTCGATGGCATGACAAATACAACATTTAAAGTTCAACCACTGCTTGAAGATCCAGAATTAATAAAGGATGGTGCCACACCCAAACCGATCAGCGAAGAGTTTTATGTGCGATCGGGTTTACTCGGTTTTCTGGGGCCCGGCGGCTTAGTATTTGTATGCGGATCACGTGACGGCCTTATGACGGTGACGGGTCGCAAACACAATGCCGATGACATCATAGCCACGGTGCTGGCTGTCGAACCGATGCGTTTCATTTATCGCGGACGCATTGCCGTCTTCAGTATTAAAGTGTTGCGTGACGAACGTGTGTGCGTAATCGCCGAACAGCGGCCCGATTGCTCCGAAGAGGAAAGTTTCCAATGGATGTCACGTGTACTGCAGGCCGTTGACTCGATACATCAAGTCGGCATCTATTGCCTGGCACTTGTACCGCCAAATCATCTGCCGAAAACGCCGTTGGGTGGCATACATTTGTGTGAGGCACGTCGTCGTTTTCTCGAGGGTTCATTGCATCCGGCCAATGTGCTCATGTGTCCGCATACGTGCGTCACGAATTTGCCAAAGCCACGAGAGATGCATCAAGGTGAGCAAATCGGCTGCTGGTTTGTTGTGTGCTTTTGCTGTTTAGCTATTTTTTTTACTGGCAATTTTTTGTTTTGGTTTACTTGCTTGATTTCTTCTATTCGTTTGTTAATAATAATTTGTTTCATTATTAAATTTTGTTTCTTTTTTTTAACAATGCTGCGGTTGCTTCCACTCTCTTCACTCACTACCAAACTTCACAACAACACCAACAAAACTCAACTCAACAACAACAAAAACAACTACAATAATAACACCATGTATAAAATACAACAAACTCAACTACAAAACTCTACCATTTCATCATTAACAAAACAAAAAACAACTAATTGCATCAATTAATTTATCTAATACGAATGACAAAATTTTCACTCATACGCAAAAAAAAAAAAACAAAAAATAATGATTGGTTTGCCACAAATTGTAAAAATTTACTAACATTTGTGCAAAAAAGGTGTGCAATCAACTGCAAAACTAAGCTCATCCTCTGGGTGTGGTCTTACAGACACCGGCGTCGGACCAGCCTCAGTCATGGTTGGCAATTTAGTGCAGGGCAATCGCCTCGCAGTGGCACAGGGACGCGATGTCGGCATGGCCGAGGATGGCGAACGCAAGGTAAGCGTCTTATGAACATTGTCAACTTTTGTTTACAACAATTTATAATCTTTGCAGCCGCAATTAATAACTGGTGTATTACGCTGGCGTGCAAATACCTCGCCGGATCACATACTCTTTACATTGCTCAATTCAAAAGGTAACTTTCAATGGCTTTGATATTTATTAAAACGATGCACTAACTAACGATTTATGCTAGGCGCCATTGCAAAGACGCTAACCTGCTCGGAGTTGCACAAACGAGCGGAGAAAATCGCGGCATTATTACAGGAACGTGGTAAAATCGAGCCTGGCGATCATGTTGGTAAGTCTTCATTAAATTTCTGTAATTTACATTATTATAAACTCTTGTTTTAACAGCGCTCATATTTCCACCCGGTTTGGATTTACTATGTGCGTTCTATGGTTGTCTCTATTTGGGTGTCATACCAATCACCATACGACCTCCGCATCCGCAAAATCTAATAACCACATTGCCAACGGTGCGCATGATTGTTGACGTCTCAAAAAGTGGCATTGTGCTCTCTATACAACCAATCATTAAGCTGCTAAAGTCACGTGAAGCAGCCACATCTGTTGATCCCAAGACTTGGCCACCCATACTTGATATCGATGACAATCCAAAACGTAAACTTGCGGGCATTGCCACTGTGTCATTGGATTCGACTGCTTACTTGGATTTCAGCGTCTCGACGTGTGGACGCCTGAGCGGCGTAAATATAACGCATCGGTAGGTTTTTGCATAAACCTTACAGCTCCACACTCATTCACATGTCCTTTCACTAAATTGTGTTGTCATTTACAGCTCGCTTTCTAGTCTATGTGCCAGTTTAAAATTGGCCTGTGAGTTGTATCCATCGCGTCATGTTGCACTCTGTTTGGATCCGTATTGCGGCCTTGGATTTGTCATGTGGACTCTGATCGGCGTATATAGTGGCCATCATTCAATACTTATTGCGCCGTACGAAGTGGAGGCCAATCCAAGTTTGTGGCTGTCAACGCTATCACAACATCGCGTGCGTGATACATTCTGTTCGTACGGTGTCATCGAACTGTGCACAAAGGCATTGAGTAATTCGATACCATCGCTGAAGCAACGCAACATTGACTTACGCTGTGTACGCACATGTGTTGTCGTGGCTGAGGAACGACCGCGCGTGCAACTGACACAGCAGTTTTGCAAACTGTTCCAAGCTCTCGGTCTCAATACGCGTTGCGTGTCAACTTCGTTTGGTTGTCGCGTGAATCCGGCAATTTGCGTACAAGGCGCAAGTTCCGCGGAGAGCGCACAAGTCTATGTCGATTTGCGTGCATTACGCAATAATCGCGTAGCGTTAGTGGAAAGGGGTGCGCCCAATTCGTTGTGCTTGATTGAGTCGGGCAAACTGCTGCCGGGCGTCAAGGTCATCATAGCCAATCCCGACACCAAAGGCCATTGTGGCGATTCACATTTGGGTGAAATTTGGGTAAGCTATTTTTAATATATTTCAAACGATATATTTTGATTGGTTTTTTTGCTCATCAGGTGCAATCTCCACATAATGCCAACGGTTATTTCACCATCTACGGTGATGAGACCGACTACAATGACCATTTCAATGCTAAACTTGTAACTGGCGCGACTGCGGAGGTTTACGCACGCACGGGCTATCTTGGTTTCTTGCGACGAACAGAGTGTTCCCAGGCGGTGTCTATTTTAGATGAGACCACACCCAGCGTTGCAAGTCGTGATAGTGATACAGAATCGCTAAATTCCATGAGCCAATTGCAGTTAAATTTCTCAAATGCTTCAATTGGCGGCACTTCAGAGCGTGATGTCAGCGTAACAAATTCTGATCAAGAACTCCATGATGCGGTTTATGTTGTTGGCGCTCTAGACGAAGTGATTTCGTTGCGCGGCATGAACTATCATCCAATAGACATTGAGAATTCGGTGCTGCGTTGTCACAAAAAAATTGCTGAATGGTAAATGTTGACATACATGCATATATGCTTAGTGCATAGCAACTTAAATTGTTTGGTTTTTTCTCACTTACAGTGCCGTTTTCACTTGGACTAATTTGCTAGTTGTAGTCGTAGAATTAGATGGCAATGAGTCTGAGGCACTAGATCTAGTGCCGCTTGTCACAAATACAGTGCTTGAGGAGCACCAACTAATTGTTGGCGTTGTCGTTGTAGTTGATCCAGGTATGGCTATTTTATATGACACTGTTACATTTTCTTATATGCTACTGTATAATTTACAGGCGTGGTGCCCATTAACAGTCGCGGCGAAAAACAACGAATGCATTTACGCGATGGATTCTTGGCCGATCAATTAGATCCTATATACGTTGCTTACAACATGTAAATAGTATTATTATTCAACTAACTAATTAATTATGACTATTCGTACGAGAAATTATTTATTAATTAAACATAAATTAAATTTGTAACAATTATATTTGCATGATTTCTATAAGAATATAGTACGCCAATGACGACACAATACACAAAACAACTACGATTTTTCCTTTTTACACCACACGATATACTTCAAAATGCAATACATTATGTATACAGTATATGTAATAAAAACAATAATAAAAATAAAGAAAAATACATTTTTATGTAAAATGCAATAAAAATTTATACTTAAAATTATTCGTTTTATTGTCACTTTACTACAAACTAGTTTTTGGTTTAAGTCTAGGATTTTAAAAGCGATGCTTGCGATGATACCCAATGGTAAGCAATAGGGATGTAAAAACAATCGCAATGAAAGAGTTTTTTTCAGTTAAATAAAACTACTTAGTTACCGTAGTCAGTTCTGTGCCCGGTTCAACTATGGTATGCGAACCGCGGTCATACCACCAGCGAAGAATGATTGTTCGTCGACGTCGTACGACGAGAAAAATGAGTAGCACAAAGACACCCTGCAGACCGTTGACCATGTCACAAAGCAACAAATAACCTTCAGGGCCGGGCGAGTAGAAAGTGACAACTTCCAAAAGCCAGGTGACAATCATAATGATGCCAAGCAAACTGATGCACTTGGCGCTGAAAATGTTGTGTGATTAAAACAATATTGGCTTTCTCATTTATGTTACTTACTCTTTTTTGACCTCTTCATACTTTTGTTGATCGAATTCTGTTGGCGCAAGAGCACTATGCGCACTAGACTCAAGTGGTTCGTCTTTCTCAGCAGGTAGGTAACCATTATTCTTGATGCGCTGAAAGCCAAAGAATGAGACTATCATGACGAGGAAACTCAAAGCAAGTATGGTAGAAACGGGTGGTATGAAGTAACGCTGTGATTCGCGTATAGCTAATGTTATATAAAAAAAATAATCAAATTAGTTGACAATACTGTAAATTAAATTAAAAATAAATAAAAGACTTACATTCAGTTAGACCCTGTATGAAATACGACGGTGTGCCTTGAAGACCCTTTTGCACAGTAAATGTGACCAATATGGCTGGCCCGGTGAAAGCAAACGCACAGTAGATGCCAAAATTAATGTACGCCATTGTCTTGGAAAGTTGCACATGCTGCGGCAACTTGTACCTGTTAATGATTTCGAAGAAAATCATTAGTAAATTAATTGTTAATTTTATTTGAGAGAAATGAATACTTACCAAATATTGACCACCACATTTGAGCACAGACAGAAGAACCAAAAGAAATATGATAATATGCAGAACTGTATAACATAACCAATGAAACCATCCGATGGTATGTTATATAAATGAACGACAGAATGAACAAAATAGCCGGAAGCCAGGCACAGTGACATCAAACTCAATGACAAACCGTTGAGCGTTCTCAGCATGCGCAATGAAATATGCACGTAACTGACAATAAGCAAGCACGGCATGGATACGAGCATAAGCACTGCAACAGTAACTGTTTGACCACGCGCTAAATGCTCTTCCACTTGTGTAATGCAAATAATGGCAAACATGGAACCTGACTTGTCCATATCGATACAGTAATTTTTCTCCACCGTATATGATTCATTGCCATACTTATCGATGACAAGCAGTGAGCCATCCTGCAACACGAAGAGCCTATCTTCGTTGCTGTCATACAGAAAAGAGCTATAAGAAGAACTAAGTTAATGAGACAACTAAGCCTTTGGAGGAAGCCATTTCCTCACGCAAATACTCACGTATTACATGGATTGCCAATTTCGTAGTGTAAACTTACTGGCACCTCCTCATCCTCAATGCAATTGTCATATAGTACGGCACTGATAACATTCGGCTCAAAGCTCAAATTCGTTGTGTCGCACATGGCATCGCTTTGATTTTCACGATATATATCCAAACTCTCACCAAGTGCACAGCACTTTTTGAGACGGGCATTTTCAGTGTAAACGGGTTGTTTTTTGATTTTCTCACGCTGTGAACAATCGATGGGACGCTTAGCAAATGCAATAGGCGCTTCTGTGAAATCAGTTGGCAACTGCGGCTGAGTAACGGCACCAGCTGGCTGACACCTGTATTTTTTGATTGTTGTCGTTTAGAGACGTGTCATTTGAAACCACTCCATTTGTGGTTGTATTTAAGGGATTTTTGCTGTTATTTGGAGTCTGCTCTGACGAGCTATTAATCACTGGTACCGCTGCGGTTACATTAAAGTCATTTGAGTTCAATTCTGTATTTGTTAGATCGGTGCTTTTCGTGCTGAGCGTAGAATTACTACTCGTTTGTAGCTCTAAAGTTGCATTCACTTTATCAATATTTGCAAGCGCGATGCTGTTATTATCTAATAGTTCCGACGACGTAGGCGGTGGCAACATGTAACACAAGCCCTCCGTGAACATCAACAAAATGACAACGACTATTGAACTGCTTAACTCGGCCATTCTACTCGATCGGTATGTCTGTCAGTCTGTAAGCTAAACAGAATTATGAATAACATTAACAAGTATTTCATTTTTACTTTGTTCCAGCGAAATTATTATTATTTATGGTTTTTTTGTTTTGTTTTTGCTGTAATCGCGCGTGCTTCGAGTATGAATGCGATAAGCGCTCATTAACTACAATTATTTATAGGAGTACACTCAGAGCGAAGAGCACATTGTTTTTAGTCATGTCTTAATCGTGTGACGTCACGATACAAAAGAAAATCCCAATTGACAAGTGATCTCGTTTTGATGTGATCTGACGACAACTGAAAAATGGTTCTTCACCACAATCTGTCTCATGGCTGGACCTGACTCAACAGATATTAAGTTTTTTTTTATTATGAAATTATATTAATTATAAACGCTTGTCTACAATCACGTCACTTCCTTCGCATGAATTGATTAGTTTGGTGTTCATTTAACAATTTTGATGATCAATATATTTTTAACACTAATTAATTTCGGTAGCAATAACGCTGACAAAACCACTCAAGAATGTAACATTTTTGGCGCGCGATAAGCATGAAAACACCTTTCATCCAGTCATATTACTGTCACCCTCAGATGTATTTAGTCCAAACACCTTTGACACACACGACGTCATTATTGCGACGAACAACGAATAACTCGATTTCATAGAAATCTTATCAATTGAAATATTTTAGAAATTTTGGTGTCTCATACTGGGCAACAGTTGTTTGTTTAACATGTTTATTTTGCAATAATAATTTTATACTTGGAATAAAAAAATAAAAAAAAATTGTGGCAAGTGAAGACCGCATTGATATTGACAAATGTTTTTTTATCTAATCCATTATTTAAACAAATATAAGGTGTGTTCCATTGAAGAAAAGATTCACTTCTAAATACTCACTTTAGTTTTGATTGAGCACAAATTTTATCGTGTAATAAATTTTATATTTGTTGTCTAAAAATGCAGTTAATACTAAAGATAAACCATTTTTCACATCACTTATATTGAACACCTAACGTAAAAAAAGTTTCATGTGCAGCGCGCTTGAACAATGAAGTAATACTGAACAGCTTTCAACCTGCAAAATGCTTTAATGTTTTATCAGCTAGAATGATTAGATAAGCTTAAAGAAACAGGGATGCAATGCTTAGTAATAATTTCTAAAAAAAAAGTTATTTACTATATATAGTACGAAATAACTAACCAACTTACGACGGATGAATATAATATATGCTTTGTTAACTATTTCTGGTTTGAAAAATTCAAATAAACCGCCATTTCTCTAGTTCTGCTTCTTCTTATTGAGTACAGCACCCAATGTCGTTTTGCAGCACTAACTACAATTGCGCTAACAACCAGCGATGCCGACTCCCAACTCGCACGAATGGATTTGAAACAGCAAATGAGTAATTTATTCACTTACAAATATTTGTGTAATAGTTAGACGATGCGTCTGCCACTAAAAAAAAATTGCTGAAAACATTCATAAACATGGCCAAAAGTTAAGCTGTCAAATGTGATACGTTTTTATTGGCTGTAGTCAACAAATCGCAAAAAAAAAAAAATGACCCATATGGCAACACTGCTAACCAGCGATGCCGAACCTGCATCAATATACAAAAATTAAATTAGCGACAATGGCGAAAATTAATTTGAAGTAACTTTATGAAACTTAAGCGTAATAACGTACCTAAATGTAAACAAAGAAAAGTTATGTAATTATTTAAAAATTTAAACTAAAAAAATAGCAAGGTGCCTCGAGGCAACGCGGCAAGCATTTACAATCTAAATTTTAACAGGGAGACTGTTAATTAAGTTGAGTAACAATCTTATTTACGCATTTAAGTGTTTTCTCATCAATAATTTTTTGATATTCTTTGATGGACGAAGGTCAAGTGCCGTATATTATTAATAAATACTGTAGATTTTCTACCAAACATTTGGATCAAGCGACTGTAAGCCTATGGGGAAGAAACAGTAAGTGGCAGCACTGTGAATAACTATGTTCGATTAGTACCAAAGCCGACTGTCAGAGGGCGTCAACAGCATTAGCAAATAGAAGCTGAATTTTGATTGGTCGACACTGTACATTCGTACGTATTGCATCCAGAAAAATTGTAAGGCAAACGCAAAACGCTGTGGCTAATAGTGGAATTAGTTAAATAATTTTAGGGAAAATAGGAGAATATTATTCGGAGAATGTAAGGAAGTGACCGTGCATGAAAAACAGAGAAAATATGTTCGCGCAATAAATTGAAAAACGTATGGAAAGTGATTTGAGTAAATTTTCTGTCGCTTTTTTAAATGGCGGACAATGTGCGTTGGCTTCATTTTCGCTGCTCGGCAAAGACGACGACGACGCTGCTCGACCAAAAATCCATAGATCCACATTTGCAGCAGCCTTCTCGATTATCCTTTTGTTGGTTTGTGTGTTTTCCGTGTTGCTTTGGCGCGTTATCATTAACGAAAATAAATTTATGCGTGATTTGTAAACAAAGTTGTCAGTTTTGCTTATAAAAAAAGTAAAAATTATCGATTTTTGTGACAATTAAAAAACGAGAGAGACGAAAAAAAAAAGAAATTTCTGCTTCTGCTATATATGTATTTCTTCTGCTTTTAGATTCAATGTGCTGTTGTTGTGCCTGTTTATTGGAAAATATAAACAAAAGTGACTTAATTAAGTAGAACTATCGTGAGGAGTGGAGTGGAAAAAACTCAAAGTGAATAGTGACGAAAAACTCCCCAGAAACATAAAAAAAAAAATAATAATTTTGAATAACGATGAGCGGGAGGGGTAGCCGAAAACGTGGTCGCCCGCCAAAGACGCCAAATGAGCGTTCCACAGGCAAATTTAACTATCAGCTGCTGAAGAAGCCCAAGTATTTGAGTAAAGCATGTGAATCGCAACCGAGCACTCCGTCAGCGTCGCGTGCATCTTCTCCGCAGGAGAGCGACGGGAGTCGCAGTAATGCCGCTAATCGTCGCGGTAGCACAGTTGCTAAGCGGGGTCGCGGGCGAAAATCGAATGTAAACTCAAATGCTTCGTATTCGAATCGAAAAGGTGAGTAAAGAGATAAGTAAGAGCGAGCAAAACAAAAACGATAAAAACAAAGTAGCTGCTCACAAATCCACTACATTCGGACCAGTAATAATAATGATCCTTTGAAAAGTATGCATCACTCAGCAAACCTTGTCTTAGATGCTTGCAACCATATTCTGATTAGTCATTAATTTTGTATAATAATCATTTACAGGCTATGAATCTGAATATCACTATGGTTCAGACTTTGGTGATTCCGAGGAGGAGAAATCTGAAGCCGATGATGAGCTATTAATGTCCGCCAGTGATGAGGATAGCCTAGACGCAGCCAACGAAAGCGAATCAGAGTTCTCAGTCTGCAGTTTTACACAAAACGGCGTTGGTCGACCGCCACGACCACCAAGTCCAGAGCCTATATGGCTGCAGGAAGGACGTGAATATCCGCCATTAGAACTTCCCGAGTCGTCCCAGGACTTGGCAATTAGCAATGAGCATGTATTGCGTGCCCTTAGTATTTACGAAGTGTTGCGAAGATTTCGACACTTGGTGCGTCTCTCGCCGTTTCGATTTGAGGACTTTTGCGCGGCTCTTGTATGTGACGAGCAGAGCGCACTGCTTACAGATGTACACATAATGTTGCTAAAGGCGATATTGCGTGAAGAAGATGTTCAGGGCACACATTTTGGGCCACTTGATCAGAAAGACACTGTGAATATCAGCTTGTATTTAATAGATTCAATCACTTGGCCAGAAGTTTTGCGCAGCTATGTTGAGAGTGATGTCTCATTTGACCGAAAAGTGTATTCTATACTCTGCCGTAACGAGTACCCATACACAGACGTCGAACATCGTCTGGTTGTTTTACAGTTCTTGTCCGACAATTTTCTTACCACAAATGCTGTCCGTGATGTCATGTTGCAAGAGGGACCCATCCATTACGATGATCATTGCCGTGTATGCCATCGCTTGGGTGACTTGTTATGCTGTGAAACATGTCCGGCAGTATATCACTTGGAATGCGTTGATCCGCCCATGGTCGATGTGCCAACTGAGGACTGGCAATGTGGCTTATGCAAATCGCACAAGGTGTCGGGTGTTGTAGATTGTATATTGCCTCAAGAGAAACAAGGAGTACTTATACGTCATGATAGTTTAGGTGTAGACAGACATGGACGAAAATATTGGTTCATAGCACGTCGCATCTTTGTAGAGGATCAGCTAAATGGCGATTGCTTGTATTATAGTAGTACTGGAAAATTTGAGCTGTTATTGTCACGCATGGATCCAGACGAACTTGAGACGCGATTGCATTCACAAATAGGCGATCGTAAGGAAGAAATAATGCGGCAACTAAAACTTACCGAATCGCTGACTAACGAGCACAAACATAATCGACGTTCGGTTATTGAAATCGAAAATGAGGCAGTACAAGCTTTACTCAAAAAGGAAAAGGGCACTAATGAAGATGATGATGAGCAAGAGACCGAATCACAGGAGGATGAGGCTAATCAAAATGATAAATCAGATGATAATAAAATGGTCACTCGTCAGAAACAAAATCAACTGAACAACGGCACAATATATTTCAAACTTGGCATGGAACAGGCCTATAAGAGCTATGTAAATCAATACGCAACTAATACAATCGCACTGAATAAACCGCAACGCAATGAAGAGCGCGACAAGCGGCGTCATCTATCGCACAAATTCTCGCTGACCACAGCATCCGAATTCAAATGGGTCGGAATCACAATGGGATCAGCAGATAATATCATCACAACCATGCGTCAGACGCTGCTGAGCTTTGAGTCCAACATTGTGCCGCAGTTTATGAATCCTAACTGGTTAACATTAAAGAAGCTCTGGAATGCAGCCGTAATGAATTCGCGAAGACCATCAGATTTTGCAATCGTTATGATACTATTTCAGTCCTCACTGAAGAGTGTCATCTTTGCCAATGTGTGGCATGAGCAACTCGGTCACACGACTTTTAAGCGCATTACATCTGCCGAACGCGAAGATCGTAAAAAACAAGAGAAACGGGAAAAACGTGAACGTGATGATGAAGAAGAGCGTAACCGTCTTGCTTACAACTATATTAAATACACGCTTGGTCTTAAACACCAGGTATGGAAACAAAAGGGCGAAGAATATCGTGTACATGGTCAATGGGGCTGGTTGTGGTTGTCATCGAGCAGGCGTTGCGGCGGTCGTATGCGACGCTCCTCTGGCGGTGCAGTGCGCCCACAGACATTGACGCATCAAAAAGTTTACGTGCATTATACGCTTGATACGGACGCAGCTAATGAAATAGTGCTGGTTGATCCGCGTACTTACAAATTTATGTTACAGTGTGAGGAGGAAGCCGGCAGCGAGAGTCACTATATAAGTGAAACTTATAAGAATGTAAAGATTTTAAGTAAACCGGAAGGAAAAGTTAACGGTGTTATCGATGTGAGTAAATCACTTAACACTCCTGGCCGTTTACTATATCCGAAAGTGGCACGTAAAAGTCGTTTGGATGATTTGTTGGAGAAACGCGTGAAACTGCAGGAAGTCGAACAACAAATCGCAACAAAATCAGAAAAAGGTGAAGAAGTCTCTACACCCGTGGTATCAAGTGACAGTAGTTGTGTCAGTAAACAGACCTTCTTAGAGAAACGTGTGCTCCGCTTGACAGAATCCGTGCGGGGCCTGCAAACGCAAGCAACCAGTTCTAATATTAATCTTGAATTGGTCAATTCTCTAGCTAAGAAGATCCAATCCGTTCGTTTACATTTTAGCCAACTTAATCGCTTCTCGAAAAGTGTGCCGTGTTACACAAAAGAGTGTAATACTAACTCAAATGCAGTTTCACAGATCACGCAGAATACTTGTTATTCTCCATTGTGTTTACAAAAGGCGCGTGCCAAGAAAGAACTTTTATTACTTTTACGAAAGGCACACACCGCTGGCAATGGTTCGAAGGAGACTGTAGCCGCAATATTAGGCGCTGTAAAGAAACCCTCAATATTGGAACAAAAGCTTACCGAGGGCAAAAAAGATATAGCAATTGCGCTAGATGATGGTGATGAATGCAAACAAGGCGAAGAAGTGCCACTTGATCTAATGGAGGATTGGGAACAAGCTCGAGCTAATGCAGTGCAGTTTGAAGATGCATTTTACCAAGGTTGCTTCATAACTAGCGAGCAATCCGGCCAAGCTAATGTTAAGAAGGAAGAGTCAGGTGGTACAGAAACGACACAAGACTCAGATAAGGTGGAGTACATGGAAAGCATGGATGTTTGCAGTAATGTGGAGATTGAAAGCACGGAAGATTCACTGGCTGCGCTCACATCGACCAGCAATACAGAGGATGCCGATCCAGTTTCATCAAAGACAAGAAAGAAAGAGAAGAAGCCAAAAAAGGCATATATCGGCACAAAAGATGTTCTCGATCAGACACTCGACAAGGATATACCGCTGAACAAACAGAATCGACGTTTTCCTATAACACCACGGCCGCCAAAACGTGAAGATGTTACGAAATACGAACGAGAATTTTTCCCTAATGGCAAAGAACGCGTTTATTCCGCACAATCGTCACGCGGACGCATTTACTTATTGCGCGATGTTGCTAAACTTTACGAAGCTAATGTCAAATCTGAAGATCCAGATACTGATAAAGAGACAAAAAAAGACATTGTTAAGACCAAGTCAACTTATTCCAAGTATCCATTGATTTCGAATTTCCTGACGCATAAGCAAAAACGCAGTCTTCTTGTTTTGCCACGTTTTGAGCTGTCGAAATTGGCACGCCTTGGTGGCAAAATGCCGGCAAGTGGTTTCCATCATTTAGCCAAGAATAATTCAGTTTGGCCTTATCAATGCTCGCGCCCACTGTTCCGTACATGCTGGGCATATCGCACATTCAATGCGACGACACTTTCGGCTGTGGCGCTGCAATTGCGCATACTTTGGGCTTGCCTTCGTTGGGACGATATGATCACAAAGCCACCATCAGCGGATGGTAAGCAACAGATCACGTCAGAAACTGAAATTGTAACAATGGAATTACTGAAATTACGGCATTCAGGACGATATGGTGAAAAAACAAGCTACTTGCGGCGTAAAGTAGTCATACCATTGGAAATGCCCAAGACAATAAGGGGTAAGTTGTAAAAACAAAAAATGAGAAAGTGAAATTGTATTTAATGTTAACATATTTCCACAGAGGTAACTTCCATACGCTCCGGCCTTCGTAAGCGCAAACGTGCCGAATCACCGCAGCCAACAGAACCACAAATCAGTGAAGAATGGGTAGATGAAGACAAACTTGAACTATGGGAGATCAAGTTCATGGGTGATAAACAAGAAAAAGTTCGTCTTACTGCCCAAACGCGTTCTGCGACATTACGTCAAGTGGAGGGTAACAACGGTGCGACTGGTTCACCGGCATCCACTAATGGCAGCAGCTCAAGCCGAGTCGTGCTTACGCCAAAGCAGAGTGAAGAAGTTAAGGAAAAAATGGAACAGCAGCTTAAATTGCAGCGTGCAGTCCATCAGCAGCGTAAATCGGAAACGTTACGTGCAACGCCACCAGGTAATGGATATTTATTAAAAGTAATCAATAGCTTTCTTAACTTATATTTTATTAATACTTGTAGCCAAGGGTCAAATCGTAGGCAGCCGTCGTGTTATCGTCAAAAATCCAGATGGTACAACGCGCATCATACAACAAGCCGTCACACAAGTACAAAGAACAATAAACAGTACTAATGGCACAACGACGGCAAGTACATCAACTTCCACTTCTCAGGCCGGCGGTACGCAACAGACGGCATCACCTGCGCCACAGCAGCATAAAGTCCAAATTATACGAGGACCAGATGGTAAAGTCAGTGTGCGTGGCCTGAACCCTGGTCAACAACTTATACAAATGCCAGATGGCAAACTGCATGTACTGACAACAACCACAACGCCAGCCAGTTCACCAAGTGGTAAGTGTTTGCCAAACATTTATATTTCAAACTAATAAAATTTAATTTTTTTTATTAACACAGCTAAAAACAAACTGCCCATCAAGCCACAAGCTCAATCACCGGCACCCATTTCGCCAGTGATTAAGCAAATCGCTGTTAAACATGTTAGTAAACCAGGAGTGCAAACGACACAAAAAGTCGCTGTGCCATTGTCACAACTCAAGAATAAGTTGATTACGCAACAAATTGGCTCGCCACAAACCACGCAAAAGATTGTTACCAATGTTGGACAGGTGTCCAGCACAACATCAAAAATGGCTAGCAGTAATGCGCAAAATCTGCAACAAGTTATTGTGCAACCCGGACAGAAATTATTGGTTGGCCAGAATTCACAAGGCCAAAAGGTACTAATATCGGCGGGACAACAATCGGCAAATGCTGTGCAGCAAGTAACAACGTCTGGTGGACAAATACTACAGTCGCCAACCCAAGTAACGACATCGCCCATCACACATCAAGCACAACAGCAACAGCAACAAATTATTGTTAATCAAGTACCACAGCAGCAACAGCAACAACCGCAACCGACACAAAAAGTAATACAACAAATTGTGAATACAAGCAATGTTGAACAGCAAATTATGGTTGGCGGTCAACGCATTATACTTAGTCCGGGCCAAACAATAGTAACGCAACGTACTGTACCCCAAAGTCAAGCAATACAAATGGTTCAACAACAAATCCAACAACAGCAACAACCCGCTCAGATTGTACAACAGCAGCAGCAACAACAGCAAACGCTACAACAATCACCGCAAAAAACAATGAAACAGATAATAGCACAAACGCCTCCACAACAACAACAGCAACAACAACAGTTGCAACATCAGCCGCAGCAGCAACAAGTCCAACAGGTTGTTGAGGAGAAGCTTGTTCAAACGCCAACAGCCACAGTATCATCTGCGCCAACTACCGCAACCATCCAAACGAATAATCATCAACAAATCGTTATACAGAATTCAACACTTGCGCAACAATTGGCACAAGGCAAACTTCAGGTAGCGACAATTAATGGCCAACAGGTCATTATAAAACCGCTGGGCAACAATCAAGCACAGATTGTGGCACATATTAAGACACAGAGCGATGGCAATGCACATATTGTTACGAATAGCACTTTGGAGAGCCCACAAAATTCGCCGCTTAAGGCACAACAGCAGGCAACGCCAACACCGCAAGAAAGTCCGCAGCATATACAAGAAGTGACAAGCTCGCCACAGCACCAACAACAACAGCAGCAGCAGATTTTGTTGCAGCAACAACAACAACAACAGCAGCAACAACAACAGCAAACTTACATAGAACAACAGCAGCCGCAACAGCATGTGGTGCAAGCACAACCACAGCAACAGCAACAAATGTCTGTAGAGGAAAGTCTGATGCAAGGTCAGCCACCGGGAACGGTTATTAAATGTGTTACCGCACAGGTTATACAAACGGATCAAGGACCACGCATTGTGTTGCAAGGACTCGTTGGCAATGACTTCACACAACAACAACTCGCACTCGTCCAACAACAGGTCAAACAGCAATTATTAAAGGGTATGTGAATTGATTTTTGATTTTAATTTCAGAAAAAATGAAAGCAATGTATTTATTATAAATATTTAATTTTAGCGCAAGAATCGAATGGTAAACACGGCGTACTTGGGCCAACAAAAATCTATCTGGCCGTGCAGCCCACGGAGCCCATCAGTGTCAACTCACAGCCGCCGCCACTAACGCCTGTACATCAGGCGGCAACGCACCAACAAGTGAGTAGTTGTTGAACATGAAAACACGAAGTGAAACCAAGTTTAGTTTAATGGCTTCATACAGTACTGCTTCTAAGTTGGCTACAAACACAAAAAAAAAGAATTTCAAAAACAAAAAATCAAATTTTCTGAGTTATTTATATTTACACACTTTTAAATGCTTGTCTATTGCATATTTCTTTCTCCCCGCCCTATATACTTTCTGTTGTTTTCAATTTGTTTGCGTTATGCTTAATTTATTTAATTGTTTGTTAAAATTTCAAGCATTTTTCTTTCAACTAAAAAATTTTACTTTATTTAACAACACAATGATAAAAAAAGCGAAGCCATCACAAGCTTAAGTTCAAATTCCAATTCAAGTATTTGATCAATGCAAATACCTTTAAACGAAAAAAAAAAATTATATATTTATATAGATATTTTTTTAAAATTATTTTAAATACAAATTATATAAAAAAAATACAAATATGTGTGAGAAAAGCGAGATTATTAAATTAATTAACGATGATTTATTAAAAAAGGCTAAAATAAAAACAAAAAAACAAATACAAAACTAAATAATTGTGCAACTAATGACAGAAAATGAGAGTAAACTGTTAGAATTCAATTAAGCAACATGCCGAAGCGCGCGCAATAATAATTCTACAATTCCAATTAGCACCTTATATTATACAACTTACGTTCGTTCACTTTTTAACATTAATTTATGTTTAATTAATTTATTTTATTTTGTTTAAGTTTTAACGCTAAGTGTATAATTCTTCTTTTCACTTAAGTTTATATATAACAAAAACAATTGACGCTGAGTATTAGTTAAAAATAAAAAAAATAAAACAGAAAAGAAGAACAAACGATAAAATACAAAGAAAGATTGTAAAGCGCTTTTTGCAATAAACGATTCATTTTTTTAATACACAAATACCGAATTGAATAAATTTTCAAGTTTTTTTTCATTTTCAATTGTGTGTGACGCATGTTCTGCTTAGAGTTATACTATTATACAAGATTGAAAGCATTGAAAAGCAACCAATATTTTTCACAATCTTTGAACATTTATTAAACGTAAAGAAAATAATTATTGAATGATTTATAATTTTAAATGATGAGTCTTGTAAATATTTTAAATATAAATGAAAAAAAAAAACATAAAATAAGTTAAGCGCATGCGATATTATGCAAAGAAAAATCGCCCGCGCTTTCCTTAAAAATATTTGAATACAAATTTCACGCTCTGTTTGTCTTTCTCGCTCTTAAGTGTAGTTAATTAAATTATTATAATATTGTTGTTGTAATAATTATGAAATAATTTAATTTGTAAATTTTCGTTTCTGTATTAGTTGGATGATTATTTGCAATTGGCCTTTGTGTTGACAAAAAGCGCTCGCTATATAAAAATAATATTTAAACAAAAATAATTGATAAAAAAGAACAAATTTGTTGTAAAATTTTGTTATATGCTTCTTAATCAGAATCTAAAGTATCAGTCAATAGTACGACAAAAAAAGGATAAAAAAAATTTAAAACAAAGTTATATAAACCCGAATATGGCCCAATAAAAAAAAAGAATCAAAAGAAGTTGTAACGAAATCAATCGTATCGATTTCAATCGATAACCAAAAATACCAAGAAATCTTTAAAAACGTATTTGAATGTTGAAAACAGAGATTAACCCAACAAGAAGAACAAAAGATAAAAATTAAAAATAATATTTAAAAAAAGGAAGCGTTGAGTTGCAGCGAGCGGCACATAAAAGCGTGCCAAAATCACATGTGGCAGCGGTGCGCTTTTCGTGCCGCTGGAGTACTTTTTGAGAAGTGTAACACAAAGGCTTAACCATATTTTAATCATCTCATCTAATCGAAATGAATAATTTACACACAAACAAGAACAAAAAAAAAAAACAAAAAAAAATATTTATATGATTTTTTGAAAAGCATATTTTTTGAGCACAAAATTTTCAAAACACAAAAATCCACAATCAAAAGAAAAACTATATTCTCTTCACATCAATCATTATTTTCTTGAACAGCATTAAAAAAAAAATACTTAATTTGATGTTTTTTTTTTTTAATAATTATTTTTTTGTTTTTTTTTTTTTTTTGTTTTTACTTAAAAGAGCAAAGCATAGTATCAAAATTATGTATTGTAATAAAAAAGAAAAGAAAAAAACAAAACTCAAAAAAAAAAACAAAAACATTCCAACCCTATTCATGCTGCTTCTATCTTGACTTGACTGTCGTTTATACGTTCGATTGTTCCGTTCGTTCGTTCCTTCGTTCGTTCGTCTCTGCTGCACTCACACGCTCGCTCGCTCGCTCGTTTGATCTCGTGCTCTTCCAACTTGTGTTAATCTCTACAAAAAAAAAACAATTAAAAAATAAAAAAAAACGAAAAAAAATAAAATACACTTAAAGGTTTCCTGGAATAAGTACTACAACTGATCTCTGATTGAAGCCAGGTATGTTGCATACTCTCTTTTTTTATGTTCAGTAGTTGCGTTCTTTAGCAAGTAGTTAATGTACATACAAACATATACACAAACACAATCACCCACAACACACGCACACACATCTGAGAATGTACTGTGGGAATTATACTAATGCCTGCCACCAATTATAGGCGCAGCTGCCGTTAACGGCACAAGCAAAAGCAGAAAATGACATAACAAATGCAAGAAACTATACATTTAGCAAGTCTACTGGTTGCAATCACGATGATATAAAAGATGAAGATACAATTGTCGATGTGGGCAGTCCAAGTTATAACTATTATCCAACAAATGACAATAATGTTCAAGTAGCAAATACACCCGAAACGTTATTACAATTAATGCTTAATCAAGATGAAGAAGAGGAAGAAGATACAAGAAAGTTACCAGCGTTGCAAGAGGAAACTACAGACCAGACAACTAATCAACCAGAAGTAGAAAAGGAAGAGAAAATCGATGACGGCGAAGAAAAAGATGATAAATTAATGCTTACAGTGACAAGTGAAGTCAAGATTACTGTCAATATGTTTGAGAAAGATACCGACAACAACAATGGTGGCGGCAGTAACGATGGCAACAATATTATTGACTCAAGTGAATTAGAAGAAGCATTTCAGACAATAAAAACACTAATTGATAGAATGGCACTTGAAGATCAAGAAAATTTTTTAAAAAACAATCAATTTCAATTCCAGAACACAAACAACACCAGCAACACGACCAACAACAACAACACTACCAACAACAACATTATCACCAGTAGCAGCATCATCAACAATAACAGCAGCACCAGCACAACCATCACTGATTTGGAGGGTGGACAAGAGAACATTGACAACAATGAAGGAAGCAACACAATCCAGACAACTGATGACATTAGGCACGCCCGGAGCCCTATCAAAAACAGTATTGGTGAACAGAGCATTGCCAGCGTTGGGATCAGCAACTTGGATGATGTCAATGGACAAGAGAACTTTGTAGTTACCAGCGGTTATATACATGAATGTAAGTTGTAAGTTTTAACAAGTTTTATTGTATTGAAAAAAAACTTGTTAAAACTTACAACTTACATTCATGTATATAACCGCTGGTAACTACAAAGTTCTCTTGTCCATTGACATCATCCAAGTTGCTGATCCCAACGCTGGCAATGCTCTGTTCACCAATACTGTTTTTGATAGGGCTCCGGGCGTGCCTAATGTCACCAGTTGTCTGGTTTGTGTTGCTTCCTTCATTGTTGTCAATGTTCTCTTGTCCATCCTCCAAACCAGTGATGGTTGTGCTGGTGCTGCTGTTATTGTTGATGATGCTGCTACTGGTGATAATGTTGTTGTTGGTAGTGTTGTTGTTGTTGGTCGTGTTGCTGGTGTTGTTTGTGTTCTGGAATTGAAATTGATTGTTTTTTAAAAAATTTTCTTGATCTTCAAGTGCCATTTTATCAATTAGTGTTTTAATTGTCTGAAATGCTTCTTCTAATTCACTTGAGTCAATAATATTGTTGCCATCGTTACTGCCGCCACCATTGTTGTTGTCGGTATCTTTCTCAAACATATTGACAGTAATCTTGACTTCACTTGTCACTGTAAGCATTAATTTATCATCTTTTTCTTCGCCGTCATCGATTTTTTCTTCCTTTTCTACTTCTGGTTGATTAGTTGTCTGGTCTGTAGTTTCCTCTTGCAACGCTGGTAACTTTCTTGTGCCTTCTTCCTCTTCTTCATCTTGATTAAGCATTAATTGTAATAACGTTTCGGGTGTATTTGCTACTTGAACATTATTGACATTTGTTGGATAATAATTATAACTTGGACTGCCCACATCGACAATTGTATCTTCATCTTTTATATCATCGTGATTGCAACCAGTAGACTTGCTAAATGTATAGTTTCTTGCACTTGTTATGTCATTTTCTGCTTTTGCTTGTGCCGGCAACGGCAGCTGCGCCTATAATTGGTGGCAGGCATTAGTATAATTCCCACAGTACATTCTCAGATGTGTGTGCGTGTGTTGTGGGTGATTGTGTTTGTGTATATGTTTGTATGTACATTAACTACTTGCTAAAGAACGCAACTACTGAACATAAAAAAATAGAGTATGCAACATACCTGGCTTCAATCAGAGATCAGTTGTAGTACTTATTCCAGGAAACCTTTAAGTGTATTTTATTTTTTTTCGTTTTTTTTTTATTTTTTAATTGTTTTTTTTTTGTAGAGATTAACACAAGTTGGAAGAGCACGAGATCAAACGAGCGAGCGAGCGAGCGTGTGAGTGCAGCAGAGACGAACGAACGAAGGAACGAACGAACGGAACAATCGAACGTATAAACGACAGTCAAGTCAAGATAGAAGCAGCATGAATAGGGTTGGAATGTTTTTGTTTTTTTTTTTGAGTTTTGTTTTTTTCTTTTCTTTTTTATTACAATACATAATTTTGATACTATGCTTTGCTCTTTTAAGTAAAAACAAAAAAAAAAAAAAACAAAAAAATAATTATTAAAAAAAAAAAAACATCAAATTAAGTATTTTTTTTTTAATGCTGTTCAAGAAAATAATGATTGATGTGAAGAGAATATAGGTTTTTTTTTTGATTGTGGATTTTTGTGTTTTGAAAATTTTGTGCTCAAAAATATGCTTTTCAAAAAATCATATAAATATTTTTTTTTGTTTTTTTTTTTTTTTGTTCTTGTTTGTGTGTAAATTATTCATTTCGATTAGATGAGATGATTAAAATATGGTTAAGCCTTTGTGTTACACTTCTCAAAAAGTACTCCAGCGGCACGAAAAGCGCACCGCTGCCACATGTGATTTTGGCACGCTTTTATGTGCCGCTCGCTGCAACTCAACGCTTCCTTTTTTTAAACATTATTTTTAATTTTTATCTTTTGTTCTTCTTGTTGGGTTAATCTCTGTTTTCAACATTCAAATACGTTTTTAAAGATTTCTTGGTATTTTTGGTTATCGATTGAAATCGATACGATTGATTTCGTTACAACTTCTTTTGATTCTTTTTTTTTATTGGGCCATATTCGGGTTTATATAACTTTGTTTTAAATTTTTTTTTATCCTTTTTTTTGTCGTACTATTGACTGATACTTTAGATTCTGATTAAGAAGCATATAACAAAATTTTACAACAAATTTGTTCTTTTTTATCAATTATTTTTGTTTAAATATTATTTTTATATAGCGAGCGCTTTTTGTCAACACAAAGGCCAATTGCAAATAATCATCCAACTAATACAGAAACGAAAATTTACAAATTAAATTATTTCATAATTATTACAACAACAATATTATAATAATTTAATTAACTACACTTAAGAGCGAGAAAGACAAACAGAGCGTGAAATTTGTATTCAAATATTTTTAAGGAAAGCGCGGGCGATTTATCTTTGCATAATATCGCATGCGCTTAACTTATTTTATGTTTTTTTTTTCATTTATATTTAAAATATTTACAAGACTCATCATTTAAAATTATAAATCATTCAATAATTATTTTCTTTACGTTTAATAAATGTTCAAAGATTGTGAAAAATATTGGTTGCTTTTCAATGCTTTCAATCTTGTATAATAGTATAACTCTAAGCAGAACATGCGTCACACACAATTGAAAATGAAAAAAAACTTGAAAATTTATTCAATTCGGTATTTGTGTATTAAAAAAATGAATCGTTTATTGCAAAAAGCGCTTTACAATCTTTCTTTGTATTTTATCGTTTGTTCTTCTTTTCTGTTTTATTTTTTTTATTTTTAACTAATACTCAGCGTCAATTGTTTTTGTTATATATAAACTTAAGTGAAAAGAAGAATTATACACTTAGCGTTAAAACTTAAACAAAATAAAATAAATTAATTAAACATAAATTAATGTTAAAAAGTGAACGAACGTAAGTTGTATAATATAAGGTGCTAATTGGAATTGTAGAATTATTATTGCGCGCGCTTCGGCATGTTGCTTAATTGAATTCTAACAGTTTACTCTCATTTTCTGTCATTAGTTGCACAATTATTTAGTTTTGTATTTGTTTTTTTGTTTTTATTTTAGCCTTTTTTAATAAATCATCGTTAATTAATTTAATAATCTCGCTTTTCTCACACATATTTGTATTTTTTTTATATAATTTGTATTTAAAATAATTTTAAAAAAATATCTATATAAATATATAATTTTTTTTTTTCGTTTAAAGGTATTTGCATTGATCAAATACTTGAATTGGAATTTGAACTTAAGCTTGTGATGGCTTCGCTTTTTTTTATCATTGTGTTGTTAAATAAAGTAAAATTTTTTAGTTGAAAGAAAAATGCTTGAAATTTTAACAAATAATTAAATAAATTAAGCATAACGCAAACAAATTGAAAACAACAGAAAGTATATAGGGCAGGGAGAAAGAAATATGCAATAGACAAGCATTTAAAAGTGTGTAAATATAAATAACTCATAAAATTTGAATTTTTTGTTTTTGAAATTCTTTTTTTTTTTGTGTTTGTAGCCAACTTAGAAGCAGTACTGTATGAAGCCATTAAACTAAACTTGGTTTCACTTCGTGTTTTCATGTTCAACAACTACTCACTTGTTGGTGCGTTGCCGCCTGATGTACAGGCGTTAGTGGCGGCGGCTGTGAGTTGACACTGATGGGCTCCGTGGGCTGCACGGCCAGATAGATTTTTGTTGGCCCAAGTACGCCGTGTTTACCATTCGATTCTTGCGCTAAAATTAAATATTTATAATAAATACATTGCTTTCATTTTTTCTGAAATTAAAATCAAAAATCAATTCACATACCCTTTAATAATTGCTGTTTGACCTGTTGTTGGACGAGTGCGAGTTGTTGTTGTGTGAAGTCATTGCCAACGAGTCCTTGCAACACAATGCGTGGTCCTTGATCCGTTTGTATAACCTGTGCGGTAACACATTTAATAACCGTTCCCGGTGGCTGACCTTGCATCAGACTTTCCTCTACAGACATTTGTTGCTGTTGCTGTGGTTGTGCTTGCACCACATGCTGTTGCGGCTGCTGTTGTTCTATGTAAGTTTGCTGTTGTTGTTGCTGCTGTTGTTGTTGTTGTTGCTGCAACAAAATCTGCTGCTGCTGTTGTTGTTGGTGCTGTGGCGAGCTTGTCACTTCTTGTATATGCTGCGGACTTTCTTGCGGTGTTGGCGTTGCCTGCTGTTGTGCCTTTAGCGGTGAATTTTGTGGACTCTCCAAAGTGCTATTCGTAACAATATGTGCATTGCCATCGCTCTGTGTCTTAATATGTGCCACAATCTGTGCTTGATTGTTGCCCAGCGGTTTTATAATGACCTGTTGGCCATTAATTGTCGCTACCTGAAGTTTGCCTTGTGCCAATTGTTGCGCAAGTGTTGAATTCTGTATAACGATTTGTTGATGATTATTCGTTTGGATGGTTGCGGTAGTTGGTGCAGATGATACTGTGGCTGTTGGCGTTTGAACAAGCTTCTCCTCAACAACCTGTTGGACTTGTTGCTGCTGTGGCTGATGTTGCAACTGCTGTTGTTGTTGCTGCTGTTGTTGTTGTGGAGGCGTTTGTGCTATTATCTGTTTCATTGTTTTTTGCGGTGATTGTTGTAGCGTTTGCTGTTGTTGCTGCTGCTGTTGTACAATCTGAGCGGGTTGTTGCTGTTGTTGGATTTGTTGTTGAACCATTTGTATTGCTTGACTTTGGGGTACAGTACGTTGCGTTACTATTGTTTGGCCCGGACTAAGTATAATGCGTTGACCGCCAACCATAATTTGCTGTTCAACATTGCTTGTATTCACAATTTGTTGTATTACTTTTTGTGTCGGTTGCGGTTGTTGTTGCTGTGGTACTTGATTAACAATAATTTGTTGCTGTTGTTGTTGTGCTTGATGTGTGATGGGCGATGTCGTTACTTGGGTTGGCGATTGTAGTATTTGTCCACCAGACGTTGTTACTTGCTGCACAGCATTTGCCGATTGTTGTCCCGCCGATATTAGTACCTTTTGGCCTTGTGAATTCTGGCCAACCAATAATTTCTGTCCCGGTTGCACAATAACTTGTTGCAGATTTTGCGCATTACTGCTAGCCATTTTTGATGTTGTGCTGGACACCTGTCCAACATTGGTAACAATCTTTTGCGTGGTTTGTGGCGAACCAATTTGTTGCGTAATCAACTTATTCTTGAGTTGTGACAATGGCACGGCGACTTTTTGTGTCGTTTGCACTCCTGGTTTACTAACATGTTTAACAGCGATTTGCTTAATCACTGGCGAAATGGGTGCCGGTGATTGAGCTTGTGGCTTGATGGGCAGTTTGTTTTTAGCTGTGTTAATAAAAAAAATTAAATTTTATTAGTTTGAAATATAAATGTTTGGCAAACACTTACCACTTGGTGAACTGGCTGGCGTTGTGGTTGTTGTCAGTACATGCAGTTTGCCATCTGGCATTTGTATAAGTTGTTGACCAGGGTTCAGGCCACGCACACTGACTTTACCATCTGGTCCTCGTATAATTTGGACTTTATGCTGCTGTGGCGCAGGTGATGCCGTCTGTTGCGTACCGCCGGTCTGAGAAGCGGATGTTGATGTACTTGCCGTCGTTGTGCCATTAGTACTGTTTATTGTTCTTTGTACTTGTGTGACGGCTTGTTGTATGATGCGCGTTGTACCATCTGGATTTTTGACAATAACACGACGGCTGCCCACGATTTGACCCTTGGCTACAAGCATTAATAAAATATAAGTTAAGAAAGTTATTGATTACTTTTGATAAATATTCATTACCTGGTGGCGTTGCACGTAACGTTTCCGATTTACGCTGCTGATGGACTGCGCGTTGCAATTTAAGCTGCTGTTCCATTTTTTCCTTAACTTCTTCACTCTGCTTTGGCGTAAGCACGACCCGGCTTGAGCTGCTGCCATTAGTGGATGCCGGTGAACCAGTCGCACCGTTGTTACCCTCCACTTGACGTAATGTCGCAGAACGCGTTTGGGCAGTAAGACGAACTTTTTCTTGTTTATCACCCATGAACTTGATCTCCCATAGTTCAAGTTTGTCTTCATCTACCCATTCTTCGCTGATTTGTGGTTCTGTTGGCTGCGGTGATTCGGCGCGTTTGCGCTTACGCAGGCCGGAGCGTATGGAAGTTACCTCTGTGGAAATATGTTAATATTAAATACAATTTCACTTTCTCATTTTTTTTTTACAACTTACCCCTTATTGTCTTGGGCATTTCCAATGGTATGACTACTTTACGCCGCAAGTAGCTTGTTTTTTCACCATATCGTCCTGAATGCCGTAATTTCAGTAATTCCAATGTTACAATTTCAGTTTCTGACGTGATCTGTTGCTTGCCATCCGCTGATGGTGGCTTTGTGATCATATCGTCCCAACGAAGGCAAGCCCAAAGTATGCGCAATTGCAGCGCCACAGCCGAAAGTGTCGTCGCATTGAATGTGCGATATGCCCAGCATGTACGGAACAGTGGGCGTGAGCATTGATAAGGCCAAACTGAATTATTCTTGGCTAAATGATGGAAACCACTTGCCGGCATTTTGCCACCAAGGCGTGCCAATTTCGACAGCTCAAAACGTGGCAAAACAAGAAGACTGCGTTTTTGCTTATGCGTCAGGAAATTCGAAATCAATGGATACTTGGAATAAGTTGACTTGGTCTTAACAATGTCTTTTTTTGTCTCTTTATCAGTATCTGGATCTTCAGATTTGACATTAGCTTCGTAAAGTTTAGCAACATCGCGCAATAAGTAAATGCGTCCGCGTGACGATTGTGCGGAATAAACGCGTTCTTTGCCATTAGGGAAAAATTCTCGTTCATATTTCGTAGCATCTTCACGTTTTGGCGGCCGTGGTGTTATAGGAAAACGTCGATTCTGTTTGTTCAGCGGTATATCCTTGTCGAGTGTCTGATCGAGAACATCTTTTGTGCCGATATATGCCTTTTTTGGCTTCTTCTCTTTCTTTCTTGTCTTTGATGAAACTGGATCGGCATCCTCTGTATTGCTGGTCGATGTGAGCGCAGCCAGTGAATCTTCCGTGCTTTCAATCTCCACATTACTGCAAACATCCATGCTTTCCATGTACTCCACCTTATCTGAGTCTTGTGTCGTTTCTGTACCACCTGACTCTTCCTTCTTAACATTAGCTTGGCCGGATTGCTCGCTAGTTATGAAGCAACCTTGGTAAAATGCATCTTCAAACTGCACTGCATTAGCTCGAGCTTGTTCCCAATCCTCCATTAGATCAAGTGGCACTTCTTCGCCTTGTTTGCATTCATCACCATCATCTAGCGCAATTGCTATATCTTTTTTGCCCTCGGTAAGCTTTTGTTCCAATATTGAGGGTTTCTTTACAGCGCCTAATATTGCGGCTACAGTCTCCTTCGAACCATTGCCAGCGGTGTGTGCCTTTCGTAAAAGTAATAAAAGTTCTTTCTTGGCACGCGCCTTTTGTAAACACAATGGAGAATAACAAGTATTCTGCGTGATCTGTGAAACTGCATTTGAGTTAGTATTACACTCTTTTGTGTAACACGGCACACTTTTCGAGAAGCGATTAAGTTGGCTAAAATGTAAACGAACGGATTGGATCTTCTTAGCTAGAGAATTGACCAATTCAAGATTAATATTAGAACTGGTTGCTTGCGTTTGCAGGCCCCGCACGGATTCTGTCAAGCGGAGCACACGTTTCTCTAAGAAGGTCTGTTTACTGACACAACTACTGTCACTTGATACCACGGGTGTAGAGACTTCTTCACCTTTTTCTGATTTTGTTGCGATTTGTTGTTCGACTTCCTGCAGTTTCACGCGTTTCTCCAACAAATCATCCAAACGACTTTTACGTGCCACTTTCGGATATAGTAAACGGCCAGGAGTGTTAAGTGATTTACTCACATCGATAACACCGTTAACTTTTCCTTCCGGTTTACTTAAAATCTTTACATTCTTATAAGTTTCACTTATATAGTGACTCTCGCTGCCGGCTTCCTCCTCACACTGTAACATAAATTTGTAAGTACGCGGATCAACCAGCACTATTTCATTAGCTGCGTCCGTATCAAGCGTATAATGCACGTAAACTTTTTGATGCGTCAATGTCTGTGGGCGCACTGCACCGCCAGAGGAGCGTCGCATACGACCGCCGCAACGCCTGCTCGATGACAACCACAACCAGCCCCATTGACCATGTACACGATATTCTTCGCCCTTTTGTTTCCATACCTGGTGTTTAAGACCAAGCGTGTATTTAATATAGTTGTAAGCAAGACGGTTACGCTCTTCTTCATCATCACGTTCACGTTTTTCCCGTTTCTCTTGTTTTTTACGATCTTCGCGTTCGGCAGATGTAATGCGCTTAAAAGTCGTGTGACCGAGTTGCTCATGCCACACATTGGCAAAGATGACACTCTTCAGTGAGGACTGAAATAGTATCATAACGATTGCAAAATCTGATGGTCTTCGCGAATTCATTACGGCTGCATTCCAGAGCTTCTTTAATGTTAACCAGTTAGGATTCATAAACTGCGGCACAATGTTGGACTCAAAGCTCAGCAGCGTCTGACGCATGGTTGTGATGATATTATCTGCTGATCCCATTGTGATTCCGACCCATTTGAATTCGGATGCTGTGGTCAGCGAGAATTTGTGCGATAGATGACGCCGCTTGTCGCGCTCTTCATTGCGTTGCGGTTTATTCAGTGCGATTGTATTAGTTGCGTATTGATTTACATAGCTCTTATAGGCCTGTTCCATGCCAAGTTTGAAATATATTGTGCCGTTGTTCAGTTGATTTTGTTTCTGACGAGTGACCATTTTATTATCATCTGATTTATCATTTTGATTAGCCTCATCCTCCTGTGATTCGGTCTCTTGCTCATCATCATCTTCATTAGTGCCCTTTTCCTTTTTGAGTAAAGCTTGTACTGCCTCATTTTCGATTTCAATAACCGAACGTCGATTATGTTTGTGCTCGTTAGTCAGCGATTCGGTAAGTTTTAGTTGCCGCATTATTTCGTCTTTACGATCGCTTATTTGTGAATGCAATCGCGTCTCAAGTTCGTCTGGATCCATGCGTGACAATAATAGCTCAAATTTTCCAGTACTACTATAATACAAGCAATCGCCATTTAGCTGATCCTCTACAAAGATGCGACGTGCTATGAACCAATATTTTCGTCCATGTCTGTCTACACCTAAACTATCATGACGTATAAGTACTCCTTGTTTCTCTTGAGGCAATATACAATCTACAACACCCGACACCTTGTGCGATTTGCATAAGCCACATTGCCAGTCCTCAGTTGGCACATCGACCATGGGCGGATCAACGCATTCCAAGTGATATACTGCCGGACATGTTTCACAGCATAACAAGTCACCCAAGCGATGGCATACACGGCAATGATCATCGTAATGGATGGGTCCCTCTTGCAACATGACATCACGGACAGCATTTGTGGTAAGAAAATTGTCGGACAAGAACTGTAAAACAACCAGACGATGTTCGACGTCTGTGTATGGGTACTCGTTACGGCAGAGTATAGAATACACTTTTCGGTCAAATGAGACATCACTCTCAACATAGCTGCGCAAAACTTCTGGCCAAGTGATTGAATCTATTAAATACAAGCTGATATTCACAGTGTCTTTCTGATCAAGTGGCCCAAAATGTGTGCCCTGAACATCTTCTTCACGCAATATCGCCTTTAGCAACATTATGTGTACATCTGTAAGCAGTGCGCTCTGCTCGTCACATACAAGAGCCGCGCAAAAGTCCTCAAATCGAAACGGCGAGAGACGCACCAAGTGTCGAAATCTTCGCAACACTTCGTAAATACTAAGGGCACGCAATACATGCTCATTGCTTATTGCCAAGTCCTGGGACGATTCGGGAAGTTCTAATGGCGGATATTCACGTCCTTCCTGCAGCCATATAGGCTCTGGACTTGGTGGTCGTGGCGGTCGACCAACGCCGTTTTGTGTAAAACTGCAGACTGAGAACTCTGATTCGCTTTCGTTGGCTGCGTCTAGGCTATCCTCATCACTGGCGGACATTAATAGCTCATCATCGGCTTCAGATTTCTCCTCCTCGGAATCACCAAAGTCTGAACCATAGTGATATTCAGATTCATAGCCTGTAAATGATTATTATACAAAATTAATGACTAATCAGAATATGGTTGCAAGCATCTAAGACAAGGTTTGCTGAGTGATGCATACTTTTCAAAGGATCATTATTATTACTGGTCCGAATGTAGTGGATTTGTGAGCAGCTACTTTGTTTTTATCGTTTTTGTTTTGCTCGCTCTTACTTATCTCTTTACTCACCTTTTCGATTCGAATACGAAGCATTTGAGTTTACATTCGATTTTCGCCCGCGACCCCGCTTAGCAACTGTGCTACCGCGACGATTAGCGGCATTACTGCGACTCCCGTCGCTCTCCTGCGGAGAAGATGCACGCGACGCTGACGGAGTGCTCGGTTGCGATTCACATGCTTTACTCAAATACTTGGGCTTCTTCAGCAGCTGATAGTTAAATTTGCCTGTGGAACGCTCATTTGGCGTCTTTGGCGGGCGACCACGTTTTCGGCTACCCCTCCCGCTCATCGTTATTCAAAATTATTATTTTTTTTTTTTTATGTTTCTGGGGAGTTTTTCGTCACTATTCACTTTGAGTTTTTTCCACTCCACTCCTCACGATAGTTCTACTTAATTAAGTCACTTTTGTTTATATTTTCCAATAAACAGGCACAACAACAGCACATTGAATCTAAAAGCAGAAGAAATACATATATAGCAGAAGCAGAAATTTCTTTTTTTTTTTTCGTCTCTCTCGTTTTTTAATTGTCACAAAAATCGATAATTTTTACTTTTTTTTATAAGCAAAACTGACAACTTTGTTTACAAATCACGCATAAATTTATTTTCGTTAATGATAACGCGCCAAAGCAACACGGAAAACACACAAACCAACAAAAGGATAATCGAGAAGGCTGCTGCAAATGTGGATCTATGGATTTTTGGTCGAGCAGCGTCGTCGTCGTCTTTGCCGAGCAGCGAAAATGAAGCCAACGCACATTGTCCGCCATTTAAAAAAGCGACAGAAAATTTACTCAAATCACTTTCCATACGTTTTTCAATTTATTGCGCGAACATATTTTCTCTGTTTTTCATGCACGGTCACTTCCTTACATTCTCCGAATAATATTCTCCTATTTTCCCTAAAATTATTTAACTAATTCCACTATTAGCCACAGCGTTTTGCGTTTGCCTTACAATTTTTCTGGATGCAATACGTACGAATGTACAGTGTCGACCAATCAAAATTCAGCTTCTATTTGCTAATGCTGTTGACGCCCTCTAACAGTCGGCTTTGGTACTAATCGAACATAGTTATTCACAGTGCTGCCACTTACTGTTTCTTCCCCATAGGCTTACAGTCGCTTGATCCAAATGTTTGGTAGAAAATCTACAGTATTTATTAATAATATACGGCACTTGACCTTCGTCCATCAAAGAATATCAAAAAATTATTGATGAGAAAACACTTAAATGCGTAAATAAGATTGTTACTCAACTTAATTAACAGTCTCCCTGTTAAAATTTAGATTGAAAATGCTTGCCGCGTTGCCTCGAGGCACCTTGCTATTTTTTTAGTTTAAATTTTTAAATAATTACATAACTTTTCTTTGTTTACATTTAGGTACGTTATTACGCTTAAGTTTCATAAAGTTACTTAAAATTAATTTTCGCCATTGTCGCTAATTTAATTTTTGTATATTGATGCAGGTTCGGCATCGCTGGTTAGCAGTGTTGCCATATGGGTCATTTTTTTTTTTTGCGATTTGTTGACTACAGCCAATAAAAACGTATCACATTTGACAGCTTAACTTTTGGCCATGTTTAAGAATGTTTTCAGCAATTTTTTTTTTTTTTAGTGGCAGACGCATCGTCTAACTATTACACAAATATTTGTAAGTGAATAAATTACTCATTTGCTGTTTCAAATCCATTCGTGCGAGTTGGGAGTCGGCATCGCTGGTTGTTAGCGGAATTGTAGTTAGTGCTGCAAAACGACATTGAGTGCTGTACTCAATAAGAAGAAGCAGAACTAGAGAAATGGCGGTTTATTTGAATTTTTCAAACCAGAAATAGTTAACAAAGCATATATTATATTCATCCGTCGTAAGTTGGTTAGTTATTTCGTACTATATATAGTAAATAACTTTTTTTTTAGAAATTATTACTAAGCATTGCATCCCTGTTTCTTTAAGCTTATCTAATCATTCTAGCTGATAAAACATTAAAGCATTTTGCAGGTTGAAAGCTGTTCAGTATTACTTCATTGTTCAAGCGCGCTGCACATGAAACTTTTTTTACGTTAGGTGTTCAATATAAGTGATGTGAAAAATGGTTTATCTTTAGTATTAACTGCATTTTTAGACAACAAATATAAAATTTATTACACGATAAAATTTGTGCTCAATCAAAACTAAAGTGAGTATTTAGAAGTGAATCTTTTCTTCAATGGAACACACCTTATATTTGTTTAAATAATGGATTAGATAAAAAAACATTTGTCAATATCAATGCGGTCTTCACTTGCCACAATTTTTTTTTATTTTTTTATTCCAAGTATAAAATTATTATTGCAAAATAAACATGTTAAACAAACAACTGTTGCCCAGTATGAGACACCAAAATTTCTAAAATATTTCAATTGATAAGATTTCTATGAAATCGAGTTATTCGTTGTTCGTCGCAATAATGACGTCGTGTGTGTCAAAGGTGTTTGGACTAAATACATCTGAGGGTGACAGTAATATGACTGGATGAAAGGTGTTTTCATGCTTATCGCGCGCCAAAAATGTTACATTCTTGAGTGGTTTTGTCAGCGTTATTGCTACCGAAATTAATTAGTGTTAAAAATATATTGATCATCAAAATTGTTAAATGAACACCAAACTAATCAATTCATGCGAAGGAAGTGACGTGATTGTAGACAAGCGTTTATAATTAATATAATTTCATAATAAAAAAAAACTTAATATCTGTTGAGTCAGGTCCAGCCATGAGACAGATTGTGGTGAAGAACCATTTTTCAGTTGTCGTCAGATCACATCAAAACGAGATCACTTGTCAATTGGGATTTTCTTTTGTATCGTGACGTCGCACGATTAAGACATGACTAAAAACAATGTGCTCTTCGCTCTCCTGAGTGTACTCCTATAAATAATTGTAGTTAATGAGCCCTTATCGCATTCATACTCGAAGCACGCGCGATTACAGCAAAAACAAAACAAAAAAACCATAAATAATAATAATTTCGCTGGAACAAAGTAAAAATGAAATATTTGTTAATGTTATTCATAATTCTGTTTAGCTTACAGACTGACAGACATACCGATCGAGTAGAATGGCCGAGTTAAACAGTTCAATAGTCGTTGTCATTTTGTTGATGTTCACGGAGGGCTTGTGTTACATGTTGCCACCGCCTACGTCGTCGGAACTATTAGATAATAACAGCATCGCGCTTGCAAAAAATACAGTACGACCAGCGGTGCCGTTATTCAGCCGCAGTTGCCAACTGATTTCACAGAAGCGCCTATTGCATTTGCGAAGCGTCCCATCGATTGTTCACAGCGTGAGAAAATCAAAAAACAACCCGTTTACACTGAAAATGCCCGTCTCAAAAAGTGCTGTGCACTTGGTGAGAGCTTGGATATATATCGTGAAAATCAAAGCGATGCCATGTGCGACACAACGAATTTGAGCTTTGAGCCGAATGTTATCAGTGCCGTACTATATGACAATTGCATTGAGGATGAGGAGGTGCCAGTAAGTTTACACTACGAAATTGGCAATCCATGTAATACGTGAGTATTTGCGTGAGGAAATGGCTTCCTCCAAAGGCTTAGTTGTCTCATTAACTTAGTTCTTCTTATAGCTCTTTTCTGTATGACAGCAACGAAGATAGGCTCTTCGTGTTGCAGGATGGCTCATTGCTTGTCATCGATAAGTATGGCAATGAATCATATACGGTGGAGAAAAATTACTGTATCGATATGGACAAATCAGGTTCCATGTTTGCCATTATTTGCATTACACAAGTGGAAGAGCATTTAGCGCGTGGTCAAACAGTTACTGTTGCAGTGCTTATGCTCGTATCCATGCCGTGTTTGTGACGTATCCCATTGCGCATGCTGAGAACGCTCAACGGTTTGTCATTGAGTTTGATGTCACTGTGCCTGGCTTCCGGCTATTTTGTTCATTCTGTCGTTCATTTATATAACATACCTTCGGATGGTTTCATTGGTTATGTTATACAGTTCTGCATATTATCAATATTTGGTAAGTATTCATTTCTCTGAAATAAAATTAAAAAATAATTTACTAATGATTTTCTTCGAAATCATTAACAGGGTACAAGTTGCCGCAGCATGTGCAACTTTCCAAGACAATGGCGTACATTAATTTTGGCATCTACTGTGCGTTTGCTTTCACCGGGCCAGCCATATTGGTCACATTTACTGTGCAAAAGGGTCTTCAAGGCACACCGTCGTATTTCATACAGGGTCTAACTGAATGTAAGTCTTTTATTTATTTTTAATTTAATTTACAGTATTGTCAACTAATTTGATTATTTTTTTTATATAACATTAGCTATACGCGAATCACAGCGTTACTTCATACCACCCGTTTCTACCATACTTGCTTTGAGTTTCCTCGTCATGATAGTCTCATTCTTTGGCTTTCAGCGCATCAAGAATAATGGTTACCTACCTGCTGAGAAAGACGAACCGCTTGAGTCTAGTGCTCATAGTGCTCCTGCGCCAACAGAATTCGATCAACAAAAGTATGAAGAGGTCAAAAAAGAGTAAGTAACATTATGATAAATGAGAAAGCCAATATTGTTTTAATCACACAACATTTTCAGCGCCAAGTGCATCAGTTTGCTTGGCATCATTATGATTGTCACCTGGCTTTTGGAAGTTGTCACTTTCTACTCGCCCGGCCCTGAAGGTTATTTACTGCTTTGTGACATGGTCAACGGTCTGCAGGGTGTCTTTGTGCTACTCATTTTTCTCGTCGTACGACGTCGACGAACAATCATTCTTCGCTGGTGGTATGACCGCGGTTCGCATACCATAGTTGAACCGGGCACAGAACTGACTACGGTAACTAAGTAGTTTTATTTAACTAAAAAAAAACTCTTTCATTGCGATTGGGCTTACATACCTATTGCTTACCATTGGGTATCATCGCAAGCATCGCTTTTAAAATCCTAGACTTAAACCAAAAACTAGTTTGTAGTAAAGTGACAATAAAACGAATAATTTTAAGTATAAATTTTTATTGCATTTTACATAAAAATGTATTTTTTTTTTATTTTTATTATTGTTTTTATTACATATACTGTATACATAATGTATTGCATTTTGAAGTATATCGTGTGGTGTAAAAAGGAAAAATCGTAGTTGTTTTGTGTATTGTGTCGTCATTGGCGTACTATATTCTTATAGAAATCATGCAAATATAATTGTTACAAATTTAATTTATGTTTAATTAATAAATAATTTCTCGTACGAATAGTCATAATTAATTAGTTAGTTGAATAATAATACTATTTACATGTTGTAAGCAACGTATATAGGATCTAATTGATCGGCCAAGAATCCATCGCGTAAATGCATTCGTTGTTTTTCGCCGCGACTGTTAATGGGCACCACGCCTGTAAATTATACAGTAGCATATAAGAAAATGTAACAGTGTCATATAAAATAGCCATACCTGGATCAACTACAACGACAACGCCAACAATTAGTTGGTGCTCCTCAAGCACTGTATTTGTGACAAGCGGCACTAGATCTAGTGCCTCAGACTCATTGCCATCTAATTCTACGACTACAACTAGCAAATTAGTCCAAGTGAAAACGGCACTGTAAGTGAGAAAAAACCAAACAATTTAAGTTGCTATGCACTAAGCATATATGCATGTATGTCAACATTTACCATTCAGCAATTTTTTTGTGACAACGCAGCACCGAATTCTCAATGTCTATTGGATGATAGTTCATGCCGCGCAACGAAATCACTTCGTCTAGAGCGCCAACAACATAAACCGCATCATGGAGTTCTTGATCAGAATTTGTTACGCTGACATCACGCTCTGAAGTGCCGCCAATTGAAGCATTTGAGAAATTTAACTGCAATTGGCTCATGGAATTTAGCGATTCTGTATCACTATCACGACTTGCAACGCTGGGTGTGGTCTCATCTAAAATAGACACCGCCTGGGAACACTCTGTTCGTCGCAAGAAACCAAGATAGCCCGTGCGTGCGTAAACCTCCGCAGTCGCGCCAGTTACAAGTTTAGCATTGAAATGGTCATTGTAGTCGGTCTCATCACCGTAGATGGTGAAATAACCGTTGGCATTGTGTGGAGATTGCACCTGATGAGTAAAAAAACCAATCAAAATATATCGTTTGAAATATATTAAAAATAGCTTACCCAAATTTCACCCAAATGTGAATCGCCACAATGGCCTTTGGTGTCGGGATTGGCTATGATGACCTTGACGCCCGGCAGCAGTTTGCCCGACTCAATCAAGCACAACGAATTGGGCGCACCCCTTTCCACTAACGCTACGCGATTATTGCGTAATGCACGCAAATCGACATAGACTTGTGCGCTCTCCGCGGAACTTGCGCCCTGTACGCAAATTGCCGGATTCACGCGACAACCAAACGAAGTTGACACGCAACGCGTATTGAGACCGAGAGCTTGGAACAGTTTACAAAACTGCTGTGTCAGTTGCACGCGCGGTCGTTCCTCAGCCACGACAACACATGTGCGTACACAGCGTAAGTCAATGTTGCGTTGCTTCAGCGATGGTATCGAATTACTCAATGCCTTTGTGCACAGTTCGATGACACCGTACGAACAGAATGTATCACGCACGCGATGTTGTGATAGCGTTGACAGCCACAAACTTGGATTGGCCTCCACTTCGTACGGCGCAATAAGTATTGAATGATGGCCACTATATACGCCGATCAGAGTCCACATGACAAATCCAAGGCCGCAATACGGATCCAAACAGAGTGCAACATGACGCGATGGATACAACTCACAGGCCAATTTTAAACTGGCACATAGACTAGAAAGCGAGCTGTAAATGACAATACAATTTAGTGAGAGGACATGTGAATGAGTGTGGAGCTGTAAGGTTTATGCAAAAACCTACCGATGCGTTATATTTACGCCGCTCAGGCGTCCACACGTCGAGACGCTGAAATCCAAGTAAGCAGTCGAATCCAATGACACAGTGGCAATGCCCGCAAGTTTACGTTTTGGATTGTCATCGATATCAAGTATGGGTGGCCAAGTCTTGGGATCAACAGATGTGGCTGCTTCACGTGACTTTAGCAGCTTAATGATTGGTTGTATAGAGAGCACAATGCCACTTTTTGAGACGTCAACAATCATGCGCACAGTTGGCAATGTGGTTATTAGATTTTGCGGATGCGGAGGTCGTATGGTGATTGGTATGACACCCAAATAGAGACAACCATAGAACGCACACAGTAAATCCAAACCGGGTGGAAATATGAGCGCTGTCAAAACAAGAGTTTATAATAATGTAAATTACAGAAATTTAATGAAGACTTACCAACATGATCGCCAGGCTCGATTTTGCCACGTTCCTGTAATAATGCCGCGATTTTCTCCGCTCGTTTGTGCAACTCCGAGCAGGTCAGCGTCTTTGCAATGGCGCCTAGCATAAATCGTTAGTTAGAGCATCGTTTTAATAAATATCCAAGCCATTAAAAGTTACCTTTTGAATTGAGCAATGTAAAGAGTATGTGATCCGGCGAGGTATTTGCACGCCAGCGTAATACACCAGTTATTAATTGCGGCTGCAAAGATTATAAATTGTTGTAAACAAAAGTTGAAAATGTTAGTAAGACGCTTACCTTGCGTTCGCCATCCTCGGCCATGCCGACATCGCGTCCCTGTGCCACTGCGAGGCGATTGCCCTGCACTAAATTGCCAACCATGACTGAGGCTGGTCCGACGCCGGTGTCTGTAAGACCACACCCAGAGGATGAGCTTAGTTTTGCAGTTGATTGCACACCTTTTTTGCACAAATGTTAGTAAATTTTTACAATTTGTGGCAAACCAATCATTATTTTTTTGTTTTTTTTTGCGTATGAGTGAAAATTTTGTCATTCGTATTAGATAAATTAATTGATGCAATTAGTTGTTTTTTGTATTGTTAATGATGAAATGGTAGAGTTTTGTAGTTGAGTTTGTTGTATTTTATACATGGTGTTATTATTGTAGTTGTTTTTGTTGTTGTTGAGTTGAGTTTTGTTGGTGTTGTTGTGAAGTTTGGTAGTGAGTGAAGAGAGTGGAAGCAACCGCAGCATTGTTAAAAAAAAGAAACAAAATTTAATAATGAAACAAATTATTATTAACAAACGAATAGAAGAAATCAAGCAAGTAAACCAAAACAAAAAATTGCCAGTAAAAAAAATAGCTAAACAGCAAAAGCACACAACAAACCAGCAGCCGATTTGCTCACCTTGATGCATCTCTCGTGGCTTTGGCAAATTCGTGACGCACGTATGCGGACACATGAGCACATTGGCCGGATGCAATGAACCCTCGAGAAAACGACGACGTGCCTCACACAAATGTATGCCACCCAACGGCGTTTTCGGCAGATGATTTGGCGGCACAAGTGCCAGGCAATAGATGCCGACTTGATGTATCGAGTCAACGGCCTGCAGTACACGTGACATCCATTGGAAACTTTCCTCTTCGGAGCAATCGGGTCGCTGTTCGGCGATTACGCACACACGTTCGTCACGCAACACTTTAATACTGAAGACGGCAATGCGTCCGCGATAAATGAAACGCATCGGTTCGACAGCCAGCACCGTGGCTATGATGTCATCGGCATTGTGTTTGCGACCCGTCACCGTCATAAGGCCGTCACGTGATCCGCATACAAATACTAAGCCGCCGGGCCCCAGAAAACCGAGTAAACCCGATCGCACATAAAACTCTTCGCTGATCGGTTTGGGTGTGGCACCATCCTTTATTAATTCTGGATCTTCAAGCAGTGGTTGAACTTTAAATGTTGTATTTGTCATGCCATCGAGACCGTAGTAGCTTGTTCCCGTTGAACCACTTGTCACACATATTTCACCGACTTGATCGGTTTTGCAAAGTACGGGCGCACCCTCGGAGCGTACGACGACCATTTGTGCAGCTGGCATTACTTGGCCACAGTCCTGTAAAGTTAACGATGTCAACGAATCTTCACTATCAACACGCACTACGCCATGTGAGAGCGCCGCCATTGAAAGCACGCCACGTCCAGTAGCCGACTGATTGAAGCCACTCGAAGAGCGACCGGGTCGACGCAGTGAAACGGTAAATACTTCCGAGCTGCTCGCACATGGACAAATGGCATCAGAACGTAAGCCTTTAGATTGGAATACACTTAAGAATTGATCACATGACGAGAGCGACCAAGGATTAGCACCGTCAGCGACGAGCAGCATGCGCAGCGAAGAGAGCGAAATGTCTTTGTGATCCTTTGTAGCCAATAGGCCCCAATGCAAATCACGACTCTTGACAAGACAACACGAAGCACGATGTTTTGTTATCAATTGCATCCATGAGGATGGGCGTAGTTTCATAAGCGCATACGGAATAAATATGACATGCATGCCATTCATAATAGCCGTCAGCACAGCATGCCAAAGACCAACTTCACGTTTAAAGTCCAAGACGCAGACAATTGTCTCGCCCTCAGTATAGTGACACGCCATGGTGAGTGCACGGCAATGATTTATCATAGCGGCGCGGGTGACAGTAACGCCTGAAATAATAAATTTTCATTTACATATAAATGATTTCATTAAACTCAATGAATGCAACGTACCCATAACGCTGCCCTCCTTGTCCGTGGTGTATTCAACATATGCCGCTGCAGTTTCTTCAATACGCAAATTGCCAACATTAAAATCCTTGGGCGGTTTTGGCAAATGTTCCGTTACAAACCACTGCAGACGTGGCCAACCTTTCAGCTTGGCAATCTCACCAGTTGCCGATTTGGGCAAGCCTTTCAAGCATGCCTCCGATGTTAGCGCAACAGTAATGCCCAATGAACTAAGCAGAAAGCCCACCTGTTGCGGCGGTGTGTCCGAACTTGAGAGCGGCAACTCAATGGGTAATGGCACTAGACCACGAAACATGCAACCATACCAGGCGGTTATGAAGCTAATAGAAAAAAGATATAGGTTCGTTTGGTAAATTATTAATGAATATGAACTCACCTCAGTGGATCGTTATTAGGATAAACTAATGCCACACGATCACCAGCCTTTAATGTCACTTGTTCTGGTCCCTTGCTAAAGATCTTTGTCGACAGTGTGTACGCAATTTTTTGTGCACGCGAAAGCAGCTTGCCATAGGTAAGCGTTGTCGTTATTTTACCATTTGGATCCAATACAGTTGCCATTGGACTTTTAAATGAATTTGTGCCATAGCGTTGCACAGCGCACTCTAAAGTACGTGGCAAGCCCGCTGGTATTGACAATTGTTCACCCTGAACCGGTGTCATTGTGCTGCCCTCCGGTTTCGGTGCGTTTGGGTCTTTTGGATTAGCGGCGATTTCCAGTTCAATATCATTATCCTCATAAAACTCGGGCAATGGCCGTCGTTTCGGACGCTTTAATGTATTCAGTAATTGTTGTATTTTGGCGGATACCTTCCATTTGCCATTGGCATCGGGATCGAGATCAGTTTGTGAGACGTTCACGTAGCGGGTCACCCGGTCAGCGATACGATGTGCGTTGTTGAATTGTGTGATGTCTGGTGCGTTGACTACTTGTATATTGAAAGAGAAATGCACTAATTAATCATTTGATGGAATTGGATAACTAAAGAAACTGTTTATTGCTTGTGTGTGTATTTGTATGTGTATATGTATGTATGCGCTTGTGTATATATGTATGTGGAGTACTCACAATGTTTCTGTTTGTACGCTTTGTCTGAACCGAAATCACAATTTTCACGCTTGTACGCTGTTGGCGGCGATTCTGTACTGGATGTGTCCGAGGTTGGCTGTGTTATGGTGAAATTAGAGTAATACATTGTAAGTGTCAATTGATATCGTTGCAATTGTTATTGTTGTTGAGAAGAAAACAAAATGAATGAGAGTATAAAGAAATAAACTATGTATATGTTTGTATGCTCTTAAGGCAAAGATGGCAGGCATGAAGATTATGCATAAAATTACAATTAACTTAAGTGAATCATCATTATCAACATCATAATCGACAGCAGCAACAGCGGCAGCAGCAGCACCAGCAGTTGAATTGTATGATATCATGTCGGCAAATGCGGCAGCAGCGGCGGCAACACGGAGATGACGCGGTGCTTGGTCAAGAAGTTCGTAGCACTGACTGACTCACATATACACAGAAATATATATATAAATGTTTCTATAAATGTTTATACAGAGGCAGTAGAGCGAGAGTGAGCGAGCTTCGGTTGTTCAAGTTGGATGTGTAGAACATGACTGATTACACAATCAACTAATTTCTACAACTGAGCGCGCGTTAAGTGTTTTGCGGCTACAAATTTTTTTTTTGTTGTCTATTTTTTTTTTTGTTTGTTTTGTTTTTGCAAACACAAATATGGTAAAGGGGTTACTTTAGAATTTTGACTCTGTTTGGCATGACCTAACTTGGATTGTATGGGCTTATTGTTAGAGGTACTAAAAGTTGTAGTAGTGGAAGTCATGGTAGTGGGTCAGTGCGTTACGTTATTAGTATGCTAGACAGACTAGCGACTACTTAATGGCATTTATGGTTTTTGGCGTTGTATGTATGTTTATATATATATATAAATGTGTGTGTGTGGGTGTTTGTGTACAGTAAAAGTATCTAGTTACGTTTTGTTTGCCCGTCGCACACTATAGACTTGTTGTCCATGCGCCTTATAAACGCTAGAAAGTTGCTATACAAACTTATTACAAATATTTCTATTTATATATATGTATATGTGCTGGAAAGAGACTCAAGCACTCACCAATGGTGGCAGATTTTGAGGTGGTCTACGCTCTGGATATTTGTTTTTATTGGCCGCTGACACGGCCATGGATGAATCACGTATTGGTGGCTTTATTATTGGCTCAGGCAGTGGATTATTGCCTAAATGATCGCGCGGGTAATTGTACTCTTTGTCGGGTGATATTAGTTCCTCGGGTATTGATTCATCATCCGTTGAAGAGTCCAGATCATCATTGCAGCCGGGACTGCGATTTAGTACAGAGGTGCGCTTTGATGGCATCGGGAGACTGGGTTTTGGGCGTGTTTTAAGCGCAGCAAGAGCTTGTTGAACTGCTTCCTGGCGCACTTCTGTATGACATATTTAAAATAGTTATATTGTTGATTTTTATATTTTATCTTGTATGATGTGAAAACACACCTGAATGATAACGTTTCTCATTGTGCGTTACTTTGCGTTGTGTGCGGCGTTGTCGGCTGTTTTGTTGCACCTGTGATTGCGGTGCATGTGGCGGTGGTTGATTTTGATAACCCGGATCGCCCTGTGGTCTTGTGTTTTGATAACCCGGATCACCTTGTGGTCGCATATTCTCATAGCCAGGCGCACCGGTTGTTTGGAATTCAGACTTTTTCGATGCACTGGAATGTCTTTGTTGTGATGTTGGCAGTGATGGTACCTCAGTGACATAACTGTAACCTTCACTAGAGACATGCACTCCACCATCATTATTAGTTTTATTATTCGGTTGATCCTTGAGATTGTAATATGGCGGCGGCATAGCCTTTGACTTGTCAGCCTCATTAGCTGGCGGGTGACAAAGGGAAGAATAAATAAGCTCATGTTAGATAACTGTTTGTGCATTTTTTTTCGAGTGTGCTCAAATTTCCATGCGTACCTTCATGTTTCAAATAGGGTTGCAAAAGTTTTGCACGTTTCTTTTCGTATCCTTTTTGTGTTATGTCACCTGGAAAAGGCAAACAAACAGGAAACATTGATTATTGATGTTGATAAGCAAAGGGTCATATTTTAAGCATGTCTGTTTATTTCGGCCTTGTGCTTATGTAAATAAATATGAGTTTGTGTGTTCATCAGCAGACTTCATTGCTGCCTGGTTCAGATTACAATGAGTGCCGTCGGCTTTCATATTTACAAACCACGAACGTTGCAACTATCTGTGTGTTTTTTTATACTTTTGTAACATTAATAGTCGCTGTCATCATCAGTGTCGCAATCTCTGACACTCAAAATACAGCTCAGTTACAATGACTAAGGGTAGCAATAAAAATCAAAACAGGGGAAAATTCAAATCTACATGTTTGTCTGTATGTACACCTGCTAATATTTACCCACAATCATGTTTTTAGTTTGCCTAACTAACTAGCCTGTTCATATATTAATTACCTTCTGAGAGTTCCAAATCCAATTCAGCTAGCTTTTCGCGCACATCCGCGGGCAGTGTCGATAAATTCTCGACACAGCCACCCAAAAAATTGGCTGCCGTCGCAGACATCTTTTCCTGACTCCTCTTTGTATGAGAGATTGTGTGAACTTTGAAGAGTGTGTTTGTTTGTGTGTGTATTTTTTATTTTTTGTATATAGACAGATAGCAGTGTATACAACGTCAGCTGGCGGAGGGTGGGCGGCACACAGCCGCCTTAAAAGTAGTTGTTGTTGTTGTCGTGTGTCTGTTGTCGCAGCGAAACTTTCCTCCAACAACAACGTTGTAGAATGCTTGGGACAAATTATCGATTTCACTTTTTCTCGTTAACGTTAAACGCACGCACGAAAGTTGTTTTAATTACAGTTTAGGATTAATTATAGCACACATTTTTACAATTATGTAGGCTCTTATTTCACATATTCACTCTATTCGTTTAAATGTGGTAGAACGCACCCATCACCCAGTAAACAAAGAAAAAGTGAATCTCATCGATTTTTTGAGTGTCGGCGACACGGCACAAAACATGCCAGTACTTCTGGAATGTCGTTCATTGGCTTGATTTTTGATTACTCGTTGTGGTTAATTTAATACGCAACAAAGCAAGTAGCACAAGCACAAGATTTATTACAGTTTAATTGAATAATTTGTTTAAATTCGCAATAATTGGCACGAATGGCACGCCGTTTGGCCAAGCTGCAGCCGATTCGGTTGAGAGCAGTGTTGCCTAATAGTTACTTTTTGAGACTCAACCACTAAAAAAAAACGTTGTATGCTTCTGAAATTTTGGCAGCACTGTCAAAATTATCTCCTAAAAAACGACAATAGCTGGCGTCTAACGTTTTTTGAAACTCAACAAGCTTTGTTTTTACCATTTTTTGTTTTCGTTTTGTTATTCATATCTATAAATATTTATATTTTTATATATCGTTGAATAAAACAAAGTTCGTAAAATGCCTGGCTCTTCTGAAATGAAGTGTCGGCAGACAATGCCGAGGCCTTCAATAGTGGACCGCATAACCGATATGTAAGTAGTATTTGCATTTCGTCGCGCTGTTGAAAAGCGTTCCTCCTTGAATCAAAAGGAAATTGATTGGTTTGTAAATTAGGTTTCACTTTGATTAACTGCAAAATTTAAATCTGTGTATGAAGATTTTTTGCTGTGTGTCTGTCCAACGAGACATTAGACAAATCAATATAAAAATAATTCTATCGAAAAATGTAAACAAATATCGATAACAAAGATTGATTTTCTTCCAAAATGTTGCGGTTAGCGTTCTTATCAGTGCTGCCACTTTATAAAAGAGTGTTTTGTTGTTATTACGTTTTCTTTGTTTATTCGCATCACCATCATCATGATGGAATCTAATTATCTTGTTTTGTTTTCTTCCCCAAAATACAACAAATACTTTAGCTATTTGCCAACTTATAATTTAATTATTTACCTACACCACTAATTGGGCAAAAAGTACATACAATGCGCGCACCACTTGCTGCTATTTGCCGCGTGCTGATGTGAAAAAATATTGTAATAACAAAATTTTGACGCATTCGCTCTACAACCGCCGTCATAGGCACACATAGCCGTCGCACAATCTCGCCCACGTTTTAGTTGATTGTTTGCCAACTGCCGTCAACGCGTCATTGAAATTAATAATTATTTTTTGAATTCAGATTCATCGCGCTTTACTGTCGCTTTATAACGTTTTTGTGGGCTTCGTTGAAGGAGTATTACGGTTTCTACGTCATGTCCAACTCGATTTACGCTACCGTTCAACAAGGTCCGGCCATAGAAGTTTTCGCGCTGACGCGGGCTTTCAATGAGGACACACATCCAAAGAAGGCGAGTCTTGGTGCAGGCGGTAAGTAGCAAAGTCACACACCCCTTTTACCTGCAGTGCAGGAGTGCAATTCATTCATAAATAAGTGCAAAAGCAACAACATATTGCTGTGTGTGTGATTGTATTCAGTTGATGTTGTTGTTGTTGTTGTCGTCAACAGAATACTTTGTCAAGTGCATATATTTGTATATATGTAAAGTGTGTGTGTATTTTATCTCGCCTTAGTTTTTGTTTCTCTATTCTTTTTTCCAATTGATGATGGCGCAGCAAAGTGCTGTCTGCTGGAGGTCACGCTAGAGGTCAAATGCACTCGTTGAGTGTTTTTATGAAATTATTTTTATAATTTTGTGAAAAATTAAGAAACTAAATGTTTTTCGTTTCATAATTTATTGACTTTTTTTGACGATTCGTTTGTTGTAAAATATTTATTAAATATTTTCACTGGTTCTAACCGGTTTCTTTTGTTATTCAAATTGTGGTTTGTGGCATTGAACTTGAACTTTAAAAAAATACACCGATTTTTTCATTTAATTTTTTTTTCATAAAAACAAATTTACATGGGAGCATAAAAATATGAAACAATTAGAAAAGAGAGAAAAAAACTTGCTTCTTCGGTCAATGAACTATTGTCGAAGTTGTTGTGGCTTGTTTTTGCCTTGCGGCAAGCTCAGTTAACGAGCGCCTAACGGTTTATGGCACAAGTTAAATCGCATGCCATGCAAAAATAGAGTTCACAGCCAAGTGGCAGCAGTAATAACAACAATGCTGACAATTATAATGACCATACAAATAAGAAAGAAAGCAAGAAAAAAAAGGAACACCGTCTCAGTTATGTGTGTTGATTGCGTAATAAAAAATTGTACAAACAAAATTGTATTGTACAGTGTTGACACACACGGAATTCACGCGATTTATTTCCCCTTTTTAACGGAACATTTGGCAATATGTGAAATTTATTTCATTTAACTAAACATCAGTAGAGTTTTGATAAACATTTGTTGTTTTGATAAAAAAAGGGCTTGTTCACATAAATCAGACATTACTGTTCAAATCAACTGCAGCTGTCAAAACAATAAATTCTTGTATTTATTTGCGTCGCCCAACCCGCTATGAAGCCCACAAGTTGTCGACATGCGTCGCCAATTGGTTTTAATTGACGCAAATCATTAAATTGATAACCTTTTATTTTTGTATTTGTGTATTTTGTTGCTCTTTATGTTTGTTTTGTTTTGTTTGGTTTAATATTGCCGTATAGAGATTTGCTAATATTATGTGATAATTTGCATTATGCAACCGGTGTCTGTTTGTTTATTTTTAAACAGTCTTCCATATCAGAAGAATGGGAGAATTATTTTTTTTGTCTTTTCAAAGAAAATAAGTAATATAGAAATATCAAATTCTCATAAATTAAGCTGTCTGCGTTTTAATTAATCATGTTTTTCATTGCTTGACAACAATTTTTTTTCATTGCACAATTTAGTAGTCTTTAAATTTTTTATAGCGTCTGAAGCATTGTTGCTTTAACTGGGCTAAATGTGTTGTTAGCAAATCAGTTGTTTTCAATTCACACCCCAAAAACTTTGCACCTGTTCAGAAGTACTTCAAAATCGAACAAATAAGCGATAAGCAAAATAAAAGTCAGATTACCGTATGAGCTTAGCAAAAAAATTGTGACGTAACGCGCACTAAACCGTGGGGGAGAGCACCATTTTTAATTGAGTTAACATATAGAAAACAAAACAAAAAATAAACAATAGTCATGAAGCTGGGACATGTTAACTCACTTTGTATTTGTAAATCAGTGACGATGTGTGTGAAATAAAAGTAGAATGCAGTTTTGCAATTTAAGCTTGCAATTGTAAAAGTGCAATTGAGATGGCACAGCACACGAAAGCAATGAAGTAACTCGATAATAGAAAGAGAGGAACAATAATGGATGATTAGCCGACAGGGTGACCTTGTTGCGTGCACTTTTATGTATGTGTTTATGAGCTAAGTGTTTACGTTCTTATGCAAGTAAGCTTGCTACTTAAGTGTTGTTGCTTTTTCTACTTTTTCTTACTATATTTCTAACATACTAATTGTGTCCTTCTTTTCCCACACACACACACACAAACACACTCACAGCCTATCGCACAAATGAGGGCAAACCTTGGGTGTTGCCAGTTGTGCGCAAAACGGAAATCAAAATCGCCAGCGATGAGTCTATTAATCATGAATATTTGCCAGTAACGGGTAAGTGAAACATTATCTTTGACGCCCCCGCAACATTGTCAATTGAATGCTTAATGTAATCGATCCTAATTTCCGTTTCCGTTCGGCTTTCGTCTGTTATCCAGGCCTGGAGGCATTTACACGCGCAGCCACTACTTTGCTGCTGGGCGAGGATTCAATTGCTTTGAAAGAGAATCGTGTAAGTAGTTTTGAGTTTCAATATAATTTCTATATCAATTAATATGTATTTGTTTGGCTATTTGCAAATTACAGGCCTTTGGTGTTCAGTCTATTTCCGGTACTGGCGCACTCACAATTGGCGCACATTTCTTGCGGCGTCAACTTAATCGCAAAGTCTTTTATTACTCGAATCCAACGTGGGAAAACCATCATAAGATTTTTGTCGATGCTGGTTTTGAGGAGGCTCGTACCTATCGCTATTGGGATCAAGAGAAGCGTGAGATTAACTTTGAGGGTTTCCTAGCTGATCTGGAAGCCGCGCCCGCTGGCGCTGTAATCCTTTTGCACAGTTGTGCACATAATCCAACTGGCAGTGATCCAACACAAGATCAATGGAAACAACTTGCCGACTTGATAGAACGCAAGAAACTGTTTCCGTTCTTTGATTGTGCATATCAAGGTTTTGCAAGCGGTGATCCCGATCGCGATGCCTGGGCAGTGCGTTACTTTGTAGATCGCGGCTTTGAACTATTGGCTGCGCAATCTTTCGCCAAGAATTTCGGCTTGTACTGTGAACGTGTGGGTAACTTGACAATCGTCCAACAGAGTTCGGCCACGACACCGGCTGTGGCATCACAGTTTACGCTTATAGTGCGTGGCATTTACTCAAATCCGCCAGCCTATGGTGCACGCATTGTTTCGACCATACTCAATGATAAGGGTTTGCGTCAGGAGTGGATGGATAGCATTAAATTGATGTCGGATCGTATTCGAAGCATGCGTGTTGGCTTGCGCGATCGTCTAGTGAAACTGGGCACACCCGGCACATGGGATCACATCACTGCACAGATTGGCATGTTTTCATACACAGGCTTAAATGGTTAGTTCAGTACTCAATTTTTGTTTAAAATTATATATTTGAATTTAAATTTATTACAGAGAAACAAGTTGCTTCACTCATCAAGGATTATCATATTTACTTACTCAAGACTGGTCGTATAAACATGTGCGGTCTCAATGAGCATAATGTGGATTATATTGCAAATGCTATACATAAAGTGGTCACCGAGGGTGGCGATTCCAAATTGTAAATGGTTTTACGCCGTTTGTTTTTTCTAATTGTTTTGGAACTATTTTACGAAAACAAAAACCTTCATGAAATGAAAGTAACGCACGCAAAGCTATGAAACATTTTTGTATGAAAAGTACCAAATTTAAACAGAATTTATCTGTAAAGCTTATATACAAAATACGTCAAATTTACGGTTATATACAATATATACAAACATTACACAATTTACAAAAAGTTTCAGTCGAAATAACAGAACTAAGAATTAGCTGAATTTATTGCAAATCATTTTTGTGCGTAGATAGTTCCTCAATGAATAATAGAAATAACTACTTTTAATATTTGCAAAAAATGTAACAGCGACAAAAAAGAAGAAACAAAATCAATGATAATTACTATAAAACATTGTTAATAATCTATATTTTATAAATACTTATTGTGTATTATGAAAAAGGCATTTGTCAAAGAAGCTGAGAACTTGATTTGTTAATTAGCATTTAAAGTAACTTTATTAAATTTGTAGTGAGAGTTTATGATATAATGTCAATTTAGTGTCAAAAAACAAAACAGAACAAAAAAATAATAAAACAAAAATGAAAAGTGTTATGCTTAATGTTTCCACGACAATAAAAAATATACACCCAAAAATATATTTTCTTTTTAATTCAAAGGTTAATTTACGAACAAATTTTTACCAGAATTTAAATTTATGTAATTTTTGAACTGCATACTTTCTTGCAGGCAGCTTATTTATTTATAAGATCACGCACAGTCTTGTCTATTGCCTCAGTAACATATTGAATATTTTTTTTGTTGAGACCACAGAGATTAAGCCGTCCATTACTTAGTATATAGACATGCCGCTCATGGACTAACTTCTTAATCATTTCTTCTAAAAATGTTTAGTAAATATTTATATTATATAGTGGAAAATTATAAGAAATACGACTTACGTGTTAAGTCGGTAAGCGTGAAAAGGCCAACTTGTTTGGCTACATGATCCCATTTCAGCGGCGTCTTCATGTCCAACATATACTTAGCGAACTTCAAGCGTATATTGTGCACATGTGTGTACATCAGCTTAAATGTCTTTAGCCTGCACAAATAGTAAAATAATACAGCTATACATAGAACCCATTCACAGTACAGCTTACCATTCTTTACGTAACATGGGATCAGCAAGTATGCGCTTGACGGTGCGAGCGCCATGAGCAGGCGGCGTGTAGTAATTCGCACGTATGATTGTTGCAATCTGCGAGGCAACATCTTTCACCTTTTTACTATCTTTTAATATGACCGTTAAGCAACCAACACGCTCGGCTGAAATTGTTAAAAAATTGTAGTTGATTTAATGTAGTATAAATGAATGACTTACAATAGAGACCCATGCTTTTAGAAAAGCTTTGAGCGATCATCATCTCAAGACCCTGATCAATGAAATGGCGTACAGCCCAGGCATCCTTATCGAAATCGCCACTGGCAAAACCATGATAGGCAACGTCAAAGAGCGGAAAATGCCTTTTGACACGTATGAGTTCAGCAATTTCCATCCATTGTTCCTGGCTTGGATCACAGCCGGTTGGATTCTGTGCGCATGCATGCAACAATACCAATGAGCCATCCGGCGCTTCCGCGAATTCTGACAGTATATTCGAAAAGGATATATGATGTTTTTTCTTATCCCAAAAATAATAATCTTTGATTTTTGTAAATCCAGCATGTTGTAGTATTTCTCTATGACTCTCCCATGTGGGACAGGGCACAAGTGCGCTATCCATATTCATAACGCGTACCAAGAAATCGCTGGCCAAACGAAGTGCGCCCGCACAGGCTACCGTATGTATGGGCAGTGCCTAACAAGAGTATGTCATGTCGTATGGCATATGTTTGGTATTACAAAAACAAATATTATATATTTGTTTAAATCTTACACGTTTCTCGATTAGCGCCGGCGAACGTTTGCCCAGAACTAATTGGCTTGCCAATTTTGTATATTCAGGATCACCGAGCACAGGCAAATGCTCATGTATCAACTTTCTATCAGCAATAAGATGTGTTTGAGACTTCTTAACGACTGGTAAAACGAAGGGACCACTATTAGGGCCGCTATAAACTGCAAGAACGTAGAAAAGTAGAAGTTCGATTGGTTATTTCTTAGTTTCTTCAGAATGCTTACCGCCAATGGCACAATTGGCTTTCTGTTCGAAATCATCCTTTTCGAAAAGTTCGTTTAAAGTAATAACCTCTAAAGGTGGCAGTCCTTTAATGCATCTGAAATGGGAGGGCTCCTCATCAACGAACTCCTCTTCAACGCTTTTATCTGCACTACTTCGACTTTGATTATTCGCTTGCGGCAGAAAAGAAGATTGACTGAAGAAGATTTGTAATTGGAAGCAGATTATTTTTCATTCGTCTTATACATACTTACGTAACTTTGGGCACTAATAACTGTTTTAGGGGTACTAACATAGCAAAATTTTGACTTATAAAAAAACAAAAACAACAAGAAATTTAAATACGTGGCCTACAGAACTCTTAATTCTTATGAATGACATGATCGGAAAAGCATATTAGTATTGTATAAAGAGTTATTAGAGATTAAGATTAATTCAGATACATTTTTGATTAAAGACTATGATATGTACATTGTCAAGTCTTGGGCTTGGACACTGTTAGGACGAATTTCACACTATTTAAAGCATTCATTAATTCAAAGTAAAGCTTTAAATAAAGTACAAGAAGTTCTTGAGAAAATTTCGTGTGTATAAATAAATGGATCATGTAAAATTCTTTATTGCTTTGAAATAAAAATCAATTTTGCAAGATTTCGAAACTTTTAGATAAGAACAAGGTACAAAAACTACGTAGTTCAAAATTTATTGTGAAAATTTAATATAAAAACCAAGAAAATGGCACTTGCATCAACTTTAATACCGCGTCTTTGGTAAGTTCATTATATTAATTCGAAACTTGCCTAAAAGTCAATGATTTCAATTGAAGCCGCGCTAGTTTGCAACTCCAGACTGTTAAGATGCCATTCAGCAGCACAGAATCAACCAAAACGAAGGAAATATGTTTTGCTAAATTGGAACGATCGTCGCCAATGGAGGCCCACACGTTAGAGGACGCATACGTAATGGATCGCGATGCAAAGAAGATTAATTTGGGCATTAATTGTGAGCTTGAAAAAAGCATTAAGCAAATATATCATTTATAAGTTTTAATGAATTTACATATTTTTGCAGCATATCGCACAACGGAGTCCAAGCCGTGCGTGTTTCGTGTCGTACGCAAGGCTGAGATTGGCGTGGCCTGTGACGATTATCTGAATCATGAGTATTATCCGACATTTGGCAATCCGGAATTCACGCAGGCTGCCATGGAACTAGCGTTGGGCGCCAAATCGCCGGCATTACAGCAGAAGCGTGTAAGCGTATTTCGTATAAAGTAATGATTTATTGTCTACAAAAATCCAACTTCATAGGCATTCGCCATACAAACGCTTTCGAGCACGGGCGCTTTGCGTCTGGCCGCCGATTTTCTACATCAGCAAATCGGTTGCGATGTTTGTTTGTATGCTGATTCGACAGCCGAACGCTATGATGCGATTTTCCGTGCTGCGGGCTTCAACGAATGTAAAACATACAAATACTTTGATGTCGAAAAGGGCAAATTGTCGATACATGGCATTATTGCCGATCTATTGGCCGCGCCCGAGGGCTCTGTTGCTATACTGCAACCGAGTGCGCATAATCCCACTGGCGTCGATCCAAACGAAGAGGAATGGAAGTTGATTGCGCATGTTATGAAATGCAAGAAAATGCTGCCGCTCTTTGATATGCGCTATCAGGGCTTGGCCAGCGGCAATCCCGAACAGGATGCATGGCCTGTGCATTTCTTTGTTGACAACGGCCTGGATGTCATGTGTGCACAGTCATTTAGCAAGAATTTCTGTCTTTACAGTAAGCATTTGAAACACACTTGTTTGAATTATACCACTAACCTTCAAATATCCCGTCATTAGATGAACGCATTGGCAGTCTGACGGTCGTGCTGGAGGAATCGTCCGGCTTGGAAGCTACTAAGACACATTTTGATGCGCTCATACGCAAGTCTTATAGAAGTCCGCCGGCATTTGGCAGTCGCATTGTGGCAAAGGTGCTACTCGATGCTACGCTACGTCGTGAGTGGCTTGAGACGCTCAAGGAGATGACGTTACGCATGAAGAACGCACGTCTGGCATTTGTCTCGAAGCTGAACGAGCTGAAGGTGCCTGGCAATTGGGAGTGCCTTAATACACAACTGGGCATGTACTCATGCTTGCGCCTAGCAGGTGAGCATTACATTAAACATGTTGTAAACTCAAGACTTTCGTTTTCGCTGTTTGCTTATAGACTTTCAAATGGATAAGCTTATTAAGCAAAAGCATATCTTTTTGCCCAAATCGGGACGCATAAACGTCTGTTGTCTGACTGAACAAAACATCGATTATATTGCGCAAGCTTTGAAGGATGTGCTAAGCACGGACAAACTGGATGCCTTACTGCAAAGTGAATTGTCCAAGAAAGTGTGCAGCAAAGCGAATTAGTTGAATTGTAAAATGGAAATAAAGTTGGGTGACATGTTAAAGTGCCAAAAAGTGTGTGTGTTTTTTTTTATAAGCTGAGTAGACTTATTTTAAGATAGATGCGTCAAAAATTAATGTTGAATGCTACCGATTGCTTTACATCGCTGAACAACGCGTCGTATACGCAATGCATTAAAAATATTTGCATATTTACAGCATTAATAAAACATATATTTAAATAGCATTAACACCAATTTAATCAAATCGTATCAAAACCAATGCCGATGCCGATGCACATGCCACATATTGAAATGCAAATTTTTGCAATATTTTAAAATATAAGATAAAATCGAAGCCATTCAAAGCGTTTGAAGTTTGCAATAAAACTAAGATTTTTACTATGCTCTAGATAATATTTAAGTGCTGAATTAATTGCAAATTGTAATCATTAACGTGACTGAGACAGACATTTAAAAAAAATAATACAAAAATCTAATTGAAAAAAAAAAATTCAAAATAAAAATGTCAAAAAATAAGTAAAAACGTGCAATTAATCGCATAACATTGCAGCTGACGCAGTCAACGTTAGCGTCGCTGTCGGCGTCGGCGTCGGCGTCAGCATTGACAGCAATGCAGTTAACGCCAATTCATAAATCGATGGATTTTATAGCAGTTTTTCATAATTTGTTGTTGACTTGACACTTTTTGTTTCTTTTTTTTCTGTACGCTCAGCAAGTTGTTGGCCGAGAGGGGGGAACTGTGGTTGGGCGTCATGCAATTTGTGATTTTTTTTTGTAAATTAAAATGTGAGTGAGTTAAAATACTCAAAAAAAAATAAGTGAGACAAAACGTGCTTCGAACGTTTATACGTTCAATCAAAACGTTTGCCAAATTGACAACTTGACGTGCGCTCGCAATTATGCATGTTGCATGTTGCCGCGGCGTGCAGTAATGGGTTAAGGTGTACATATATGTTTACCCATGCACTGGCACACATACGGCAGACAGAGGGTAAGACATCGTCGACGCTATTTAACTGTGTAATGCACTTAACACAATTTAATGACTTAACGCCTTCTGACTTGAGTTGTCACACGGCCGTAACGCATATCGTTTTATGGCCACGCAATGCAGCACACTGTGCGCACCTCAATTATAGATAAATTAGTATCGCATAGATTCACTTTTCAATTTAATGTTTAAATGCAAATGTTAAGTTACTATCAGTTTGACCGTTGGCTGTTTTTTTAGTTTTAATGCAATATGTATGTAAGTATGTGTGCTTCATCATTTTGCCCATGGTGTGCAGGTGTAGGCGCAAGAGGTGTGTCTGCCAAAAAAAGTAATACAATAACAACAACAATTTTTTGCATGCTTCGCCGTCTGTCTGTCCTTCCGTCTGTTTGTCTGCAACAAAACCGCAGAAGCGTTGCAGTCAGCAACCTACGCGGTTAAGACCCTCGCCGAAAATATGCTCACTGTCAATGTATGTGTAAACACATACATTAATGCAAATACCCAGAGGGAAAAATAGAAACATCTTAACGAATAAGGCTTTCCAAAACGTCTTTTTGCAGTGAGTAAGTAAGGCGACTATCATATCGTTCGCCTTCTTTTTGAAAGGCCGGTGTAAGTGAACTAACATGGAATAAGCGACTACTCATATGGCAAACTCCATTTGAAACGTAAGGCTTAGAAAGCACTTTTGTGCTTACATAGTTAAAAGGCATATAGAAGCCAGTTAGCAGTTTCTATTGGGTATGTATGTGTGAGGTTGCATTTGTCTGTGCAATGAAAGCGAATTTTTTTTACTTTTGCAAATATTAAAGAAAAAATTAGGGGAACGAAGAAGCATAAAAGTTTGGTAAGTACAATGAACTGATACACTACAGGCGGTTGAGCTAAACAAACGCATGCAGGTTGTTAATAAACAAGTGTGTGTGTGTGTGGGGGCGCAGTTAAAATACATGTGGCAAGTTGTAATTTTGTTATGGGAATTGCACATTGAATACTAATACATTTACCCTAAATTTGTATTGAAAATGTAGTAAAAGCATTTCTTATGCTTCATCTCAAAACTACATAGCATAAGTGAGCGTAGGGTATTAGCAGTACGGCATTAAGAAATAAGCAATAGCAACGTTGGCTGTGCAGACACTTTGCTTGCAATTTCAAATGCAAGTCATGAAAATGAAAGGCCAAGACGTCACTAAGAAACCGCAAGGCAACGAAAACCGACACACAAAAACAACAAATACGAAAAAAAAAAAAAAAACAAGAATAGTTAACCACAAAATCTCAACACGACAAATGAGCTGCAAGTGAACAAAGCTCTCAGCGTTGGTGAGTCGGCCGTTGAGTCGGCTGAGTATCTGCATTTAGTACATTTTTAGGTTTGGCACAAATCGAATAAGCCAAAATTCGAAAAAAGAAGTGACTGTGAGAAACGACAACGACGTCGATGACAAAACGACTGACGCAACTGTTGCATGTGCACATGTACATATGTATGTATGTCTGTCTGTATGTAGCTGAAGGTAGCCGCTGCAGCAACTTGTTGAAACACTTTAACGAACGCCGATCGTTGCATTTGACTAAACAACTTGGTCTGGTTTTTGGTCGCAGTACTCAAACTCAAGCTCAGCACAGCACAGCTGTAATTGTATATACACGTAACAAACATGTGCATTGTTTGTGCTTGCCACTTGCTCAGTTGCTCCGTTGCTCCGTTGCTCAGTCGTTAAGTTTGTGGCACAGTTTGTGAAGTCTCGTTTAAATGTTAAAGGTTTCGCTTGTGCGGCGTTGATGAAATGAGCGTGAAACAACTTTGTCAAAACAAATCATAAACGCGTGATCACTCAGATACTCAGATACTATACTACGATTGTGTATCTGTGTGCAGTCATAGATGGTGGCAGTGGCAGCGGCAGCATGAAGTCATAAAAACGATGTGGAGCAACTTCATTTTGTTTTGTTTTTTTAATGATTGCTTTTTGGTAGTTAAGCTATTAGGTCAAAACTTTTAACAAGCGTTTGAAGATACAAAGTACAATTTTTGTCGATACAATTATAAATTGAGTAAAGTTTGTTGTGCGGAAATGAAAGATCTTTATTTATGTTTTTTGTAATAAAATGTTAAAATTTTTTTGCTCACGGTCTGCAACAACAATCAAGTATATAATTGACGCGCCTTGCATTTAATATTGTATCTTTTGTAGTTTAATTTTCGCTCGTTTATCGCACACCCACTATAATTATAAGTTTCATATTGTGTTAATCTCTGGCGCGTAATCTCTTTTGATTTGCAATTGCACAAACTTTTTCAGCCGAAAGCCGAGCGCCGTAAGAATTTGACTTAAGCTGATCACAGCTTATGTCATATTATTACTTTATTATGGCTTTCATTAAAAGCGCTTCAATGTTTAGGCCGCAAGACGCTACCATATAAATACATACATACATATATAAAGTAGGTAGCAACAAGATGAAAATCTCTTTGGTTTTTTTTTCTCGTCGCATGGCACTTAATTACTGTTATTTCATAAGCGCACTGTGAATGAAAGATAAGGATAGACGGCAAGAGAGCAAAATACGCTTAACACGCCCCCTATGAAATACTGGAAAAATACAGGCGCAAAAATAGCGTACAAAATACATATACATATATATATAAAACAATAGACAACTTTTACTACACTACATTGTATCTACAATACAAGATCTTTTGGCTACAACGTCAACAATAACAAAAACAACCAGCGAAAAAAAAAGGCAGCAACAACAACAACAACAAGCACTCATGATATAATCACATGCGCCGAGAGAATATATGTATGCAAAGCGGTGAGCGCCATCTATGCTGTACCGTAAGCAAAGACCAAAGCAGTTAAGATAGAGAGAGAGAGAGCAGTTTAGAGCCGGCGCGCACACCTGAGCAACTCAAAACAAGCGCCGTCGCTGTCTTCGCTGTCGTCGTCATTGACGCAGAAGTCTTAAAAGTTGCTCCCGTACTGCTGCTGTTAAAATGTCTGCTCTCACACGTTGTGTGTTGTTGTTGCAGTCAAGTTGTTGCTGTCGCTGCTGCTGTTCTCGTTGTTGTTACTTTTGCGCCTGCGCGCCGTTTTCATGCTGTTGCTCTTTCGGCGTCGTCGCCATTTCAGTTTCAGTCTTTGCGCGTATCGGTTTAGTTTTTGAATTTCTTTGGCGCACGTTTTTTTTTTGGACTTACGTAAAGTTAGCAACGCGATAACGACGTCAAAGACCACGTCTTTTTCTTTTGACTTAATTTAATTTTAATTTGTTTTTGTCAAATACTGCGTACAGGTGTAAAAATGGCATAATAGCAGAACGTTCGATAATAAAGAACCGAAAAGAAGAAGAAGAAAAATAAATAAATAAAAATCAAATAAAGACAGATTTAGACAAGATTTATGTGTACATGCGCGCTGATTCTCGACAGGGGGCGCAACATTATTATGAAACTATAACAAAAAGAAAAAAAAAAAAATAAAAAAAAAAGAAACAAAAAAAAAAAACAACAATAGTGACGACAAGAGCAAATGGCGCACAAAATTACAAAAGCTTTGAAAAAGTTGTGCACCTTAGCACAAATACATTAAATCGCATTGATTTGTTGTTGTTTGTATTGTGATTGTGTAAGTGTGTGTTTTTTTTATTATTTCTATTTTTTATACAATAAGCCATGTTTATGTATTATTAGCACTGCTTCTTCTTGCTCGTCGTTTATATTATGACCTTAAGTGACAAATCGATTAGCATTTGAATGCATGAATGAGTGAATGACAGGCAGGCAACATGTTTAACGGTATTAATTCGCCAACTATAATGTTGTAATGTAAAACAATCTTATGTTATAAGCAAAACTACAACAAGATCGTTTATAAACAACAAACAACAAACAGCAACAATAACAATAACAACATCATCATCATCATTATTATAATAATTATGTCAAATAGCATAAATTAAGCTGTGAATGTTGTTCATTCGTTCATTTGTTCGTTCGTTGTAAACAAGACAAAGTGAATAACGTAACAGTTAAAATGAGCCTAAAATTAGCTTACAAAGACATGCTGCCGGTAAAGGTTTAAAACCATTATGTGTGCGTGTGTGTGTGTGTGTGCTTTAGAAATGTTCGTTAACAAGAGAAATAAATTACAAAAAGTAACTGCAAGTGTTTTATTGTTCTATAAATGATTTCTATAATAAATATTCGTTCTGCTTAAAGAGCATTTAATAGAATTCAATTGACCAACATCATAAAATTCATTAAAACGGTAAAATTAATAATAATAAACATCAAGCGTGTGTCAGATTTTATTTATGAGTTCTAAATCTTTAACATATTGCTTGTAACTGCTTGAAGTAACTTTCGAATTCTTTCACTTTGCATTGGTTTCGGCTTTTAAGTATCAAAAAGCGACAGAAAAAATAGTGCTAAAACATTAAACTATACAAGTGCATAATTAAATATTGTTTGTGCTTCTTCTTCATGTTTTACAAAAGTCGTTTAAACAATTGCAAAACTGTACAAAAGTAATGTAATGCATGTTGAGTGATTTAAAGTCGAAGGCGCATAAAAGTCACAATTCAAACAAAAAAAAAAAAACAAACAACAATAACAATAAGAAGAGGAGGAAGAAGAAGCAGAAGTACGGCAAATCAAACGTTAGCAACATTGCAACATGAAGCACGTACAAATCGGCGTGTAAGTAAGTATTGTATTGCATAGAAAAAAAAAACAACAACAGCAGCAACAACAACAATATAAATAATACGTGTAAGCGAACGTTCAGTTATGTTATGCCTTATGTTGGATTATGCATTTTGCGCGCGCGACTGCATAACTCAAGCCAAAAAACAACAACAACAGCAACAACAACAACAACAAATATCACAATTCCATGCCATTAAATTCAATAAAATTCAACTTAAGTCGAATGCAAGTTGTCTTAACTTGGCTCTGATGAGAATGCCATGACTGTTTAACATACTAAAAATGGTGAAACAATTTCATGTTGGGCTTTCTTTACTTTCTTTTGACGTTGTGTCTGTTGTTGTTGTTGTTGTAGCTGTTGTTGCTGAAGCAGCAAGTGTTGATTTTCCAATTTAACGTATTTGGTATTTCTTTTTTCTTTCATTTCTTTACTTGTTGTTGTTGTAGCTGTTGTTGTTTGTACGTTGGCATAACTTCATCATTCATCATTAACTGTTTAGAGTTTTTGTTGTTGCTGTTGTTGTTTGCTGGCAACGAAATTGTCTCTGCTTCGTTTGCTACGCTTTACAGTTTGTTGTTGTTGTCGGCAAAGTCATTTTTGTGTGTTTGCTTTCATTGTATTGTGCAAGTCTAACATTTTGTGGTTAAATCTGTTTAGCTTTAAGCAATTTAAGATTTTTAGGCTCATTAGCGTTGCGCGCTTGTACTCGTACTCGTAACGCTTGAGTGACTGCCGTCAAAAAGTTGGCATTTCAAAATGTTTTTGTACAACAAAACTCTTTTTGTGAAAATAATAAAACGTAACAAAAAAAAATAGTAATGTGAAAAATACAAAAAAAAGAAAAGAAACAATAGCGAGAAAATTGTCGTATTTATTTAGTTTTTAATGGTTTTACTTTAACACATGTTGTATGCATGTTGCTTAAGGGTTAATGGTGCGTATACGTATGCAAGTATGTTCAAGTTCTTGAGCTTGTTAAACAAACAAGACATTTGCAAATGTTAGTTTCCATATGTTAGAGAAAGTTTTGATTATAACGGAAATAAACATTTAAATTTCACATGAAAGTTGATTGAATGGAAGTTTTGCTATCAAACGCAGGTGCAATGACATGTTTGCGCAAATATAAAATAAATCAACTAAGAAGAAGTAGAGGAAAGACGACAGTCATCGGTTTCATGACAGACAACAGCTGGCAAAACAACAACAACAACAACAACAACAACGATAGCAAATAAACGCCTACAGCACTGGCAGACAGACGATATCCGACATCCTGCATGCCAAGGCGATTTCAAAACGATACCAAAACCAAAACAGAACCAGAAACAGCAACAAAAGGCAACAAAACCAATGTCGATTGTCGAAGACAAAACGTACGCAAATCATTCATTACAAATTTATGTGCCTTCAACAACAACAACAACAATCACAACAACAATCACAACGACAATAAGAACAACCACAGCTTTGACAGCAAGCAATTCTGACGACATGCGCTTTACAACATTTGTCATACTCGCACATGTGTGTTTGTGTTTTTATGTGCGCTATGTGCTCATTCGGTTGAGGTAACACATCAAGCATTAGCGCACCATGAAGGAATTAAGGAATAGAACGAAACAGCAAAGAAATTGACCAAGCCATCTCGCCTGCGTATATTTCATTCACGCGTGTTCTCTCTCACTCTCGCTACGTCTCTGTCTCTGCTTCTTGCGCTGGTTGGTGGTTTACGTCGCCGTCGGAGACGTGTACGACGCGCGCGCCACTTGAGTTGTACTCTGCGCACGGCTGACAGTCAAAGACGAATGTGACTGTGTGCGAAATGCGTTTGGAATTTTAAATGATTTCGTGATTTTTATGTTTGCACTCAGGCTTCATTATAAATAATTTTTGTTGTTGCTGTTTTTTTTTTTTCGTACTTTTGCGTTTACATTTTGTCGCAGTCAATGTGCTTTTTGAATTGTTTTTGTTGTTGTTGTTATTGTAGGCAAAGAAACTTTACTTTACGACAAATGTCGAGTGACGCCGACGAAGTTTTTGCTTGGCACGTGATTTTAGCTGCTACTGTAACTTACAATATGTCTGTCTGTCTGTCTGCAGGCCTGCCTGCATGCTTAGCTACTTTTGGGTGACATAAAACCATAATTTCTTAACGCCTTCCAAGTCTAAGCTAATCCTGGTCATGATTTTGGTCTTGGTCTTGCGCTTGGTCGATTCTATCGTGTCTTCTCTCTACGCTTTTATCTATCAAAAGTTTGTTGTACGTATTTTCCTTGCTTATTTATTTAAAATTAATATTTTGTTTGCGTTTTATGCGTTGGAAAATGTTTAGCAAAACTTTTACTTGCGCATTTAATCCAATTTATTTGACTTTGGTTTGCCGAGTTTTATCATTTTGTTGTTTTTGCTTTGACATTTTTTTTTTTTTTGCTCTCTTGGCTTTTATTCTGTTTTGTTGTTGTTGTTGTTGTTTTATTTGCCTATAATTTATGCGTCTTGTTGGGTGTGGCATGCCATGGCATGGCGCATTTTTTGCTTTACTTGACTTAATACGAAAATTGTTAAGGCATTTTGTCATTATAGCTTGGTTGCTTAATCTTGGCTTTAAGGCGTATACAGTGGGTGTACGTTGTAGCAAATTTTTCACCATATATTTCTATTTTTAAATGATCAATGGTACATATGTGTCACGCCTTATAAAGTTGCTAAAGAGTTGTGCTATAAATATTTTTTAATTTTTAATAATTTAATTGGCATTTGTAAGCTTTCTATAAATGACGTGAAAAAAATGGGGGGTGAAGGGTGAATTGAAAATGTCATGTTAACTTAAAAATATACAAATTTTATAAACACTGTTAAGTAAAATCTCAGTTTTAGGTAGAAGGCTTCATAAAAATATTGCCAAATCGCACTAAGTGGGGGGTGGTGGGGCTTTAAATTTGTAATAATGACATGTGACTTTTTCAAATACTTTTGTTATAATTTGCTTCGGCATAATTTGTTGTCTCTTTACTAACTGCCTAGTCTTGTCTTACCCACCTTAACTTACCTTTGCCATTAAAGCCAAGCGTAATTTGTTTGGCCATAACAATCGCATGGTGAATTGCCACAAATCATGGCAACGATTGAACCAAAGGCGAAGTCTTTTAGCGAAATGATTGTTAATAAATAATTTATAAGTGAAATTCTGTCATATTTGGCATAAGCTTTGATTTTTCTTTACTTTTCATTACTTTTTTTCCTTTCTACATTTCATTGCTGGAGGATGGCTTAAGTATGGCGGTCGGGTTGGTTGCACGGGCTCATTATATTGACCGAGTTACACGGCGGAACGCTTAAGACTGCAAATATTCATGCAATTGTGTGTGTTTTTTTCGCCTTTCTTTGCTTATTGTTTTTATTGTACGTTGAAGTTCGATCGATTACTTTTAATTAGTTTTTGTGGCGGCATTTAATGCCAAGCTGTTAGATGCTTTCGCAGCCGTTCCACAGCAATTGTGGGAATTATGCTACATTAAAGATACACACACACACACACACACACACACATACACACATACGTAATGCGGCTGTCAGACACAGTCGCGGCCAACGTGAATTGCTTACGCTGTGGTCTGTTCATGGTCAAGACTTGTAGAAGGCCTTGAATAATTGTTGTGGTTTTTGTTGTCGTTGTTGTTATTATTATTATTGTTATGTTTGTTGTTGTTGTAATCAAAATCTCATCGTCGTTGTACGTCATTGTCGATATCCGTTTTCTTGTAAGCCGCTTTGCTCACTTAAGCCGTAATTGGGTTAGTGAAACTCATTGGCAGCACTGCTATGCTATCTTTTTCTATTTACAACCTTACAACCCCTCACTCACGCGCATTTGCTGTCCTTAGACGTTTATTGAATTAATTTTAAGCGTTGATAATTAGAGACATTTGTGAGACGAAACCTTTGGCGTTGTTGTTGTTGTTGTTGCTGTTGTTGCAGTCAAGGTTTCAACCTTCATATTAATACATTTAAAATATTATTATATTTATAGCGCCGTATTTATAAATTCGTTATTGTTGTTGTTGTTGCTTGTGTTTTTTGTACTGTGAGAAAAGTTCAATGCACGCCATGTTCAAAACTTCAATGTGCCGCCTCTCTTTCTCTCTTCCGCTCATCTGAAAAGCACTTGAAAATTCGCTTGCACACAAAAGATGGCAAAAGTCAGTAAAAAAAAAAATGCTTTTATTTCAACTTTTTCAATGAGTTTTATTTAATGCATGAAATTATGAAAAAAAAAACATAATAATAATTATAAAAAAAATACAAATTTTTGTATACAAAAGTTTATTAAATGCTCAGGTCAGCAAAGTTGCACGTGAGGCTTGAACAGAAGGGTGAAAAATCAGGCGTATTTCAGTTAACCAACAATTAAACACGCTTACATTTATTTTAAAGCACATGTAAAGTTGTATTTGTTTGTTTGTTGGTGTTGTGAATCTGTGTAAGGCGCGCTTTGATTGTATTGGCGAGAATTCTCACCATATGTTGTTGTTTGTTGTTGTTGTTGTTGGTGTTGTGTGAGTGTAAGGTGTGCGTGCGTGTGGGTGTGTGTGATTGTGTAAGTGCTTGCGCGTGCAAGTGAAATTTTCACGTTAACTGTCAGCTAATTAAATTTTCAACTTTTGACACATGCACAAACACACACACACACACACATACACGTACACGCATACATATATAAATATATAGCAATTATGAAGCCTAAAGTGAATTTCAGTTTGACTTTACAACGCGCGTGTTTTTCATTTCATTGTTGTGCTTATACACATGTATAAGTGTATGTGTATGTGTGTGTGTGTGATTTTCATGTGGGCGTGTTTGTTTATTTATGTGCATGTGTGTGTGTTTCTCGTTGAGTTGACATGGCCAAGTTTTATTCCTCTGCCTGCACGTGTACTTATTTAGCACTCTCAAAATTAATCGTTTGACATAGAAAAACAATAATTTAAATATGTTTGTGTGTGTGTGTTTGTGTATGTGAGCATGAATATTGCATGACTTGGCAAACCCTTTCTTTGCTGATTTAAAGGGCTTGGTTTGTTGGAACAGCCGCGTTTTCATCAACTGCTTAGGAAGTCTTTTACTGACAACCTACATACATTCATATGTATATGTATGTGTATTTTATTATAGACAGTTGATGTTGATGATGATGATTTTCATGATGACTTATATGATTTTCTATAATTGAAATCTGTTACAGTAATTGACGGAAAACTAATTAAAAGTGTTGAAATATTTCAAGCTCAGTTTTATTGTTGATTAGCATGTGAAGTGTTAGGAAAAGTTTAAATATAATGAGAGCAGAAAAAAAAAACAATTAAAACATACATTTTTTTATACTAAATCTAAAATAAATGTGAAGACACACTTTTTCAAGTCTTTAGTCTTATGTTACAAGGCACAACACAATACATACAGCAGTTCAAACTGCAAAAACACGAACAAAAAATTAAAATGTCATATTTTCAATTTATAACACAAAAAACGTCACATTTTCGCTTATGTTCCAAGTTTTCACACAATACATACAGCAGTTTAAATTGCAAAAAACTGTAGTCAAAGCTAAATTGACGCATGTGTTGCATGACTTTATGTAACATAGGTTTATAATTGTGTTTTGTGCACAAAGCACAACTTAGGCGTTTAAAAGGCTGCGTAAAATTCATTATTGCTTTGCTTTAAGTATATTTGGGGCCCTTAAATAAAACAAATTAAAGCTTTAACACTTCAAAGTGTTAAAATGCTTAAAAATGAAATTTCTTGCCACTTAACATGTTACCAACAAAATTCCAATGCTGCAAAGCCATGAAAATTACCAAGCACGACTTTCAGTTTGTCAACCAAAAAACAAAAGGAACAACAAAACAACAACAATAATTATCGATTTGAACACGCTCGGATTTTCCATGCCACATTTTATGGCGCATTACAAGAGCAACAAAAGCAACAAAAACAACAAGAGCAGCAAAAGTTTTTCAATTTATACACGCCACGGCCAATTAAGCACAAAATGCTCACGCTGGGTGGCATCTGATGTCGGCTTCGATGCCGCCAAATGTCAAACACAAACAAACCGCGAATTCAATTTCGAATACGATTCAGTCACAGACTATATACATATGTATGTATGTATGTATGTATGCATGTATATATGATTTTGATTTTGATTTGACTTCAAGTTTTGTGTCGTTGAAAGTATAAATTTGTAACGCTTTCAGATTGTTTGTCGTTGTTGTTGTTAGTGACAACACACAAGTTTATAATTGAATCAAGTCATGGCAACAAGCTGAAGTAATGAAGAAATAGAAACAACATATGCCACAAACACATATTGTTGCAAGTTTCTTGTGTTCAATCAAAGGCAAATAAAGCCAACAAAATGAAACAACAACGACAGTTTTCATTATTCATTAATGAAAATTCAAAATGTGAGACAACAAATGTTGCCAGCTGACACACCTACGCACATATACACATACATACATACATTCACCTGCAATATCTTAATTAAGCAAACCGAGCATACTTTGGCATACTTAAATTACACTTTAACAGGCAATTTTCATTTGGTATGTGTGTGTGTGCCTGTGTGTGTGTCTGTGTGTGAAAAGTAAAGTTTTACACCAAAATAAAGACTTTCACACGCTTTTTAGTTTGTATTACAAAGAACTGTTTGAATTTTTCATTCAAGTTTTCTTACTTTGTTTTCTTCTTCCCCTTCGGGCTTTTTTCTAAATGAGCTAGAAAAAAGTGCTTTAAGGCATGTCTTAAAGAAGCAGATAAAAAGAGCAAATGAAAAGAAAAAGCTGAAAAATAGGTTGAAGTAGAGTTAGAGCAAGAACAACATGCCGCGTTAATTATGCCACACATAGACAAAATATGTAATTAGATGTTCGCTTAATGCGCGCTTCCAGCGGCAACAACAACAGCAGCAGTGGCAGTGGCAGTGGCAGCGGTAAAGTTAAGTTGTAAACAAATACAGCCGGAAGAAGTTAAAAAAGCAAGAAAAAATAGCAGAAAAAAAATATAGAAATACCTGTAAGCTGTTTAAGTACTTTTGAGGGCTGCTTTTGATTACGCTTTGGGCGTGTTTCGTCTTGTAACTTGTCGGCCAAGCTGTGCAAAGGGCGAGGAGACAACGCAATTAGAAGCGTTTGCTGCTTTGTGCGATTAGTCATCGTTTGTTTTGTGTTTTGTATTGAATTATTGGTACGCTCATTAATAGTGTTGCTTGTTAGCGCGTTTGATCTTTTAAAACTTTAATCATGATCAAAATAAAGTTTAATTCTAAGAAAAATAATAACATTAATCAATGAGCATGGAATAAATGAGTAAATCATTAAGAAAACAAAGTGTTTGTTGCTTTTATTACAACAGTAATAATAACAGAACCATTAATGTTATAGAAAAAATTTTGTTCAATTTTCGTTGCTATACGCTTATGTTACAAAACAGCTTATGGCGCATACGTCAGTCTAGCATGCGCAAAAATCAATTTATAGAAAGGCCACTCTAACAGTTCCACTGTTGACTCATTAGCCCAACCCGTTCCAACGTTCCTTAAATTACATACACCTGTGTGCTTGCAGTGAACATATCACATTCATATTAAATTGTTGTATGTGATAAGTGGCTGCACATAACATAAGCGTGCATAAAGTGTCATTGAACACTGTTAAACTTGTCACTGTTTTAATAATTGGACAAATCTGCAGTATGTGGCATGTAGCCTTATTTAACGTTTAACTAATTAATATTGAATAAATTTTCTTAGAAGAAGATGTAAAAGTTAAGCATTTTCCCACCATTATTCAATATCGACACCGTCGCCGCGCCGACCAACACTACAAGGATGGCATAAACTCACGCGCTAAACGCTATAATTATGTGCCAAAGTAAGATTTCTTTTTCTAAATTTGTTTTTTTTTTGTTGTTGTTTATATGCCACACAAAGACCAAACGAAGACATGCCGCAAGAATTATGTGCAGAATTGGAGCAAAACTGAGTTGTAGACCGTGACACTTAACAAGCGGATAGTGAGAGGAGAGGCGAGGCAAGTGAGAGACGACAAAAGATATTTCGCGCATGAGGCTGACAATTTCCGGAAAATGCGGCTAAAAAGCAATTTCAACGTTACTGCGCATGCGCGCATTTTAGCCAAGAGTTAACTTAGCCAAGCTAAGCGACACTGACCAACTTGGCAAATGTCGTGGAACGTCTTGAGCGCGATCTATAAGATGCGTCGTCTGAGTGAACGTACGAAAAGTGTTGTTTTTCTTTTGACTTTAATTAATTTCAATGTGCTCGCTTCGACGGCACTTGATTGTAGTCATTATGATTATGATTATGTTGTGCGCAATTTTCGCACAACTTGAGGCGTTTATGAGAGATACTGTGGCTTGAAACTTACGCGCTTAACCTCGAACGCGAATGCGAACGCAAGTCAACTCGACACGACTGGCGGCGTTGCAAAATGGTTTAAATGCTCTAAAGAAAATGACCAAGAATAATAGCAAGCGCCTGTTTTTTATTGTATCAGCACATACACACATACACATATACAACGCTTTGTTAATGTTTCTCATCAAAAGCCAAGCATCAAAAGTCGCTGTCGAGGCCATCAATGGCAAACCGCTAACTCATTTAATGCTCACACACACACACACACACACGTATTCGTATTCACTTGCTCTTTGGCACTTAACGTTTCTTCAAATGACCAGCGCGTCGCATTTTGTTCACTCGACTCTGACTTCCTTCGTTCGTGCACACGCCTCTGTCTCCCTCTCACTTCAATGTTAGAAGCATTCATTCATTCATAAGCTTTTGGTTTGCATTCAAGTGCTTTGTTGATCCAGTTTCTCTTATTACTTCACACACACACGCACACACAGACACAGCCACGCGCACAGCAGTGCCAACAATAATAAAAACTATAATACAAAAACAACAAGTAACACAAAAAAAAAAAGCAACGAAATAAAAATTGTATCGCATTTCCTTTTCGATTTGGTCAGTCAGTCTGTCTCAGACTGTTACAATTGGTCTCGGCTACAAATTTCACTCCTCTTGCGCCGCCTTGCCATCGCACTCGTGCTTCTCCCATTGCTACTTCATGTGTTTTTTTTTTTTTTTTGGTAGCACATTCACCCTCGCACTCACTTAGCTTTTGTTGTTGTTGTTGTTGGCAACTCTTTGATTATCTTCGGTTTGGTTTTTGGTTTCTTTTATTTTGCTTCTTTTTCATGTTATTGTTGCTTTGTTTTTTTTTTCTCACACATATGGCATGCAATTTCTTCAAGTTGTTGTTGGTGTTGCTATTTCCGGTATTTACCCTTTTTTTTTGCTGTTGTTGTTGTTGTTGTTGTTGCTGCTTTCTCGTCATGTCGTCAACGCGCTTGTCTCGTCTTTACGCTCTTGTTGCTGTTTGTGTTAAATGTTGTAAATAAATTGTGCTGAAATTGTATCACTTGGTTGACCACCACGCATCAATCCCACATGTCGTTGCTACAACAACAACAGCAACCATCATACAGCAGCAGCAGCAGCGGCAACGATAAATGTATAACATTCACAGCAACAACAACAAAAACAAGAATCGTCATACAAACGGTTTCATTGTCAGTCAATTTGTTGTTTTTTCTGTCAGTCCTTTTTATTTTGGTCATTTTTTCATTGTTTGTTTTTATTTTGTACACATACATATATATACAATTTATACCCTACACTCCACCGTATAGTATCGACTTTCGCTTAAAGTGCTCATCAACTTGTATTAAAATACAAACACGTACGCACACATACCATATGACTGACCCACACGCACACACAAAAACAGACAGACAAGACCGACAAACGCACATGCAAGCATTCAGTTACAGTTACACAGATACAGACACAAGTACCGATACATGTGGCGTTGATTTTCTATTTGAAGTTGAAATGGTTTCGCATTTATTTTTGCAATGTAAATACTTAAGCATGAAATGTTTTCTTAAAGTGTGCAAAATTATTTGTGTTTGCCATCATTTCATTTCATCAATATGCGTCGTTGTCCTGTCGGCGTGATCCTTGCCGCTGCCAGTGTGGTGGTCAGCGGTCGTTTAGCTTGGCACAAATTATTTTTTGTTGATAAAATAAGCAAAGCAGCAAAACAAAGAACGACGCAAAGATAAAATTGTAACTTTAACTAATACAAGTTGTACGTGTTGTTAGACACAAGAGTATTTGCAATGCATGGCAGAATCGAAGCATAAGTAAACGTGGTTTTTTAACTAAACTTGTAGTTTCTTTGCCTAAAAGGTTATTGCAATGTGCCAATAATAAGCTCGAAGCATTTTCTTGCATATAATAAAAATTAAATCTTCACTATGCACTCTCGGATGCTTGGAATTTTACTTATCTTATTCGGATCAGCTTAGTTCTATAAAAAAATCAATATTTCACTGCCATTTAATTTCTAGCATTAAATAAGATCTATAACTTTATTAACTAGACAGTATTCTGAGAACTCTATTAACAAAATGTTGCTTTTAACAGAAAAATTAATAGAAAAATTAGTATTACATAAGGAATTAAGATTTATAATAACATATATATGATATTGCAATGTTTTGAGTATAATATGCTGTTGAAATCCTATTAACATGTCATTTAATAGCATGTTCTTATTAACAGTGCCTAATAGAATATAATAAGCTATAATAGAGCGGGAAAAACCGCTGTGAATTTCAACATTTGTTAACCACAATGAATAATCGCCCAACGTCTGAATAAATTATTAATAAAAATTAGCCTGTCAGCTGTCTTCAAGCACATTTACTTATTGATCGTTGACTGACATTTGACATGATTGGTTAATATTCTTGCTTCATTGAAGAGCTTATCGTGTTATGCTAAACTTTCGAATTTTAGCTAAATTAGCTGCTCAAATGTCAGTCAAGTTATCATAAATGGACAATTGCTAATTTCACTCTCTTAAATGCAATGATAAATACACGGAATATCACGTATACGCAATGTTGGCGCATTAGTTAAGTAAATACCGTTATGCGTTCCAATCAACAACAATAACAACAACAACAACTCAAAGTGAGCTTAAGCAGCACGGCCGAGTGATTGGCAATTGTACAGTTATTATATGCAGTATGCATGCAACAACAACAACAACAACAACAACATTAGCAAACTGGTAGCAGCAATGAGGATATCAAATGACAAGCACAATAAAAATATCAATAGTCGTTAAATAATTAAATTAAATTACACTAATGCCAATAACAAACAATTTAAAGGCCACAGCAACAATAACAACAACAACAACAATTGAATTGAGTTGCATGAGATTGAAGACCATTGAAAATGTTATAGTCACAAGTACTAAGCTGAACATGTCTGTCCGGCACACTTGTTTTTTTTTGTTTTGTACTTATTTGTATTTTTTCTGCTCTTGTATTTTGCAGTAAAACGTCAGCAGTGAAAGCCAACAGTGACATGAACAACAACAACAACAACAGTAAAAAGCACAATAAAAAGTACACTGACAACGACAACAATAACAACGACAAGCATAATCAACGCTCAACATACATAATGACCAGTGACATTCAAACAGCAGCAACAACAACAACAGCAGCATTAGCTACTGGCGCTAGTGGGCGTGTGCCGGCAATGGTTGCTGTTGGTTTTGGTGCAACAGAGGCCGCACAGGTCGTAGCACAACGGCATAGCACAATAGCAACAACAACAAATACAGATGTGCTTATAGTCGAGGATATCGATGATGATGATGATGATGATGTCGCTGTGACATTGGCGCAAGCAAATGAGCCAAGAATGTTGAATGCGTTGCCGCACGATAATGCGATTGCTGCTGTTGCTGTTGCTGCTGATGATGATGATGATGGCGATGGCAGCGATTCATGCGCTTCAATGGAAACGTTGTCGGACAATGTTTCAATTTGGATAGATGGTGAAAAGCATTGGATATCGGGCGTCGATGCGAATACAACATGTGCGGAACTGATCTGTGCGCTACTCAATTATCAACAGCAGCAGCAACCAATATTGCCCAACGGGCAGGAGACGTTGGTGGCATGCGACCAAGCAGAAATTGAGCAGGATCAAAAAAGACAACACCAACAACAACAACAAATACAACAACAATGTGCTGGCACAATAGAAGGAAGTACAAATACAAATACAACAAATAAGCACCATCAACAGCAGCAGCAGCAACAGCAGCAGCGTGAGCGTAGCAATAAAGTCGGCAATAATGCCATCAATCAATCAACGAGAAGTACCAAAGAAGACTTTAAAGGCAAAAACAACAGCAACAACAGCAACAACAACAACAAGAGCACTGCAAACGCACCGCTTGCCGCTCCGCATATTGTGAGCAACGATTACGTGATTGTAAAGCAGTTGCGACATTGTGAAGAGTATCTTGACGGCAATGCAAAAGTTTTTGATGTGCTGCCAGCGCGTGATACGCTCGCCCGTAAGGAGGTAAGTAGTTTATAGTTGTGCATGGAGTCGAGTGGAGTGGAGTGGAGTGTAGTGGCGTGGCATGACAAGTGTAGTGTGGCATGGCAGCGCAGCGTAGCTACTTGACACATATTATCCTTGGGCCAAATGTATCAGCAGACGTCGAAGTTGAAGTTGACGTCAAAAGTTGTCTTCGTTGATGTCTGTCTAGTTGCAATGGCCTGTATTGCAGCTCTTTTTTATTTTTTTTATTCAATTGACGCACTTGAAGTGCACTTTTGCACGCAAATCCTATCCTGCTGCTGAAGACAAGTAATTGCCATACTTTTCAATAAGCGCATGTTGCCGCCACGCAATTTTCGTTTTACTTTATTTTTTAACCTCACTTAATTTTTTTTCTCGTTTGCCACAAACCAAGCAAGCAATTTCCTCTACTTATTAACACACTCATTATCTGCTGTTATCCCGTTTTTTTGTTTTCCTACTCACTCATTGACTCTCATCGACTCGACTCGTATCGTTTCGTTTTGTTTTGTTTCATTTCGTTTTGTTTCGTTTTGTTTTATTTTTGTTTTGTTTTGTTCCATTTCGTTTCGCACAGTGTGAATTGCTGCTGCGTCACTTGATTGCGCCGCGTTCACAACAAAAATCGCATGCTGCCAAAGTCTCTTCATTGCTCTCAACTGACAAGGATAGCGGCATGGGCAGTCCCGTTGGCAGTTCGCGCAGCGCACGTTTACGTCGACGTAAGCATAAATCGAACTTTGGCAGCGCAGCAGCTGTGCTTGCTAGTAATTGGCTTGCACAAGCTAATACATTGCATCCGAAGTCAACGTCATCGGCAGCGCAGCAGTCAACGGCTAATGAACGTCTCATGAAGATTATATTGGCACAGGATGAGACCATACACAGACAATTGTCCATGTTGCGGTGAGTTTTTTTTTTGCTTTTTTTTGTGTTTTTGAATTGCTTTAAAATTAAAATTTGCACTTCATTACACACAACTTTGAACTGTCTTCTATTTGAAGCTGTTCTACTTTACTCTTAACTTTACTACACTAACAAAGTTACATGTATATATCTCTCTCTCTCTCTCTCTTTCGTACAACAGCGAAAAGGAACGTCAAATCCTTAAAATTGAAGAGGAAAAGCATCGTGTGCGTGAACGTGAGCTGGGTAAAAATTATCTGCTCGAAACGTATTTGAATGCGCTCGATGAAGCGGATGCCAATGTGAATGCGTTTGCTGGCACCTCGCCGACACCCGCTGCCGCTATCGATGCTGCTAATGCTCACGTCGTCGACGCTGACGCTACCGGTGTACATGAGTTGGAGCAGCTTGCGCATGATTTCGAATTGCCGCCGGATCTGATGCATGGCGTTGAAATTTTTATAGGTAAATTATAGCATTTTATAGATTCAATTCCGATACTCTGACATATTTTATTTTCTCTTTTGTGTAATTTATATGCATATGTTTGTGTGTGTGTTTTATGTAGTTTGCTCGCAAACGTGCTTTATTTATTGCAATACTTGAACTGCACGAAATGACTTTCAATATGATGAACAATCATTTCCTTTGACGATTCATCTATGCAGAACGCCAAACGTTGGGAAATAAATTTTATAAATCGATTGTTGATTGAAGCTTTCGTATTATGTCGCAAATATAAATATTAAAGTTTAAGACTAGAGTGACGCATGTGCTGTGTCGTACTGTGGCACATAGGAGTGTATGATGTTTTATATTTTCAAGAACTCTTAATATACACAAGTGAAAGTCCATTAATGTAGTATGTAAAACTAATTATGCCAGTTTTTGATGCTCTACCTTCTATGCATAGGAGGGATAGAGAAAAATAAAATACGTTCCTTAAATCGAGTTACGTTGTAGCTGAATAGCGCTTAAATCATGAATACTTCAGGTCGTTTGACATAAATTTTTATAAATGAGTATTTTTAAGAATTTAAAGCATTGAAAATCTGGAGACATTTCGTTTTAAATGTTGACCGAATTGAGTCACTTGAATAACAAAGTTCTTGCGCTCAATTTACACCAGCAAAGTAGCTGTTACTTTACTACTTCCACATCATTTGATGCGGCATGTTGTTGCCACATTTATTATGCAACAAATACAACAACAAAACAAACTAACAACTAAAGAAAAATTGCGAAAAAAAACTTGAGTAATTCTTTGCTTTTTTATATGTCGCCTACAGAGAAAAACACTGTAGAAAAGAGTAACAACAACAACAACAACAACAACCACGGCATGTCAAAGTTCAGCAGTCATTCACTGGCGACAGCAGACATCAAGTTCAACATGTTTTATGAGACTTTGTCAAAAAATATAAAAGCGAAGGGGCGGGGGGAAAAAAACGTATCAAAAAGCAAAAATAAATAAAAGCAAAGCTTGTTTACGACATATACGCACGAACTACTGACAAAAGACGACATCGCTAACTGTCAATTACTCAACTCAGCTCGCTTACAACAGCAACAACAGCAACAACAACAGCAATAACAAAAAAGTAACATACACTTGCCAACAAAATTCTTGTTAACTGCTTGCAAGCACTTGTAGCAATAAAAAGAAAAAAAAACACTGAACAAACAAAACAAAGCAGAAGAAAAAAAAAATATATGCTATAATTTGATAAAAATTCAGTCAGAACGTGAACTTTATGCGTCTGCAGAGCTCAACTTGTTACGCCCACGCTTAGGCATGGCCAAAGGACCAAACACCAAGTGCGAGTGAATGAATGAGCGCGCAGTGAACTTGAAACTTCATGCACACATGGCGGCGTCGACGTCCTCGTCGTCGTCGTCAACGTTGGCGGCGCACAGTAACTTACATACATGCGTCGACTCACTGACTGGCTGAGTGAGAAGTGAGTGACTTTATTGGGCCAAACGAAGAAAAAAAAAAACGTGTAAAAGTTTGCAATTGCAAAGCTTAGGCAGAAATTTTTGGCAAATCTGCCAGCAAAAAATAAAAAAAATGTTGTCGGTCGAATTAAAAAAAAAAAAGCAGAAAAAAACACGCAAAACATTTGAAAATGTAAGCCGCAGAAACACTTGAAGTCAGTCAGCTCGCAAAAGCGCTTGTCAAAAACGAATGGGTTAACATAATGGCGCGCGTGTGTGTGTGTGTGTGTGTGTTGAAGGGTGTAAGAGTAAGAATTTAATGGTTAGTAATAACAACAACAACAACAAGAGCAGCTGCTGTCAGAGTTTGTCATAAGTTTGAAGGCAGAAAACATTGAGAAAAATCAGCATAAAATTTAAACCAAGGAAATTTTTATTATTATTTTTCATTTTTCGCAAGCATGTCGAGTTGATTTTACCTGTAACATGTCTATATACATAATTGTGCGTTTGCGTGTGTGCGTGTGTGTGTGCTATGTTAGTACACAGCCGTTGGATAAACAGCATATGAAATAAACTCAAACAAAAGTCGTTATTAAACTTGGAAATGATTTTAAAACAAGGCCGTTTGTGAGCGTGCGTGAGTTGAGCGAAAGTTGTTGTTGTTGTTGTTGCTGTTGCCTTTATATAAGCCAAGGATAGATGTATGTAAATGACTGTGTGTATGTGTGTGTGTCTGTATCTTTGGGCATATGGCAAGGCTTGCTTGTATGCGAATCAGTCAGGCATATTGTGTGTATACACGTGCACTTGCACACACACACTTACACACATGCATACATGTGACGTCTGATTCGCACAATGCGCTGAACAAACAAGCAAATAAACAGAAGCCATGCGAAGCTGAGTTAAGCTTAACCAAGCGATAGTCACCAGTGAGCGACACAGACACAGATACAGATACAGATACACAACACACTCATTTGCATATGCACATGCATAGACAAACAGACATGTGTGATATGTATGTATGTAGCAGTGTGCATAAATATACATACATACGCATGTCATTTACTGCAATTTTGCGTTGTACCGTTAGCATGACAATACGCGCAAAAAACGCCATTTTTATTATTGTTTTGTGTGTGTGTGTTTTTTTTTTTTTGTTGTATAATAATTTGTATTAATTTTGCATATTTATTTGCAGATGAACCCTATCAGCGTAATCAAGTGACGCGACCGCTGGCGGAAAGACAGGCGTTAACGATGCACGGCAACGGCGGCGGAAACGGAAATCGCGCTGCCGGAAATGACGTAGCAATAACGGATATAAAGACGACAACGACAACTGTTGCCGCTGGCATGAGCAATAGCAACAAGGATGCCAACATCGATTTACAGTTATATTGGCTGGAAAAGGTGTACGCATTAAATAAGCAATTGCAACGCGAAGAGGAACTTTTACTAAAGCTAACGGCAAAGGTGCGCAAGCATCAAGTTAAGCGCGCCTATCAAACGAAAACAGAAGTGTTGCAACAAATTGACAAACTTGACAACGATTTGGCGACACAAGTGTTGGACATACGTGGCGTCGAACGTAAACTGTTGACAGCAAACGAACAGCTAAAGGCCAAGTTGGGCGTGCTCGAGTGTCTGAGTCAAGAGTTCGAAATCGAAACGGATAAAGAACGTGTGCCGCCTGTGTTGATTGCAGCTTTGCCCGAAGAAGTAATAAGCGCGACGACGCTTGAAATTAAAGCAAAACCATTACCGCCGCCACCGCCACCACAGCCACAGCCACAACCACCAACATTAGCAACGTCAACGCCGCCAACACCAACAGCAACAGCAACAACGACATTTGTGCGTCAACCAACGGCACACATGGCGTATGCGCAATTGCAGAATGCAAACGATTTGCTGCAATTGCAAAAGCTAATCGAAAAACCGGCGGAACATGTTGATGAAACATTGCAATTGACAAAGGCGCCAACGGAGCAATTGATACTCGCCAAGAATACACGACCCGTGCAGTTGAGTGATGCCAAGTCGGTGAAAAAACAAATGTTTACTTATGGCACCGAACAGCACTCACTGCCGCAGCCAGCCCTGGTCAGTGCTGTTAATAAGCAACAACTACATGCACACGCACACGCACACACAAGAACCACGGCTGCAATTGTGCATACATGGCAGCCGACGCTGCCGGCGCCCACGCAAGTACCCACAACGTCAACGTCGTCGTCGTCCACGCTTATTACGACACCAATTTTGCCCTCATTACCGCCACGTCATGATATCACAAATCTGGGCACGCTCGTTTGATTACCAATTATACGCTTTACATGTGTGTGGGCGTGTCCGTTGTAAATGTCCACTTTGCGTGCATGGTAGCTTCTGCGTCAGCTTTAAACTGTCTGTGTGTGTGTGAGTGTGTGCTAAGTATGCCTGTTTGTGTGCCTGACAGCATGTTTGCTGTAGTATTAGTGTGCGCCTTTGTAATGAGTTAAAAATTTGTACCAAATTGTTGTTAATTAACCAAATAAATTGATTTATGTTTATTACATTATAATTTTTCATCTTCTTCTTGTTTGCTATTATTGGATTCAACATAACCCAAAAGTTTGTTAATGGATTTGTGTGCACTTTTGTGCACTTGGGTTTGGCTTTTGGCCGGCTAATTGCATTAATTGAAGTGCATTAATAATGTAAAACTATCTATTATGCAAAATTTGTAAATGTGTTTCTAATGGACTTACTGTGTGTGTGTATGTGTGTGCAGAAACATCATTATGTTAATGCATTACATTGCATTGAATTGTATGGCACGCAGCTTTAAGTAAGTATTATTAAACATTTGAATATTATGATTTTTTTACTAAACACTTCTCTTAAGACGCAATCACAAATATCAGCTGTTAAAAGTTCAACCAGTGTGCACAAAGCGCACAAAAAAGAGCGCAAAAGCGCAAGTTACTTAATTAGTCCCGCCGCAACACTTTGGTTTTTAATTGCACGTTTAAATTGCAATTAAAACATGTGCAATTATATAAAAAACAAATCAAGAATCAAATAAGAAAGTTTTGCTCTATAAAATGCAAGTGTTAAAACACATGAGTAAAGTTAAATAATGCATGTTAAATGAGTTTATAATTTGTTCGTTGTTCAATGAAAAAACAAAGCATTGCCAAACGCAAGGCTGCTTTGCGCGCATGGCTTATGTGTGGGAGTGCGTGGTTATTGCTTGAGTGAAACGCATTTGCAAAACACAGAAGAAGAAGCTTGACTAGAAACAGTGTGACCACATAAGCAGAAGCAAGAGAGAGCGCACAGCATGAGTTTATGAGTTGCCAATGCGCTTTAATGCAAGTAAGTTGTTTTTGTATTTTCGTCTTGTGTTTTGAATCACATTTATTGGAAACAACAACATTGCGCGTTATGCTGTAATATGTTGGAGGGAAAAGGGAAAAGAAAAGAACATTTTATTTTACATTTTTGCATGCTGCATTTCATTTTATTAAAGTTTTCATTTTCATTTTCTTACTTATTTTATTTCATTTATGTAGTTTATTTTGTTTATTTGTTAGTTAAATGTTTGCTTTTTTTGTTTACGCATGCTCTTGACACATATTTTATGTGTGTTTGTTTTTGCCTAATTTGCCTTAAATATGCATTCAATTTTATTTGTTTGTTTTTGCTTTCTTTGTTGTTGTTTGGTTTGGTTTTGTTTTTTTTTTTTGCGTATTAAATTATTGCTAATAATTGTTAATGGTATTCAATTTTATTTATTTATTTATTTGTTTCTGTTGTAATTTGTTTGCAGTTTTGTTGGTTTTTTTAGTTGAAACTTACATTAAATTAAATTATTATTTATGTTTATTTAATATCTGTTTTTTCAATTGTTTTATATTATTTTTTATGCGACAAAACATATGTGTTTGTCTGCCCGGCTGTGCGTTTATGTCACACAGATACACGCACACGCATACAGACGACGTCTGTCAATATTATCTTACATTCCTGTATTTAAACTTGTTTTTCTTTTTTTTATTATTATTTTAAATGTATTTTAATATTTGTTTAATGCTAGTTGTATTAATAACAAATTTTTTCATTATTTTTTTTAATCAATCTGACAGTTTAACATAATTTAATTACGTTAAAATTTTACACAAATTTCATGTTTTTTGGTTGTTATTATTTTTCTTTTCTTTTTTTAATATTATTACAAATTCTTTTAATTTCATTCATACATATTTTTATGCATAAATACAAATCATTTTAACATATTTAATATCAATTCATATGCGAAATGTATACGATATTTTTTACATAGCTAAATTTTGGTTTCCTTTTTTTTTTGTTTTTAAGTTATTTGCAATAACTTTTTTTTCTTGAAATTTTATGAAAATGTTTTTTGGTATAAAAGAAGTAGCATAAAAGATATAATAACAATTTTCGTCTATGTAATTGTTAAACAAAAGAAAAACACAAAATTTCTGCACGAATAAACAATTAAATTTAGTTTTACTTTTATATATAAAAGTTTTACCTATGTATATGTGCTTCTGTATAGCGCGTTGCACAATACAGTAGCAATATTATGAGCGCGACTGTATACGGCAGTGTTGCGTATGACGTTGCTGCGCCGCCATGATGCAATTCAGCGAAACTTTCGCCTGCATTGGTTAGCAAAGAAGAAGAGAGAGACGAAAGAAGCGAAAGAGTAGTGAAAAGAGAAAAAGTTTCAATAAAACAATTTAACAACAAATTGACAGTACATATACAAACACACACACACACATACATGCTATGCACGCACATGAAGCAATCAAGAAAAATCAGTTTACGAAACTTTTGCGTAAACGACTTAATTAAGCGTACAAATTGTGGCAATGCATGTGTGTCTGTGTGTGTGTGTGTGTGGTGGTGTGTGTTTTTGTTAAAATATATATTGGCGTGCCGGCAGAGACAAAGTCGCGCAAAGCTTACCATTGAGTATGTGCACCACAATTGTAAAATTTTGAAAATCACTAATTGAGCACGTATAGTTGCCCGAATCGGTCTTATTGATTTTCGCAATGAAGAGCGTTGAATTGGCGCCATCGTCCATCAGTTCGGTTTTAACGCTAAAAACGTAAGAAATAACAACAACAACATTACAACAAAAAACAACAAAATCGTTGTGGTAATTAAAAACTTGTTGTGTATTTTTTTTTTTTTTTTTTTTTGTCAAAATGCACAAATAAGCAACGTACTTGTGCTAATGAGCTTTTATGCTTACCTCACACCGCCACGTGTTACATCATAGTTGAGCACATCCTCACCGTGCTTCCAATAGACCACGGAACTTGCCATGGCCACATTGCGTACCACACAGGATAATTGCAATGTTGAATCTGTTTCATAGTATTTCTCTTGCAATGGATCACCATATTCATCAACAATCATCACTTTGGGCGCTGTAATTGTGAACAGCGGGGGGGAAAAGAGTGTTTGTTAATGTGTGTTAGATCAGCTTAGACAGCTGTGCAGCAACAACTAACCATTTACATGCAAATTAATCTGTATAACTCTTGGCGGATGCGTTGATATCTGACATTCATACATGGCCTCATCGTCCTTTTTAACATTTGTGATTTTCAGACGCCAATTATTCGGATATTGAAATTCCATTTTATAGCGTTTATCGCCCGTGTATGTGACTTGGCCAACCGTTAGCAGATCCAAGGCATCCTTTTCATTCAACGCATTGCGACGCACCCAGGAAACCTAAAGCACGAAAAGGATGCGTTACTTTTTTTTTACTTAGAAGAAGATATATTTGCTGTTGTGGCTTTTAAGAAAGTTTGTGAAGTTTCGTCGAGCGTAAGTTTCTTTCTTACGTTTGTTGCTGCAAGTTGTGCTGCATGCATAATTAAAGTTGCGTTGCAAAAGATACGCGCACGTTGGCAAACACACACACAAGCGCAAAAGAAATTTATACAACTTGCTTATTAAGTACACAAATTTTATTACATTTTTCACTAAAGAAGCTTGCTTACTTACTTACTTACTTGCAAGCAACAACAAGTATATACATATATATATATATATATAGATATAAATGTATAGCTGTATAACGCATATACTTACAGTCTTATCGTGCAGCAATGAGATTCTGCAATTCAAATGAATGCTGCTACCCGCTTGCACTGTCAGATTTGTTGGTTGTCCCACGCTCTCCACGTCCTCGAAATGCGGTCCGTATCTGTAAAGGTTGCAAACAAGCAAACACATGACTTGTTAAAGTATTTCATATGAAGTAAACTTTTGTGTATTTCTTTTTCCCGTGTCCCTGTCCTTGTGCCTGTGCCTGTTCCTCTCACTATCCCTGTCACACTCTACACGTTCTTATAAAATGTAGTAGCAGTCCAACCAGCTACGGCTTAAGTCACGTTGCGTCTTTGACTGTGACCCATTTCGCTATATGCACAGCACAGCACAGCACCGCCCATAACACTTAACCATGCCCTAACCATAACTTTAATCATTTCCTTGAAAGGTGCCTTTCAGAACGCGCGCGCTACCACTGACAAACTGTCACTTGTTGTGCGTCGTGTCGCCTTGTTAAGTTATTTTGCCTTTAAAGTAGTTTAAGCAAATCTCCATGCTTTGCATCTTAATATTACTTATAAAGGTTATTTGATTTTTGTTGTGCACTCTCTTCCTCACGCAATCTTTCGCTACCTTACTCTTTCTTACAATCTTGTTGCCGTTGCCGTTGAATGAGGTCGTGCCTGTACAGTTGCGTTTTGCTCTACTGTAATTTATGCGTTGTCGCAAGGATTTATTATCATGCTCAGTTTCGGCGTACTGTTTTTTTTTGCATGAAATGACATTCCAGTTTCCATTATATTTTATTTCATTTCATTCATTCATATTTCTACTTGATTTTATGTTATTTTTTTGGTTGCTTTATATTTTGGCAAATATGCTGCGGAAAAAATTACTTTTGTGCATTTAAAAAGTTTCGCTTTTATTATAAATCTTTGCATACTTTATGGCGTTGCGCGCAAAGTTTCAAGTTTATACGTTTGTTCGCTTATGCGCGTTCCCTGTTTTGTTGTTATTGTTGTTGTTGTATTTTTTTTTTATTATTTTCTGTGTCGGCGCTTCTGTCTGCATTGCTTGTTCCAATTTCTCGTTTATGTTTATTTCGCTTTTCTTTGTTTGTTTATTTGTTATGTTTAAAAACATATTTTGGTTTGTTTTATTTGACTCACTTTCGCTTAATGTTGCTTTCAGTTACGTTTTTAGTGCCTATTCTTGTTGTTGTTGTTGTTGCTGTTGTTGAATTTTGACGAGTTTTATTAATGAATGGCATGCTTTGAAATACATTTAAAGGCGGTTTTGCCATGAAAGTTTTAAATTTAAAATAACCAAAAATAGACCAAATGTCATTGCTAATTATATTAAATAAGCATAGGCATATTATTATGACAAATTGCGGGTCTCAATGTGAAATTGAATATCTTTTGTATTGCACACAAAAAGGGTTCGGAAATTGACAAATATGCTTTTGTTGTTGGCACATGAAAAAAGCCTTAAGGCTTAAACATTGAGTAGTAACATCGCTGAAGTAATGTGCGCTATAAGAAAAAGCCAACTATGCATTTGTTGTGCGGCTTAGTTGCGTTACACCTTCAGCAAGCTAATACATGTGTCAAAAGCATATGGCGAACAATACAGTGAGCAGCAGCAGCAGCAGCTTTGATAGAGTAGATAAAAGTAATGCGCACGCACGCAGACATGTTTGCACGCTTACATGCACAAGCACAAGTAGCAGCAGCACAATACCTAAGAAAAATACCTGAGCGCTCAAGTGAAAGCATCAATAGAAGAAAACTGACAACAACGCAGGAGAAGAGAAAAAAAAAACTAAACAAGTAATAATCAAAAAAAGAGAAAGAAAAAAAAAAGTGAAAGAAAAAGAAAAAGCAAACGCACACACACACACACATGTGAAAAAAAAACTTTATAGAACTATTTCGTAGTCTATAAGAAAACCCAAATGAACAATAGTCGATGGCAAGTGGAGTAGGAGTTGATAAAGAAATGAAACAACAACAAAAAAACAAGAAAAAACAAGAAACACAATTGCTTGAGGTGCCACCGACAGCATGTTGTAGCAGCAACAATCACAACGACGCCCAAAATGAAGAAGAACGCCCAAAAAACACAACAATAACAATAACAACAACCACAAGCGCCAATGTAGACAAATGAAGCGTGTTGCAGTGCACATACATACATACATAGAAAAAGAAAGGCGAAAAAACGCACACAGAGAAGAGCAACAAAGCGTTGAAAGCAGCGCCGGAGACGAAGGCAAGAAACATGAGTTAAAATAAATTCAGTTTCGGTTGTGCGACTGACCTACATCGGTAGCAACGTGAATGAGCCTTTTGGCGTTAAGTGGCGAAAAAAATAACCAAGCACACCAACACACACACGCACACACACACATACATGCATTAAACTACTACTTTTTGTATACTTTTTATTGCGACAAGCAACATTTTTGGCCAAATTTTTGGTGTTTTTTTGTTTTTGCCTACCAATTTTTTTCGCTGCGACTGTTGTCGTTGTCGTTGTTGTTGCGCTAGTGACATACATACAGCGCAATATTTTCATTGAAGTGTAAATGTTTGAGTGTATGCCTGTGTGTGTGTGTGTGTGCGCCAAAGTGCACCTAAGCGTCGCGCACTTCATTGATACACACACACACACACACACACCTACTACTATATAACCTTATGTATCTGCCTGTGTAAAAGTATATTACATGAACTGTAACTGATAGATACTTTCATCACCTGCTGTCAATCGTCAGTCGCTCATGTTGTCTGTCACACAGTGATAGCATATCCACTTACCTTTGATCATGGTGATGATGTTTGTTTGCCGATGAATGTGTATCGAAAATATAATTCAACATGGGCGCATCTGTTTTTTGTGGCTTGGGTAAAATATATTTACCATCGACTCTTTTTGCCGATGTGCGTATAATCGATTTGCTGTTGCTGTTGTTGCCAGTTAAGGAAGCGGATGCTGACGCTGAGGCCAACGATGATGTTGCAATCGTTGCGCTGGCACCGGCAGGACGATTATTTTGAATGTGACTGTGGCTGTGACTATGACTTTGACTGTTGTGCATTGTATGTTGTGCATGCTGACCGCCAACATCATCAGCTTTATCATTGTTGTGGTTGTTGTTGTTGTCAGCGTTGTCGTCATCGTCGTCGTCGTCATCGTTGTTGTTGTTGTTGTTGTTGTTGTTGTTGTCTGATGTTATCGCGGGCTCTAAGGCAATATTCTGTGCGCCAATTTGTTGAAATACAGTGGCAATTGTTGCTGCACTGTTGCCGTTGCCGTTGCCATGGCCAACGTTAATAGCATTTTTGTGGCTTGCTGCAATTTTCTGATGCTGTTGTTGCTGTTGTTGTTTTTGTTGCGCTATCATTGTCACATTGGCCAACAATGACGTCGTCGTTTCGTTTAAACTTAATAAAGATAAAGATAATAAATCTTGGGATTTTGCATTTATATGTGTTGCATTTAAGCTGGAGCCAATTGTTGTTGTTGTTGTTGTTATTTGTGGCGTCGTTTTTGTTGCTGTTGTTGTTGCTGTTGCTGTGGTCGTTGTTGAAATTGGTTGATTCGCTATGACGTAATCCGAAAAATAGGAATTATCGATTTCATTAGAATCTGTAAAGAGCATAAAAGCATATAAGGTTACTTAACTTCACTTTTTGTATAATATTAAGGCATATATAGTCTGTAGTAGTGTGAGTGGGTATGAGTGTAAGATAAAGTTGTTTGCAGTGATTAATATTTATTTTCAGTATATGAGCTTGAGCATGACCTACAAGTAGACTAGATTGATTAGACTAACTATAAATAAACAGTTGCTTGTTATACTTATATGTATGAAGCTGTTTTGGTTCGTACAACCGCCAGTCAGTCTGACAGACCGACAGTCAGACAACTTGTCTGGCATAATAAATTTGACATTTTGCTTAGTTTGTACATCAGTTAGTCTGTGTTGTTCACTTAAGTTGACTTAACTTCTAATTGGGTCAATGAGTCGCTGAAATACACTCGGCATTTGTATATATTTAACATAATTTCAGCATAATTTTTCAGCACTTTTTGCCATGCAATAATTTACAACACTTGTCATACTTAATTGAAATTTTAGTGCATAATGAGCATTAAAAATGGTAACCAAAGCAAAAAGGACATTAAGCACATTATTTTTGCTTATGTTTTATGTTTGCATGCCTAAAGAAAATATAAATAATGAGTCACTAAATTCGCACTTGTTTTGTTGTTGTACTTGTTGTTATTGTTGCTGTTGTTGTTGGCTGGCAGCTGCTTAATTATTGCCACAAATCGGTTTACGTTACTTTGAAAACAATTTTGAAGTCTTTTCGGCAGTAATAATCATAAAATAATTAAAATAATGACCACAAAATAAGCAACGAAATGAGCGTCAAAAGTTTTTTAATTAAAGAAAAATGCGTCGCCGACGTTGTTGTCGTCATCGTTGTTGTTGGTGGTGTCGTTGGTGTTGTTGCTTTGTGGTTGGTTGTGTGAAAGAACGTGTGAAAAACTCGTTTAAATAATCATGAGCAAAATGTATAATATTAATTTTTTTTTTACAAAACGAAAATAAAAGGTTGCATTAAAAGTTGTTACGCATATTAATTGAAATTAATGCTTGGTTCTTTTGCGCGTTGAAAAGTTGCCTTCAACGAATTAAGCATGTTTTATTAGAGCTTGTCTTACTCACACGCTCGCAACACACTCATACACTCATACAGCTAAAACAAAAAGAAGTGGCAGCAAATTTGACTAACTCAAAGCATAAGCTCTTTTTATGCACAAGTTTATTGTAAGTAATAAACGCGTTGCAAAGTACCTTCTTCAGCTTAAAAGTATGCAGCATTTTCAAAGAAAGGAGTTTAAAAGTTGTGCTACCACACGTATACGTAATTTATGGGCAATCTGGGTTGTCTCAGTTTAAGACTTTCGGCATAAACTTGGCGGTTTTTACAGTCATTCTTTTGAACAAGCAAAATTTCTGTAGCATACTTTTTGGCAAACGCTAAACATAAGCCATAAGCTATTAAGTAAAAGAAAGTTCAAAGTTGGCAACGTTGTTGAATTTGTTTTAAGCTGCCGACCGTTAGACAACTTGATACGTTAGGTTAGTTGCCAACTGATTAGCAGCGTCAAGCGTAAATGTAGCATAATTTTAGGCTAAACATAATTAAAGTGTCAAAATGTTTGGACTTCTTATTAGACCAAAGTAAGAAACGACTTTATTGTGCATGACTTTTTTATTATGCTTAGCAAAATATTATTTTGCATATTTTACGACAATTTTAGTTAAATTTTTGACAGTTGTTTAAAATACGTCAAAGCAGAAATATGATAAATATGACAATTGAAATGTACAAAAGACTTTGCAGTCAATTTATTTCGAAATGCCTTTGGCCTCGAAACTTTTTACAAATGTTTGTTATACAAAATATTTGCTTTGCTTTTCTTGCTTATTTGTTGTTGTCCTTGTTGTTGTTCTGGAGATTTTTAATCACTTAAGTCAAAGTTTCTTAGGCCAAGACATGCTGTGGCATTAAACTGAGCTCGTTGTTACTTGAACTTTTGCATTGAATTTGGTTTTTTTTTTCTTTCGTTTGTCAAAAGCGGCAAAAAAGAATATTGATCAAAAATTTATGTTTCAATAAAGTGGCATGAATATGTAAAATAAACAGTGATAAATATGTAAAATATGTTATAATCCAAAGAGCAAACTTGTGCGTAATCTGCAAGTCGTATAAAAAAGGACAAAAGCAGTAAAGCACAAAAAAAAAAATATATATATATATGTAATGATAGACAAGGAGCGGAAAAAAACGCTCAAGTGTAACCGCGACTCAACGCTTTTCAAGTGTGTGCTTGTGTTGGCTTTGCGTCATTGACAGAAACCAGATACAATTTTGGCTTTGAAATTTATGCCGCAATTTTTGATTTGCCGTTCGATATTTTCGCGCTGAGGCATGGGCAATGGAATTTTAAATTTTCAAGCATTTCGTCAACGCTAAGCGGCACAATGAGTGCGAGTGAGTGAGGGAGTGAGCTTGTTGCGGCTTGTAAGCCAACAGTGGTAAGCAAATTGTAGCTATGACTGTGTGTGTGTCTGTGTGTGTTTAAGCATGGCGTGTAAATGTGTGTCTATAAATTTGCTGTGGGCGTGAAAGTTCGTTGGCTGACAGCGTAGTTTGACATTTGTAAGATACAAGTTACCAAAAAATACCAAAAAAAAAAATATGTGCCAACAAGAAATCAAAACGAGTTGACTACAACGGACAAACGAAGCGGAAAAGATACTTTATTTGTTGCTGTCGTTGATGAAGACGCGCCATGTATTTTTTGTTTTTGTAGTTGTTGCTATTTTTTTTTTTTTATATTTATTTCGGTTAACTGTTGTTGTTTTTTATTGTAAATGATGGCAAGTCACAACAGCGATAAACCAAAGCAACCAAAACATAACCAAAACCAAGCGAAAAAAAAATAAGTTGGCGACGCTGCTTGATCTCTTTGTATATATATCTATATATATAAATATATATATATTTTGGCTTTATTTTTACAGTTTGTGGCAGCGTTTTTGCTCAGTGTGCCTTCGTTGTTTGTTTGCAGTTATCGAGTTGATGGCAAATCGCGTCGACTGCCAAGGCTAAAATTTAAATTAATGGTCGCGCAAAAGCACAAAAATGAAATGGTTTTGTAGTGAATTAAGCCAAGAGTGCCAAGCAATGACAAAGGCGGCGGCGGTGGTGGCAGAAGTTGAAGCGCAGTTGGCAAAATAAAAGAGAATATTTAAGCCAAAAATTGCAAACAAAAAAGCGTACTTGGCAAAGAACTCAAACACACACACACACACACACACAAACACTTAAGCGATTGCTTCCTTAACGTTGACTGCGACTGCGACTGCGACAGAGGTCCAAGCAATGCTGCCAAAAAGTAAATTTTTGAATGATTTATTTGCAAAAATAAAAAGGAAAAATAAGCAAGCAAAGAAAGTCAAGTAAATATGCCATTTTGAGTTTTGTATGCGTAAAAGATGATATATACATTTTTCAGCGCCCAAACAAACTTCTACAAAATATTTATGTAAATATGTATTAAAAAGTATTTCCTTACTCATTCATTCATTTCGAGCGAAATCCATGATTATTGCATGAAAGTTAAATGCGTTTAACGCAAAATACCAATTAGAAAATGCTTTGCTATTGGCATATTTGTTATTGTAGTACATTCGTTAGTTGTAGGGCGGTGGGGCGTAGGCGTAGGCGTGGGCGTAGGCGTGTGCCACAAAACGATTCATTAACTTTAATAATATGGCACATTTGTAAGCGTTTAACGTGCAGCAAGTAGAAGAAGACACAGACAAAGGAGTAAGAAAAAAAGGCATGTTATAATTGAAGCAATTTAACGGTTGTGTCTGTGGGGCAGCAGACGATGTGGGGCAAGCATTGTTATGCTTTAAATGCGTAAAGAGGGCGCTGCCTTTTGTTTGCTTATGGTGGGGGGTTTTTTTTTTGTTGTTTTTTATTGCTTTTGGAAAAAATTAAAATTTTGCCGAAGAAATTTTCAAGAAAAACACACGCACACACACACACACACATGTGCGCATTTTTAATGAATTTTTTAACTTTTGCCTTCAACTGATGCAATATTTTGCAGGTTGTGGTTAATATCGTGCGTGCGTGCGTGAATAAGTGCGTGTATTGCATGAAAGTAGGTCAATTGGTTCTTATGATATGCTTATGTGTTGATGTGTGCGTGTGTGTGTGTGTGTGTTTGGCAAAATGATTTCCTTGCGTCATGTAAGCGCCTTTGTTATTGTTTTTATCGTTTACATATGTGTGTGTGTGTGTGTGTGTTTGCATGAAAATTGAAACATTAAAAAATGTTTATTACCTTCAAAAAAAAAGGCAAGCAAAAAGAGTTAACTGAAAATCATTGACGTGTTAAGCATGTCGTTTATAACGAAGTACTTAATTAGCTTTGACTTATTTGTTGGTTTTTTTTTTTATCGCTTTTTAATTGATTAAGTCATGTTGCTCAAGTGTGCACAGTTTAGATGATTTGATTTTGTGTTGATTTGAAATTCTTCTTGGAATTTGTAAATAAATTTTAAATTGAAATGTAAGCCATGTACAAGCGCTAAGCAAAGCCTCAGTTAATTAACAAGCAGTATAATAGAACACAATAAATTCGTTTGAAAAATAAAGCAGAACATGCTTGAGATAATAGCATGAAAAATGTGTGTCAAGAAGAAGAAATGTTAAAGCTTTTGTTTTTGCCCCATAAGTGTAACAATTACGTTGGCTGGGGCTTCGCTTAAATCGAAACAATTTCAATCTTTTCTTTTTTGCTTTTGTCAATCGACGACTCATTAAGTGGAAAAGTTCACAGCGAAACAGCAAAACAAACAATAGAAGATGAGACAGACAGACAGACAGACAGATATATACAATTATATTATGCAATTAAAATACACAATAAATTTCAAATAAAATCCCATGCTAGATAAAAGTTTTGCCATGCCCGAAAGCATACAAATCACTGAGCAAAAGTAGCAGCAGCAGCGTTAGAGACATGCTCGTAGCTGCCAGCGAGCAAGACCAAATAAAGTGACAGCGTACAAGTGTGCGTGTGTGTGTGTGAGGACAGTAAACTGCAAATGGCATTTATTGTAACTTTGTTCGTCGTTCGGCTAAATCGAAAGTAGGCAAAAAGTACAAATACCATAAACGTTAAATGGCTAAATATGTTGGCTTCTTCTGGCCTGCTGACTGTCTGTGCTTTGTTGGCATTGGTTTGGCATTGGTGTTGGTGTGCGTGTGCGTGTGCCAAATACATATTACATAATTATGTCAGTTGGCCGATAATTCTTCTTGCGTTTTGCTTAAGTTAATTGAAGTTAAGTTGTTGGCAGCTGCCAAGCGTGCGCGTCACATCAATCAAGCGTCGCAATCAAAGTGAAAATGATGCGTCTAATAATTTTTTTCGGTGCGCTGAACAACATATATATTTGGTAATTGTTTTTTGTTGCTTTTATTATTTTTTTTGCAATGACAGAAATTCTTAATTACAAAACCGCAAAACTAACAGTAACAAAAAGTGCGACAAATGACTGGTAGAGTAGGAGAAAGTGTGAGAGTGAGGGAAAGTGAGGAAGTGCGAGCATCATGCCAAGTTGCGGCGACGCTTGGCCGAAGTTAATTAAAAGCTAAAATATGCATGAATGTAAATTACGATGTGCGTGGGCTTTGGCACGAGCATGGGCGTGGCGTACTACAAGTACCGAAAAAAGCATGAAGGCAACAAGACAACAAGTTGCGCGCAATTAAGCGAGGCGGCAATCAACTGCAAAATGCGGTAAGTTGTTGGCCCAAAAATAGCCACTAAATGAGGCTCAATGAGTTGAAGACACGAAGACAATTTCATTTTGTTGGCGGTTGCAAGTTGTGGCTGAGCAAGGAGGCAACAACTTTTGACTATTGAATATTAATGGCAAGCAAAATAAAATTTTATATTTTGCATGCACATAAAAAGAAGACATGTTGAATAGTGACAGACGGTGAGAGAGAGCGGGTGGCTGTGTGTAGACAACCTGACATTTGTCATTTCAATGCTTAAGGTTATGTATGCAAAATGAGTTATTTAAAGTGATAAGCACATGACAGAAGTGCTGACAGTAAAGTTCAAAACACTTCCTGAGCATGTTTCATATGAGTTGTTATGCTACACGGCGTATACGTGTTATTTTTGCTATTGCGCACTTGAAGTTGTGTCTTGGCGTAACTACTTATTATATTATTTTTATATTTTTTTAGAATTTTTTATTAGTTGTGCGTATTTTCAATTGTTTGCTGTGAGGAGTTTGAATGATATAATAAAAAATGATGCTTCAAATAATATAACCAAATTGAATAAAATGCCAAGCCATGCTGACTTATAAGCATATATCTGCTGCATATTCATGAAGCTGACGGACGGACGTACAAACAGACAGACAGACGAGCACATAAAAATGTCAATTTCACTCGTTATGACTTGTGGTTGTTTGTGTACTTGTTTGTTTGACTTGACTACCCAGAGGGAAATGGAACTACTTCATAAGGCGTTCGATGGTATAATTCAAACTGAATTTTAGAGAAGTGTTGCTGCTTCTAATTTGGAGTGACTTTGACGTGAATTAGTGGAAAGTATTATTTAGCGAAGAGCGTGTCTTATTTCATGTTATTAGGCATTGGTAAAAATCAGCTGAGCCTTACCTTTTCGCTTCTAAAAATGCTGAAGGTAATGCATTGTAAGTTCGTTAATAAAAAAAGTGCCTCAGTACTGTTTTATTGTAACTAAAAATGGTAAAATCAGCACAGATATGTCGTATGTCTTGTTGAAGTAAATGTCCTAGCATGCTCATTTCAAAACACCATGATTAGTAAATGGTACACACTCAGCACTTTGGAACGCCTTTTTTTTGTCAAAGTTTTATCAATTTTCCTCTGGGTTGTGTGCATGTGTGTGTATGTGTTTAAGCGCTATGCGATATGTGTAAATGGTCACTTAAGGCGACCAAAATTCGGTCATTTTATAAGCGTCATGCTTCTGCCACTTACCCAAATCAAGTGTTGGCAGCAAAATGTTGGGCGTGTCTGTTGCAAATTTGGCATAATGTGCGGCAATAGTTGGTACGGCCAGCAAAGTGTCTGCTGTCGTTGTTGTTGCTGTTGCTGCTGCTGCAGCATTATTCTTAATTGTTGCTGCTGACTCGGCATTGTTGTTATTGCTGTTATTGTTATCGTTATCGTTATTATTCGTATTCGTATTCGTATCGAAAAGCGTTTGTGGCATCGCTGCTGTGACTATTGGATGAACACTGAACGGACAAGCGGCAACAAATGTTGTTAAAACGAATATTTGCAATAAAAAATCACGCATGAAATTTGACGAATTTGTTGTTGTTGTTGTTGAATTTGTGCTTGTTCTTGATTTTCTTGTTGTTGTGTTTGCTTTTATGTTATAACGTTGGCGTTTTGTCACTGCTGTTGCTGCTTTTGTTGTTGTTGTTGTCGTCGTTCTTGATGTTGTTGTTGTTGTTGTTTTAGTTGTTGCTGTTGCATGTAAACGCATTTTTGTGGTTTTATGAAATTATTTTGCTGCTTTTGTTGTAACTGCATTGAGCATCTTTTTGTTGTTGTTTTTGTTATATCTTTTTTAATTGTTAATTTTCAATTTCATTTTAATGTTAATTTTTTTTAAATTTACATTTCTATTTTTTTTTTGTTGTTGTTTCTTTGGTTTTGCATTTAAATTTGACATGAATTATTTGTGTCTTGACATATAACGAATGCGGCACATATATTCACAAGCACACACACGCACACAGACACATTGGCAGGCATACAGACAGGCAGGCAGGCAGGCAGACGAGCGCGTCAGGCTGACAATGAGACAGTCACGTTCACGTCTTGCATATCTTTTGCATATAAATTCTATTGCTAATATTTATTTATTTATTCGTTTCTTTGGTTTTTCTTTATTTATTTTTTTTTTTCTAAATATTTATTTTGTTGATATTGCCAGGGCAACACGCGACACGTTACTGTTAAGTCTTGCTTTTCGTGTTGTTGTTTGTTGTTTGCATTAATATTTCCCTTTGTTGTTTGTTATATTTCCTTTTAGTTGCATTAAAATGCCTTGCATACTTTCAGGCTTTGCTTTTGCTTTTGTCAATCTTATACGACAAACAAATTTAAATCGTTTGACATTTGTTTAAGGTTCTTTTTGTAGCTGTTGTTGTTGTTGTTCTTTTTTTTATTGTTGTTGTCATTTGTTACGACATTTTCGACTCAATCTATCAACCAATCAATCAATCAATCAATCAATCAAATGCACACACGCACGCACGCACACTCACAGAGATTCGTTCGCACACACACACACATACGTGTGTTACTTTGATGGCCTCGGCTTACATTTATTGCCAACAAAATGTGTTACACGCACGTAAAAAACGTTAGACAAGCAAATGAGCCAAACGAGCATTCATCGAACCGAAAAAAAAGAACATGAAATGAAAGCGCACCGAAATTTCTAAAACTCTGTAAAAAAAAACGTGAAATTTGCCTAAAAAATTGGCAAAGTTGGCAAAAAACGCGCACGCACGCAAATTTATTTCGCTTATAACTTCAGTTTGTTGCTGTTTTTTAGCACAATTTTATTTGTTTCTGTTTTTTTTTGCTTTGACCAAAATGCGTTTTCTTCTGCTGTTTTTCTACATAATCATTGTCAGCCTAATTTATTTTTTTAGTGTTGTTTTTTTTTTGGCGAATATTTTCAGTTACTTTAATACTTTGGCGGCGCACACATTTCGAAGCTCATAAATCTTAAGACAAACGCGTTGCACGCTCGACTGCGTTAGCCAAGCTTAGTGCGGCAAATTGTCTCAAAAAAACGCGCAATTAATTTTCGTTTTGAGTTTATTTTTCACAAAATTTTATTTCAATTTTGCACTTTGCACATTTTTATATGAAGTATAATTTTTTTTTTTTGTTTGTTTTAGTAAGAATTGTTTGCATTGCATTGCATTTGTCTTTTTGTTTGATGTTGTTCACTTCGTTTTAAGCGTTTTGAAAATCGCGCACACGCAACGCACTCATTGAGCGACACGTCAGTATCGCCGAAGATTTCATTTGTGACTGCTTCTGCTGCCGCCGCTGCTGTTCGCAAATGCTGACATGTCCTTTCGCATTCGCATTGTCGTTGGTCGTTGTCGTTGTCGCTGCTACTCCTTCTACTGCTGCTGCTGCTGCGAATGTTGACGAAGACGACGAACGACAACGACGACGATGATGATGGTGATGACGATGTTGCTGATGATGAGGTTGATGCCAAGTCTGCTCGCATTGGCATTGCTTTGATTTTATACAACACATGGCGCGTGAAGTTACTTCATTCGGTTGGTTCGTGTGTTTCTCTCATTCACTTACTCGCTCTCTTTCAATAATCATTTCAAATCTGCACAATTTATAAAACATTTATTATTGGCAGTTGCCTCTGAGTTGTCTTTGCGTTCAGTTTGACTTTTCACCATGATTTCTCGACGAGTTTCGTTCTCCTACTTAGTTTAGTCCGAATTTTTGGACTGTTATAAATTGTGAGGGGTATTTGTCTGTATAACTGTATTGTTTAACTAGTATAAATTGTTGTTTAGTTAATCTTTATAATTAAAGCATGTTAGTTGATTTCGTTTGTATTTAATTATGAATTGAATGGTTTTTTAATATATTTGAACAAGAATCAGCATAACACAAGTTTGTACGCAAACCAATTTTATTGAATGCACAAACCCTACAAATATTTCTGTTATAATTTATATGTATTTATATTGTTATACTGTAAAACAAATTGTTGCATACTGTTAAATAATTATACTGTACTCTCAATGTAATGTTAATAACAGTTTTGGTACAACGAGTATAAAACAAGATTACGGCGAAGAGATCCTAAAATTGAGTTTGGTTTTGGTAAGATTTATTGAGATTTGGCTAGACCCTCTCACTCTTTAATTTATTTTACGAAATATTGTGAATGTCGCCATATTCTTTAGCATAATTGTCATACTGTTAGCTATTAACAGTTTATTACAGTGCAGCGTTTGTGCTTGCTAAGTATAAAACTTGGCTAAGCTACATTCGTATACTCTTCTACAGGTTCTTGTTCTGACTAGGCGTATGTCAATTACAAAGATTTAATTAACTGTTCGATTTAGCAACTTTCTCACCATTTCGGTGTAATTTCTCCTTAAAGCTTCAAGGAAGCGCTCAATGCTCTCTCAGAGTCACACTCTCTTTTACTCTCTGGATTTATTTAACTCTCTCATTTGTATTGCTTACGCTCTTGTCTGCAAAGCATGATTTTAGGCGTAACAAAATCACTTCGTGTGCTCATCGTGTTTCATGCACAATCAGTCGTGCATTGCGACTTTAGTGACAGCAATAAAGACGCAACGCATCACAATATAAAAAAGGATGCTACATCACACACACACGACACACACACACACACACACACACACACACACATATGAATAAAAGCGAATTGCGGCAGGTCAACGGAAAAATAACGACGAATGTCGAATGTTTGTAAGGGAAATACGTGAATATGTTTGGTCTGTTGGTTGGTTGGTTGGTTGGCTGGACAGACAGACAGACGGACAGTCGGTCGGTTAGTCGGTCTTTTGGTTGGTTTGGCTTGACTCATTGCTTGGTTGGTTTACTTTACTTTACTTTGCTTTGCTTTTCCTTAACGTTGGTTTGTTCACGCATTCGCTGGCATCATTTTAATGAGTTACATTAATTAATGTTACATTGTTGTTGCTGTTGTTGTTGTTGTTGTTGCTGCTACGTAAACATGCAACATGAATTTCGTCCTTGACTTTTAATGAGTTTATGACAAAAATGTTGCCAGTTTTGTATACATTTTGGTTGCCATTGTCAGTGTTGCTGTTGTTGTACTTGTTGTATTTGCTTCTGATGTCGCTGTTTTGTCGGCTTTTATTAGCATTACCGCCATTAAGATTTTTTGTTTTTGTTGTCATCTTTTTTTTTGTTTTCGTTACACTTTTGTTAACACTTTAATTTGCCTTATTTTCCACGCATTTGAAGTACTTTTGGCAAAACTTGTTCATACATTTTTGTTGTTGTTGTTTTTATTGTAATTGTTTTGTGCCTTCATGTTGTCATATATATTTTTGTATATAACATTAAAGCAGCCAACATTATTATTTTATTATTTAATGTGTCACACACAGACACACACACACACATGCTCATTTGCAGCTTTTACATTCACACGACTTTGAGAAGTTCTTCCTTAGACTTGCTTTGCTTCAAGCGTACTTTTTTTTCTTCTTCTTTTACTACATGTAGAAGACATCTTTGAAGTATTTGTGAATGTGTGTGTGTGTGGGGAGGTAACACACAAGCCGCCGCCCACGTTAAGCTTTTGACTTTTTGCTTTTGGCAGCTTTTAATATTTGAACATCCTTTTTTTCTTATACAATTTTGTTGTTTTTTTTTTTGTGTTTATTTTGCATGCACAAAGTTTATTTGTCAATTTATAATTTCTGCTTCTTCGTTTGCTACTTGTGCTTATTGCATGCATAAAGCATATTTTTCATTTAATGTGCGCTCGTCTTCATTTAATGATTAAAAATTTAAAATGCTTTCAAAAAACCAAAAGAAAAAAAAAACAAATAAATTTTGTTGCAAGCAATGCGATTGTAATTTAGCATTCAAGCATTGTAGAAATTAGCTGGCAGCTGTTTTGCACAGCTTGACTGCGTTAAAAGTTACTGCAGAGTCGAGCAGAGCAGCGACGTTCAAGACGTTGAACAAAATACATTAAATAAATGTTACAAATCAACTACACTGCAAGAAACTTTGCATAGCGACGCACAGCTAAGCTGAGCACTTGACGCCAGCAACGCACAATGCACAGTGTAGAACACAGGCTATACAAATGGCAGCTTCCGGTCAGCCAAGCTATGCATTGCCATGGCATGAAAAGCCAACAGCCAACAAGCAACAACCAAGAGCCAGCAGCGAGTTAGAGTAATGAATGCGTAAAGAAAAGTTGAAAGAAAGGCATAATAATGTGGAGAAAATAGCAAAAAAAAAAAAGAATAGACAACAAACCTTAGCGAGAGTTGAGAAAACTCCGAAAGTCTAAATTTTTCGAAATTAGTTTCCGGTCAGCGGAGATTTTCAACAACGCGTTGAAATATTTACAATTCAACGAATTAAGTTCAAAACGAGCATAGAAAAGATCAAGCCGAGGCACAGGAAGTCAAATAGCTAAAAAGAACTCATCGGCAATGAAGAAAAAGAAAAAAAAAACCGACGTATTAATAAAGCATGTCAGCCTACATAAGTTTTTTTGTTTGTTTTTTTTTTTTTTTGTACTTTCAATATTTCCGACAAGCAATTTAATTTTTGTGCATTTTAGAGCAAAGCAAACGTGCCGACACAGTCCCGTAGGACACAATCAAAGTGATGATTATGAGCGGCAAAGCATAAAAAAATATACTTGTATATAAATAAATAAGTCTTATAGAAATTTATATATATAGAAATGTGTAAAAAGCGCGAAGGAAGAGAAAGCATGACTAAAGAAAATTGGCGCAATAATTTAACGAGCCAAAAAAAAAAAACAAGCAACAGGACACTGGACACAAACTTTGGCAGACTGCGTGACACACAAACAAGCTGATTGAATGACTGACGGACGGACGGACTGACGTATTGTCTGACACATTGTCCGGTCTGTGTGTCTGAGAGTACGTCGGTTTCAATAATATGGCGCAGGAAGTATATGTAATTGTAGCAAAAAAAATGCCGTTTATCTAAGCGTATAAATGATAGACAGAGAAATAGAACAGCAGCGGGACGGACGTAAAGGTAGGATAGACAGGCAGAGGCATAGACTTATAGAGGGAGAGATTAGTAGAGTTGTGACAAAATACTTTTCATCAAAATACAAAATACTTTTAATAATAAAATTAATTAATTAAATAAATATTTAAAAGTCGATGTTGTCATTGTGCTGTGAGTCACAGCAGCAGAGTTGTGACATATTTGAAATACTTGTATTTAAAATACAAATACAAAATAAAAAATACGTATTTGCGGATTTTGAACTTAAGAATTTTTTTTAAAAAGTATTTTGTATTTTATAAAAAAGTATTTTGTCACAACTCTAGAGATTAGTAGAGGTGGAGATTGGTAGGTAGATAGACTGGTAGAAAGATAGACTAATGTAGGGAGAGATTAGTAGAGCAAAAGACTGGCAGAGGCAGAGATTGGTAGGTGTATAGACTGGTTTAGGCAAAGGCTACTGGTAAAGAAGAAGAGAAGAAGGTGAGCTGAAGAGCAGAACTGGAGATTGGATGAGGGAAAAAACTATTCGTGGAATTGACTGGCAGCGGAAAAGACCCACAGAAGGCAAACGCACGGCCAGCGCTTCTGACAGACAGTTAAACGTTACAAAATGGCGGCTCGGCACATAACAAAACTACAATGGACAAGCGAACTAAATTTTAATGCTGAACTGAACCATGAATTTTGTTGAACATGAACATAATGGAACTCAAATATTTTCCAACATTACAATACTTGATAACATTTTTGTTTTTTTTTTTTCTAGTTTTGATTTTTAGCATATTTTTTTTCCATTCGTTTTGCTTTGTTGCTTTTGTTCTATTTTATGATTTTTTTATAGCCAGTGACTTTCGGCTTCGCTCGCCATTATGATTATTTTTACTGCTATTGTTCGAAATTTTTCACTTCCGTCAGTCGTGCATAACAAACGCGCTTAGAGAAGCACCAAAAAAATGCTGAAAAAATGGAAAAAAGGAAGGGCTTCCATAGGCGCAAAGTAAGAGAAGTGCAAAAAGCAGCAGAAGAATCACTACAATTGTTAAATAATAAGCACCTTTGAGAATTTTCTGCGCCAGTGTACGTGTGTGTGTGTGTGTGTTAGAAGGCATTAAGAAAATGGCGTTCGTCTGTCAAAGAATAGTTTGCTTTGTTGTTTTTTTTTGCTTTTGTCGATTTGTGTTATAAGAAGTCGCGTAGAATTTCTCACTCTTGTGTTGGCCAACGTTCAACAGAAGTAAATGCCGCTAGGCAGCAATACTAAGTGCACGTACAGACAGGATACAACAACAGCAGCAACAGCAACAACAACAGCGGACCGGATGTTTATATTTTAAAGAAAATGATGGAAATGCTGAAAAAGCTCGCAAACGCTCATGGGCATAATTTGTGAAATAAAGCGACGTCTGTTTCCTAGAAAAAGTTGATGCTATTAAACAAGTTGATTTATCATTTATTTTGTATTATTTTTTTCGAGTATCTTTTTTTGGCTTGTTGTATACAAAAATAGGTCATTGTGCAAACTAAAGAGGAAATGCATTAACCGGAAATGGCACAATTCATGCACAAACACAATGATAAACATGAGCCAACGCACACAGTTACATTTGCAGACAATCAACGCACAAAGCGTTACAAATTTATACATTTAAGCGCGCCGTAATAAATTATATGTTATTCATGTGCGAGCAAAAGTTATAAAAGTCCTTAAATGTTATAAAACCAGAAAGGAAGTTATTTTTGACCTCGCCGAAGATTGCATACGCTTTACGACACCTTTTGTGCCACGCCTTTTTTCTTTGGTGTCTTGTGTCTCTCTATCCACATAGCCTGCATGCCAGTTTTCATTGTTATACCTCATGGGGTGTCAGAGATATGTAAATTATTGGTTTTGGTAATAAGTGCGCGGTGCCACGCCCATTTTGACATCAAAATAGTTTTTAACGCCACCCTATAAACATAAGTATGAAGTTTCAAGTCAATTAGTTTAGAAACAAAAAAAGTTTTACATAACGACTTAAATTTACGTATCTTCCTCTTCTTCATTTCGTATGGCAGGTAGCAGTTCCAGTGGTAGCAGTTCCTTAGTCTGGGCATATACAATTAGTACTTGTGAAATTTCAGCGCTCTATTTTACAAAACATTTAAATGTTGTATGGGTCCTACCAGTTTCAGTGATCCAGCTTCAAAACTGTGGAAGGAGTTAACATATATACAGACACACGGACAGACAGACATGCTTACATCAACTTGTCTTGTCATCCTAATCAGGAATAAACATATGTATATGTTTTGTATAGTTGGTCACGCCTCCTTCTGGCTGTTACAAAATTCGTAACAAAACTATACTACTTTTCACTACGTGAAGAATATAAAAAGGGACGTCTCGTTTAACAGACATTTTTTGCGCGCTTCTTGAAATGTTTCGCTATGCTCTTTCAACATGTCCTTTGTCCTTGAATAAGACATGCATGCCATTGGCACATTAGTCGACTTAATAGACCAGTAGTGTAGGGTAAATAAAATCAGCTTTTGTCATATAAAGTTTGTAACCAATGTGTTTATGCGCTTATAAACATGGCCAACACGAGCGACAACAACCACAACAAAAGCCAACAAAAGAAGGACAAAGCTTGGTTGGTCAATGGGCACAAATTGTCAGATTAGAAGTTGTCTTCAAATAATATACAAAAGCAAAAAAAAGAAGCACAACCAAATTCGCATAAAAATCACAAAATACAACAAGACAACTCAAAGGATGCGGAAATTTTAGTGGGAGTGAGAAAATGGGAAAACTCTTTGTTGTATTATGAAAGGCTGTCGTAAAGGAGGTTTAATAGTGTGTGTGTGTGTGTTTAGAGTCATTAGCTCAACTTTACATTTTATCTAAGAACGTGGACACTTATTCACTTATCAAGTTACCAACACTTGATGCAACGTACAAGCTTCCGTTGCTCATGCTTCTGCTCAGCGTAGAGCACCTTTGAATCTATTTCCTTTTGGCAGTTTGCTTCCGCTGAGGCGAACAAACCCATTAACGACAAAAAGAAAAAGGAAAAAAGGAAGAAAAAAAAAAAGTATACATGGGGAAAAAATGCTAAAGTGCTTTTAGTTGTGCCCTAAAAGTAATGTGCATGCATGTACCGTTATAAAAGTGAAACATATACTTTGGCTTACACACACACACACACACATACGAACATTTTCAGTGTCCACGCCCACTGCTAAATGGTTTAGTAAGTGCTTAAACAAGCTAAGCCTAACCATGAAATTGTACAATGCCTCAACAACAAACATAAACATAACCTTTTCAGCTCCGCTTCTCTCCTCTCTCTTCTCTTCGCTTCATACGCATATTGTTGTTGTTGCTGTTCTTGTTGTTACTTTGTGCCGTTTATGCGTCGTTGCTTTGACTGTCATAAGCACAACAGCAAGGCAAGCAAAGTCAAAAAGAGAGCCAAAGGCGACTACAACGAAACAACAACAAACTCAGACTCAGTGTTGATGACGGCGACGTTAGCAACGTTGGCGTTGAGCGCCAACAACAACAACAACCGACAACAACAGCAACAACAACAGTGAGCATACAAGGAAACAGTTTTATATTTATGCCACTATGTTACCATGAACATTTTCCGTTCATATTTTCTGCGCCTCTGAGCATTTACTCAGAAACACTCGTTTAAGCATACGCACACGCATGCAAAGCGCCAAGACTGACGACGACGACGTCGACGACGACAGCGCTGCCGTCTCTCCACACAGTCTCGGCGCTCTTTTGAGTACGCCGTTGCGTTGTTGTTGTTAGTTTTCTTCGGTCCGTTACTTTTACTCTTTGCCGCTCATGACTTATTTATGCAAATTAGCGCGTCTCTTTCTTCTGTTCTTCTGTTCGTTGTTATTGTTTCATTTTATGCATGTTATTTTATTTTATTTTTTAGTAACCTCTTAACGAGTGCAACAACATTTAAGAAAAAATATTTTAAAAGGATGTACTTTGCTCAGTTGTGTTCCTGCCCTGCCTCCGTCTCACACACGCCCGCACTCTTTACCAACAATAACATTTTGCTTGTGCACCAACATTAAGAATTATTAACTCAGATAAGTTGACTTATTTCGTTTGTTAGTTTGCTTGGCATACATTTGTCGGCCAGCGGGTGTCGGTCGGTCGTACGGACGACAGAAGGCAATGTTTGTGGTCATGAAGTTGTTGTTTTACTGTTTGGCTGTTGAACTACATGTGCGGAAATTTTATTTGACATTTGAGAGATTTATTTTCGGCATTTGTCGTTTTGGTATTTGTTGGTTTTTTTGCTTTTGATTGCCAGAAGAGAGGCAAATCTTAATTTACAACATTTGTGTTATGGTTTATAAACTTTTGTTGTGTCCTTTCAGCCGGAAATGAGCATTTTCGAAACGGAAGAATGCCCGTGCTTTATATATGTAATTCACTTGATGTTGGGCGACATTTTTGTGTGTGCCAGAGACGGCTGTGAATTTATTTAACAAAACTAACAAATCATATATCTTTTTTTATAATGATTGATTGTCATGATGAGCTAAATCATATACAGTTACGGTCAAAATAATAGTAGTGATATTTATAATTATCCAACAATACAAAATATTGGGAAAGAATTTTATTCATACTGCAAAGTCAAAATTCTGTTGAAAAATGTCAGTAGATGAATCTATAATTACGATTTGGTAAGCTTCACATATAAGAATGTTTTATTTTAGGATGTCCTTTGGATTAAGGATGACATCATAGGTAGAAAGTCATGCTATGATTTTGATTTGGGTCTTCTAATGGGACAAAGCACAGAACCCATGCAAGGTTCCGATTCGTTGGCTTGTAGATAACAGTATAAATTTATTGAAATGGTCTCCAGATGAGTCTTCAGATCACAAGTTAATTAAGTATGTGTTGTAAGAAGTTAACAAATCAATCGTCGCTTGCCAATCAATTGGAATTATAGCAAATGAAAATTGCTTGGAGATACATTTTTGTGTGCAGGAATTCTTTTGGATGCACAACTCTTTGTTTTGACCACACTAATAATTTTTATGTTTTTGGTCTAAGCTTGTCTAAAATTTTAATTAAAGTACGTTTGAAATTTTTGACATTTGCCTAAAACCAAAATTACACATTATAAAACTTCTCGCTTGTTTCAACGTCAAATGTTGACAGTTCAATGAAGCGAACAATGATTAATCAATCACCGAAATAAAAAAAAAAGAATTTGTATAAATTTGCAATTTGACAGTTATTAGCCACAAAAACACAAATATGCCAAAATATTTGATGGATAAAAAATCTCTATTTAAGCTGACGGCAATTATACAACAAGAAGAACTGTTGGCCTTCATTGTGTGTGCCGTCAGCTAAGCCAGACTATTGTGTGATTGCTCGTTGCGTTGACAAGCGATTTAGATTGATTGTTTGGCAGCACAGAAAACATGACAATACGTACAAATGCGTTGGCCAAATTAATTAATAAACAAAAGTTGCAAAAAAGAAGACGAAATGAAATTCAAGACCAAACAAATAACTGACGACTCAGCAGATGCAATGAAGCGACAAGGACGAATGAACAAAAACCTTTCACGGCACAGCACAATAATTTGTTGGCTCATTTATTGTCTCAGTTGTCGTTCGTTTCATTACAATAAAAATTTGCAGCAAAATAATTTATTTGCGTTGAAACTTTTTGTCGCTCATTAATTTTGTTCATTAAACTGTATCGTTGTCGAAGCCGAAGTAGCAGAGTTCTTGCATATGCTTGGCTGCTCAATTGCTGTTCACCTGCGCTCGTTCCGGCAGTCCTTACTCATGGCCCGACAAAGGCCAAGCGTGTGGAGTGAAGTATGAAGGTGTCAGGCAGTAAAATGTGACACCAACATGCTTCACTGCGTGTGCCAGCTAATAAATATCGAAGTATCGTCGAGGCACACAGAGTTCATGACACGCACTAATCACTTTATTAGAGGCATGACAAACGAAATCAAAATTAATTTCACTTTTTGTTGTACGCCAGCATTGCCATTTGGTAAATCCTTTTGTCATTTTGCCGCTGCTGTTGCTGCTTTGTGCTGTGGTCTATGGCCTTTCTATGGATTTTGCTGCCAGTTAGACTAATTAAATATTAATATTGAAAATTGTTTGCGCATAAGGAAAATTAATTAAAATTGGTGAATGAAAGGTGAGCTTCGGTTAAGCTACGGTTTTTGTGCCATTGCGTAGGCTTAATATTTGCTAAAGGTTATACGAAATTGCGCATTAGCAAGGAATTGTTAAGTAGCTGGCTATAAACTAAGAATTATTGTATAAATAGTTAGTTAGCTAGATGAGCTTTTACTACATCATCTTGATAGTAATAAGTAGCTGGTTGTATAGATAAATGTATAGTTTCATGCTTCATTGCTGACAGTTATAATGCGTTAGATTAATGGATAGTTTAATGTCTCTTTAGCCTATTAATGATTAATTGTTGCTTTATCTTCATTTCACCATCAGCTTCATGGCTTTTACTAAGTCTTAAGTGTCATTCGCAACAACTCAATGAAAATTCAAGCATACACTCATGTTTGTTGTTTCAATTGAAATATGCATGCAGGCACAATAACCTTCATCTATGGCCACTTATTATTCACCAACAATTATTCAGTTGATTGTCAATTTGTACGCAAAGGGAAAATCTCTTTGACGCTCAAAAAAAAAACATACAAATTCACAAATGAAAAAGTGCACAAAACAGTCATGTCGTTTGTTGTTTGCAGCATTTTGCCATTGGACATAGCATGTCCTTCATATTTGGTTGATTAATAGCCGTTGGGTCGCATATGCGAGTGTTTTTTTGTTCCTTTTTTTTGCAGACTGTCTGTGTTTTTGACACAAGTGACCATGATTTCGTGATTCAAGTGTCAGTCATTGCGTTTGTAGCGCTTGAAATATATTTTCTAAGTTTCATGCATGTGCATACAAATTGCAAAGCATTTGTTCTCATGTTCATGCATGTGTGTAAATTTCTTTGAGTGTGTGCTGTGAGTGTGACAAACATTTATTGTTTAGTTTTTAGCAGCTGAGAAGTCCTTGTGTCCGTCCTTGTTTGTTGCTATGAATTATTTCTGTGTAGATTTTAATGAGTGTACAGACAGACAATAAAACCAAAGTACACAACGAACGAACAAATGACGAACTGACGCACAGACACAATGACAGCTGCAAGTTAAAGTATTGTAATTTCATTAGTCAAGTGTTGTATTATTTCTTTTGTTTGTTGTTGATTTTCATGTGCTGTTCTGTTCTTTTCTGTTCTGTTCTATTCTATGCCAACGCACTTAGCAACAAAGAGTTTTACTATTTTGTAATGAAAGTTTGCATTAATCACGTGTGCTTGTACCTGACCAACATTCAGCACACAATACAGCCACGAGGCTGCCGTAGCATATTACGTGCTCAGCATCATTGTATTAATGCTGCTGCTGCTGCTGCTGTTGATGATGACTGCTAAGGCAACATTGGCTAAGTTGTTGTACTCGGGCTTATGCTTATGCCTGCGTCTGTGCCGTTGATGTTTAAGTCATGTAATGCAGGTCAAAACAGCGCAAGGACTTGCCACGACTTGTTTCAACGCCGTATGCCATCAACGCATCTAAGCATCATCAGTGGCAGTGGCAGTCATGTTACCACCATACTGCTGACTGTGACCTGCTATTGTCCTTTATAGAGATTTTCATATGTGTTAGTATGTATCTGTGATAATCATGTGTCATTGTCACAGCTTTTATGCTCTTCATGCTACATGCAAGCTATCTCGCTCTTACTCTATTTGTATTGTGCCACTTCACTAAGAACACACACACACATATACATATATGCCAGCTCTCTCTATGTATGTGAACTCCACCTTTTTGGGTTACTTTTGCCTTTCTTTGTTATTTGATATTTTCTTTTTCCTTGTTGCTGTTGTTGTCAGGTGTGAACATGCACAGACATGTTGTCCTTTTTCCGTTGCTTCATTGGTTTTTCTATTACCTGACTTGTAGCGACATTTTTGTTAATAATTAAAGGCATGTCAACATGATACTCCATCATCATTATGAGCAGCCAATTTTGTCTGCCTTGATTTCACTTTTCTTTTCTTTTCTTTTTCCACTCACGCTATTTTGTTTCGTTCTTTTTTGCTTTTGCTCTTTGCTTTGTGCTGTATTCTTTTAATTAGTGCATAAAGCTGTGTTTATGCTGTTGGTTCGTTGGCATCGTTGTTGTTGTTCTTGTTGTTGTTGTCGAAGAGTCTATATTGTTTAACGTAAATTAATTACACAAGCTGTTGATTAAAGCACAACTTTACTCTTTGATAGATGATTCACAAATTTATGTTCATTATATTATATGGAAAAAAAAAACTTAACTTAGCAACTTTTATGACCAATGGTCAAAATCAAAAGGCGAGTAGAAAAAAATAACTGCAGTAAAGTATCTTTTGCCTTGGCTTTAACAATGCGACAATGACATCAAAGAGTTGTGATTTTAATTGCAGCAATGTTTCAGTGCTTCAACGTCAAGCTGTTGGGCGTAATTCACACACACACACACACTCACAAGAAGCGTTGAAATCTTTAGGGGAAAAGCAAAACTCGATAAATGTGTGAAAAAAAGGGTTGCCATGTGTATAACTGATTTGTCTGTCAGCGCGTTCATTCGCAAGCCTGTCCTTCACCTATTTTCTATGTTGCCCTGCCCTCCGCCAGCAGTGCACGCCACCAACCATGCTTTTATAGTTTTTTTTTTATATATGTTACAAGCATGCTTTGTTGTCGTCCTCATCATCGTCGTCGTCGTACTTTGCTTGCTTGCTCCTTACTGTGCCATTTGTGCTCGTACTGTTTGAAATATCCCTGTGATTCATGACGACATACTCGACTCGGCAGTCTGACCCAACGATTTATCTTTAAAGAATGACTCCAGCTGCAGTTCGAGATACAGATACAGCTGCACTTGCTGTGCTTGCGCTGCCGTGCACTGTTCGATGTTCGAAGCGATGACTTCATTAAATGTGCAACGAATGCGTTTTCATGACACGAATGTTAAAAATGTAAATGTAAAAAATTTCATTGCATACTTGTGTGCGCTGACATTTAAATTTAAACAGAAATAATTTTTCAAATGAAAGAATATTTTATTGTTTTTGATTTTTTAAATTATACAAATATTTTACATGCATAAAATTAATTAATTTACTTTTATTTATTGTTTTATTGTATTTTTTTTTTTAATAAATTTGAATTGCTTAAAAAATGTTTTTAAAAACAATACATTTAAATTGTACGGCTTATTGTACGTCGGCAATCACGGCGTGAAATTTAGTCGTTAAAAGACAAATACAATTTGCAAGTTTTGCATAAATTTAAGCAAATACGAACAATTGTGTTTTTTTGCCATTTGAAATTTGCATTTTTAATCGGTTTCAGGCACAAGCCGTGCTCTGTTATAAAATCATTGCGATTTGTGTCATTGCATTTGAACAGCATTTGTATAAATGAATTTATCTGACAAGCGCACAAAATGAAGGCAATAAAAGTGTTGGTTTAACATGCTGTGTGAAAATTGTTGACACCAAAAAAAGGTTACAATTGTCAAATAAAGTAATAAAGCAAAGCAAACAAACAATTTGCCAAAAATAACATTTGACAGTAACGAAAATGGAAAAACCTTATCATAAAACTAATCAGGTAGGCCGGCCAGCTTAAAATTGGCTTGATCATAAAAACGCAGAACCGCAAATTGGCTTAGCATCTGCATATAATAAAGCGCATAATCCTACCTGTTAATGTCAGCATTTTTCATATAAATAACATGCGCTGTGCGGTACACAAATCAGTTGCATTCAAACAAGCCTTCAGTGCAGTCAAGCGAAATTTGATATAAAATTTAAAAACTAACTCAACAAAATGTTCAGTTTAGCGCCACGCAAGCATCTCTTTGCCACAAGCTTATTGCTCATACCATTGATTTATATAATGCTGAAGTGTCTGCAAGTGTTCTGCACTATTGAGCATGAAGCATGCCGCAGTCTTCAGGCTGTGCACAAACGTGATGATAACAAGCGCAGCGGCAAGGGCGGCAATACAAAGGCATAGAAGACTTGGACAGCAGAATATTATAGATTATTGTTTATTTTTTTCAAACTCAACTAAACGACTTTGTTAACTTTACTTTTGTTTATATTAAAAAAAAAATAATATATATTTAATTTGTTAAAACACTTAAGCAGAAGTTTATTTTTTTATGACTCGTAACTTTTGCTTAGCATGAGCGTATCTCAAACATAATTCCTTATAAATTTGACATAAGCAATTTTCCAAGTGCACTAAAATCCCATGCACATTGCAATAAATAAATACTTTTTATAAATAACCATTTTTTTAATAGTAAGGCAACGCAAGCAAGTAGCGCTCCTTGCAACTCGAGAAGGTATTTAGTGGCGGCAATCATTTAAATGTGTTTGTGTGTGTGTGTGCTGAACTCTTTTGCGCCAATAATTTATGTACTCAACAACGCTCACAGATTATGATTTATATGCTGCCGAAGCGTAAAAGTAGCAAAAAACGTAAGAAAACTTTACTTGCCACAACGCCATGCGTCTTTGCACGCTCTCAACATTGAGTTTCCTTCCTTGCTTCCTTCCTTACTTGTTTCCGTTTGCACATGTTGTTTCCTGTCTGTCTGTCTGTCTGACTGTGTGTCTGCCTGCCTGGTTGCCTTTTGTGCTGCGTAAGTGTGTCTTAATAAGTGTGTAGTGTGCGGCAACCTTGTTGCTCAGCGCTGTTATTATTATTTGCTTAAATTGTAATATTTCATATTTTGTGCGCATACATTTTACGCTTGGCATTACATTAAAAGCGTTTAAGCACTTCACGTTAGTGTCTTGATATATGTGCGCACGCTCGCACACTTCTGTCTTAATAAATTTTGCGGTTAATGGCAATGCAGATAAACTCTTATTTGTTATTATTTCAATTCATGCGCTTTAAAATTAGTTGTCTTCAATCTTCATTTGAAATATCAACTTTATTACTTCTTTTCGCTTTCTAAACTAATGACTTCATTAGCAAACATGCACATGTATGTAATTCAAGCATTGCAAAAACAAGTAAAAAATTGTGCAAGCAAACTTGGGTAATTGAAAGTTTTCACATAAAAATTTGTCGCCACAACTTTGAACAGTCAATGGTGCAATTTCGGCTTCCCTTCTGTTGCCTTCTTGCGTTCTTCAGACTTCATAACGTTTTTGTCTTTGGTTTTTTTTGTCGTTGTGAATCGGCGTGGTTTGTGTGTAAAATTCATGCTACTTATAAAATTTGAGCGTGCCACATGAAAATGCAATAAAAATGTCTTTCAAATGAGTGAAAGTTTTCATTGCATTTCTTTGCTGCTTCTTTTCTTTTCTTTTGTTGTTGTTTTATTTTTATTGCATCATGTTGTTGTGAAGTGCTTAAGTGGCTTTGAGCATGGGCTTTTTGATTGTTTAAGTGTCTGTTTCTGACGCATTTCCATTAACTCTTCAAATAAGCACTTGTCTATAAAAAAAATTTGATGTGTGCTGACCAAGTTGCATCAAATAGGCATGGTCAGTAAAGTTGTTGTTATTTAATGTTGATCTTTCAGTTTGCTTACTAATAAATTTCTAAGAAAAATGTTGTGCACCTTGAAAGCTTTAAGAGAGTTTTTGTGGCACGCGAATGTTCCAGAAGCCAAGCGAGTCACATAAATCTTTTGGAAAAATCTCAAGCATCTTGATTGAGTTTCAAATTTCACATGATGATAAATTATATGCTTAACCCAAAATGGCGGCCGTCATAGCAGCAACGCAAGAGAGGTACAAAAACAAAAACAAAAGCAAAAAGAAAAGCAATGAAAAAACAACGACAGCGAAAGGGCGATGACGCGTCAATTTCGCTGCGCCGAAAAGTAGGCAATGGCAAAACCACAGAATAAGCGTAAATGATATGAAGATATAACAACAAATTGGGGTTAGCCTACAACAACGACAACGACAAAGGCAACGACAACAACAACAACAACAACAACAACAACAACAATAACAACAACAACAACAACAATAACAACAACAACAAAAACAACAATAACAACAAATAAGACTATTGAGCACAATGAAAACCATTAAAGCAACAAAAAACGTCGTCATATGAGCCTAACTTGTGGTTGTTGTTGCCGCCACTGAATCAACACACACACACATGCATACGCACGAATAAACACACATACACACATACATATGTGTTTGGTATAATGCCACAAAAGAAAAAGAGGAACCAATCTGCGGCAGCTTAACACGTACACCAATAAACACGTTTTTGGCATACACACGCACACACACGCACACACGCACACGCACGCATACACAGGCACACACTTAAAGTGTGAGCGATGATTCGCACTTTCATTTTTTGCTTTGTTACTATGATTTCAATCCACCTCTGCTCCCTCTCCTCTTTGACACACTCTCGCTCAAGTTGCTCCTCAAATTTATTCGTTGCCTTTGTGTATCTGTGTATTGTTGTTGTTATTGTTGTAGTTGTTGTCGCATGCAATGCGATACTAAAGTAAGATTATCGCACGTTCTTGTGTTGTCACAACTTTTTTTGTTGACTTTTACATTTGTACAGATTAATACAAATTTTAAACTTTTACCGGCGACAATATTGTGATAAATTAGATTTGTTAAAGCGCGCTCTCTCACTCTCTCTCACAGACATATATTATATATGCCCTCATAGCTCAAACCTAAGCGCGACATTGGCTGACGAAGCGCAATGGCGGCGACGACAATGAATCTGGCAGCGACTTCAAGTGTTGCGTCGCAAAACTTTGTGCTTTTTGTCTCAAGTTGTTGCGCTGTTCAAGAACAAAAAGCAGCACAACAACAGCAATAGCAACAGCAACAACAAGGGTTGGACAAAAAGATACAGAACAAGACGAAAGGTGTCAACAATGATAAACACTTTGAACAAGCCAAGATTTGGTTGCTCTTGTTATTATTATTATTATTGCTGTTGTTGTTGTTGTTGTTGCTGCTGCTTATGCTCTTGCTGTTGCTGTTGGCCGCGTCAGAGGCCGAGCAGTAGCGACACTGTGACAGCAATGTTGATGACGATGAAGATAAACAGTTCCAGTGCGGGTTAAAGTTGCTTGGTGTCTCATTTTTGCGGGCGTGTCGCTTAAACTTTTGTGGCATTTGACACTCGTCGACCGGCATTTTCGTCGCTTTTGGCTCGCTTTAGCTTCTTCTACTTGTTTTTATATGTATGTACACCTGCTGCAATCTGACTTCCACTGACAATAACAAGAGTTATTGTTGTTGTTATTTATTTATTTGTGTGTGTAACTTTGAAAAGGTTTTCCACTTGTTTAACAGATTGCGTATAAACTTTAAAAGCATACGCATCAACATTTTATGTTGTGAAATTCTTAACACAAACAGTTTCACATCAATACCCAAACACACATACAGTGGTGGTTAAAAAAATAGTACAGGTCATGTTTTCCCGTATGGATTTCATAATTCAAACTGACCAAAACTGTATTGTATGAAAGCTGAGGAGCTTATTGATAATTTCTATAACTCACCAGTCAAATTTCTAGAGACAAAAATCTTTTCTTGTAACAACGTTTGATTTAGGAATGTCCTTTGGTTTAAAGATTAACATTTATTAATTAAGATCTTCTAATAGGACAAAGCAAAGGAAACGCACAAGGCTCCGAAAAAGTGGCTTATATATGCAATAGCTTAAATCTATTGTCATGTGTCTCCAGATGAGTCTCCAGATCTCAGCACAATTAGAAAATTGCTGTAAGACGTTAGAGCACAGTTGTTGCTTGCCAACCAATTGGAAATATAATATAGATTTGCTTTGAGCATTACTATTTTTTTGAGCTCAGCTGTACACATGTAGAAATGAAAAGCAATTTCGTAAAAACACGAAGCGCACTAAATACGCTACATAAATTTCGCACATACATATATGGGAGTGTTTGTGCCTCTTCAGGTTTTTATGAGATGCCAAAACAGAAGGAAAAAATAAAAGCAAAAGAAGCGCTTAGAAACGCGAATCAATCAGTTGCATTTGAAGTATCTGACATACTGTTTTTAATGCTTGTTGCCACCGCGGCCAACAACAACAACACTTTTTTGTTTTATGTCTGCAACTTTATTTGCTTTGCACTTGCAACAAATTTTTTTTTTTTTTTTTTTTCATTTTCATTTCGATTTATTTGGCACGGAGATTTTTACTTTGTTTCTTTGGCACTTTTTGGTATTTGTGTGGCAAATGTGCTCCTTCGTTCATTCATTCGTTCATTCCTTTTACGATGCCAAGTGTATGAGGCGTGCTACTTTTATTATGCCAAAGGCTGATGACACTCATTTGTGCAACTGTTTGTGCAACAGTTTAGAATTGTCTTTATGCTCGCCCCACGATCATGTACCTTATGCTGTTATGCTGTGCCTGTATTGCCTTGTGCATGTGTATGTGTATGTGTGTAGCTGTTTTTATGTGTTGGCGGGCGTAAAGTTGTTGACATTATTAATATTGGGCTCACGTTGAAAATAGGACCAACAAATGGCATACACTGTGAACAGTTGCTTCAAGTTGTGGCAAAAGACGACACACAAGCAATTCTTAAAATTCTAATAAAATATTCAAAAATAATTGTAATATTAAATAAGCTTATGTGCTTTGGTATGACAAGCATACATACGACAATTGCACTGAGCCAAGTAGTGAATTATGTTTAATTGCATCGCCTTGGCACATAGAGTTGCTTCATATTAAAATTGTACAAATTTATTTATTGAAGTTTAATCGACTGATAGTGTAAGCGTTTGCTCAAAATGATAGTTATTTCGCACAGTGTATATTTATAGTTGTTTTTAACAACACAAAAAAAGGTTTTACATTTTATGTTTATGACATAAAATATATATCCCTATTATAATAATGTATAAATACCAACAATCTCACTTTGTTTAAATTAGTTTACTCATCGCTAAATTGTATGACTTTATTTACGGTAACAGATACAAGTGGAAAATGTTATGTAATTTCGTTTAATAACAAACACGGTGGACCAAAAAAAAAGTGGACTTTTCATTGTGTTCAAGTCAAGTTTATTGTCATTGTTTGGCGCATTAAAATAAAAGCAAACTACAAAACAAAAATGTTACAAAATATATATAAATGAATAAATCTACAAAAATGTGTAAGCGAAAACATTGCAGAGCACAGGAGCTGAAATTGTTAAGTGCCGTGAACATTTTAATATCAATTAGGATAACTTTATGTAAAAACTGAACAATAAAAATGTAATAGCAAAACATAAGAAAATGAAATAAAATTCATTTTTTATTAAAAATTTAACAAGTTAAAAGAGTCAAAGTAATTAAGCGCAAAAACAAAATAAAAAGTGAAACGAAAAAAAAAAGTATTTTTTTATGAAATTCAGTTTTATTACAAAAATCTTTGCATGCGCGGCTAAATTTGCCATGTGTGTGCTATGTACGTGTGTGTGTGTGTTGCTCCTGTGTGTACATTGTATGACACACTGACATACGCGCTTATACAGTGTGTGCAGTCATGGTTCGTGGATTTAAATAATTGTGCAACAGCGCGTGGCAAAAGCAAAAGCATTTGTATGTTGTTGTAGTGGCATGTAACTTTGTTATTGTATTTGTGTTGTTGTTTAACGTGAAAAAAAAATACATATACATACATATATGAAATAAAAGATGATTCCGTTACGCACAAATTGATTTCGTTTGTACATTTTTATTATGCCAAAAGCGTGTAATTTATTTATTTTTATTTCATATTTACAAGTATATATTTTATTTTTATTTTGGGTTTTGGAAACTCTAAATAAATTTGTAACAATTTTTTGTTTAAAATATGTTGATTAGATTTAAAACGCGTTGCACACTGAAGCACAGCATGCATTAAACATTGTATGGCACTGGCTTGGCATATTAAAGCGACAACTTCAACACTCACATAATCGATTGGCAAATGTTCACTGCAGGTCCATGTGACATAGGACTGTATGTTATTAGCAGTACAGTGTCCAGCGTGTTACCTTCTAACACAGGTGTCTGTTATTGTCAGTGCAACATTGAACTCGAAGACAAAGTTGGCGTTTTAGATTGACGTACCAGATGTGTTCAATGTACTCTTCTAACATAGGAGTATTTAATATTCTTAGCACTTCACATTCAACTCAAAGGCAAAATTGCCGTGTTAGATTAACGTATGTGCGCTGTGTCGCTTTGTAACATTAGTGAAATATATCAACGGCCATGCTTTTGTTTGTTCATTGACGTTTTTTTTTATAAATAATTTTAAGCTTTCATGTATTCTGGCACACGCTTTATGTTGATGGCTGCACTTGGCACATGCGCCACGTCAATGACATGTGCTGAGCCAAAGCTGAAAACCAAATACTTAAAATGTCATACTTTCGCACAATGATGACCGCCCATATTATACTTAAATTACCTCATAAAAACTCATGTGCCCCTCATGGCGTCTTTACCACCGCACTCAGTCAACCGCCACTCACTCATTCACTCCAAGCACTTTTGCTATTTTATGAGCTGTTGTGCGTATACTTATACATAAGTATATGTGTGTGTGTGTGTGTGTATGGGCGTGTGTGTGTATATTGTCAATCTGTTTCAATTGCCATAAAGTTTTTCTTTTGCTTCTTATATGCCATTTGAGCGCTTCCTTTTGCTGCCCTGCCGGAAGTGTCATTATATCAGTAAGAAAGAGTAAGGCTTAAATGACACAGGATGTGTTCTTGGAGCGTTTGTCTTTTGTCATCATCTCTTCTTTCTTTGCGTTGTACGCTTTGGGACTTTTTTTTTGGTTGTCAATTTGGCTTTGCTTTGGCTTAATTTTTTGGCAACTTTTTTTAAATTCAATTATGCAATAAAACAAGTCTAATGTTTTGCTTTTATTATAAGGCAACAAATTTCAAAGAAAAGCCAACACGAAAAAAAAATGTAATAATCAAAAAAATATTCTTTTTTTTGTCATATCTAAATAACTTTATTTATTGTTATATTCAATGGCAAGCTAACAAAGGCGAAACATTTTTTTTATGATTTTATACGCTTCACGATGTGACAAGAACTTTAATTTTGTGCTAGAGTTTGTAACGAATCGAATGAGACATTTTTGACTGTACGATATTGTTCATGTTCTTCGGTCTGTCTGTAGGTATACAAGAGCGTTCCATAGGCGCCTATTGTCGCACACAAAATGATCGGATAGTTGCCCTCTGATAGTCTCCATACATTTAAGCTGTTGTATGAAGATAGAGGACAATAATTCAAATAGTACTCTTTTGGTACATTCTATAAAGGGATCCTGAAAATTTTAAAATCTAAGTTTGAAAATATTTCCTTGTTTTTTCCGTTGTCCTAGAGCTATTTAGATCACAAAATGGACATATCCGGAACTATGAATTTTCATAACTCTGGAACCCAATGATCTAGAACAACGAAAATTGATATTTAAATAGGCGAAATAAGTGGGCGTGGCACTAGAAATGTGCGTAAAGAGTATGAAACCTTCGACAAGGCCTAAGAAGTGCTGTCGTAGTCCTAACTTACTGTTTTTGTTCTTCTTTTTTTTGCTGTAATAAAGTTGAGCAACAAATTTGCTTACATCGACTAAACAATGAAAATTGTTTTTGTTTTTGGTAACTGTGTTGTCTACTTTAGGGCTGCGTGCCCCTAAAAAACTAAAAAGAAGATGAGTTTGAAAAAAAGGATATTTGTATTTGTTAAGTAAGCGCATGTTCAAGCATAAATAAAATATAAATGAGCGTCAAAGGAAATAGCAATTTTTCTTTATGTTTTCAATCGTCTTCTGCTATTTCTCTATAATAATTTTTCTGTCGCTTTTCATTTATGCTTTTTTTTCATTTGTTGTTTTTGTCTCTTTTTTCATATATTTTAGAAAAGTCGTGAGCCATGAAGTTCATGAATGCTTTTATGCGAGCAAAATATTGATTTCGTTGGCCAAGTTCATTTTCATTTTCATTGTTGTGCTATGTGCAGACGACCATTCTAAATTAACTGCAATTAATTATATTTGTAAGGGTTTTCATTTTGTTTAATTTTGGGTTACATTTTTCGATTTGTTTGAAATGATTGTGTATGTGTTTGTGTGTGTGTGTGTGTGTGTCGCATACAATGACCTTAGGGAGCTTAGCGGGGGCGCACGCACAAACTAACAAAGCCAAACAGTTGACGACCCTTTGGACAATGAAGTATCTGCAATTAGGACAACGTTGCTAAGCTAATTTATTTTCATTTGGGTAAAATGCTTTGGACGTTGGGGAGTCAAAGTTGTTTAGCTTTCAATGCACAAAAGTTCATTAGAGAATACGATACGATTTTGATGTATTTCATTTTTGTCAGTTTGTTTTATTTTGCTTAATTTCCATGCGACGTAATGACTTGTTTGAAATTAATAACAATAATAATAATAATATTTTTTTATTCTAATTTAATGAAATTATAAAACTTTTGCATTTCATAACAGTAACAAAATGTATGCGCTGATAATGCAAAGCAACAACAACAGCAACAATAACAACAGCAACAAACAATGAAAAATGTGTTGTATGCACATGAAAACTCATGACTCGCAAAAGTTTATAAAATCCGTGCTCATGGCTTGTGTTTTTTGTTGTTGTGGGTGTTGTTGTTGTTGTTGTATATAACAATCACCGTTTTCTAATTAATGAAACTTAATTGCGCACAATAACTTTTGCGTTTCGTGTCTGCCGTTTTACAAGTTCGTAAATTGTTTGTTTCAGTTTCATTAGCGTCATTCAATTGTTGTTGTTGTTGTTGCTTTTGTGTTTTTGCTGTACGTTCCAAAGTTGCCGTTTCGATTGCGCACATTTTATGCAATGCAATATACTCTGCATAGTTTTGTATATGTTAAAAAACTTTTTTTTAAGTTCATAAATTTTATAAATGCATTTTTTTTTTTAGATTTTAAAATTTATTTTTAACAATTACAACTTTGATTTTATGCTAATAGCGCTTGGGGCATTTTTACTGCCATTGCCTTTGAGTAGTTGTTGCGCTGTGCACAACTCTATGTCATCATTATAATTGAAGATCAGTTTTTGCATTAATTTGCGCAGTTTTTGCAGTTTAACAGAATCCTGTAATTGTTAAATGAGTTTTATTTTTTTAGTAAAAATTATTTAAATGCTTACCTCAGCGTCTGTCATTTCTTTAAACTCGTTGCGGCGCTTTGTTGACTGTCACATAAGGCACAACGAACACAAACTAAATTTGTAGATTTTTTGCTTTTGAGTGTCGCTTGGCGGAACATTTAGTTGACGCTTATCTAAGCGCTTATCACTTTCAATTTCTCATGCACACTGCTTTGCTGTTCAATGCAGTTCAATTGATAATCCAAATCAATGTCATTTTGTTTGCACTAAACTGCGTTCGATAGCAATAAAAGAAAAAAAAAAACGAAAACTGATAGCATTTTGAGCAGCGCACTGAGCTAAGTTGAGCTCAGCTGTCTAACAATTAATCGGAATTGGAACATTGCATGCTTAGTCAACATTTGACTGCAATCGACAAATGCTGTTGACAGGCAGCGCAGCGCAACGAAATGGAATGAATGGCATTGAACAACATTGCATGGTAAAGTAGAAAAGCGTAAAGCCGAAATGCAATGAACAGCAAAGAGGCGTCGCTGCGGTTGAGCAATGCTGCGTGTATGTATGTATGTATGTGGGTAAAACTAACTGACAGTTAGACAAACAGACACTTCGATAGACACATTGACAGGCTCGCGCGCAGCAAACTGAAAACTAATGTGTTTGTTTGTAAGAGAGAGAGAGAGAGAGAGAGAGAGAGTAGGAGACAGTTTCTTGTCGTTAGGCAATTGAAATGACAAGCGAACTGTGTTAGCCTTTGTGTTAACGCACTTGCTGTCTTTGTCTTTTCACTTATTTATTTTTACATTACTGCGCGTACTGCAACGCACTTACATGAAAGTCAATAAACTAAATAAAACACAACTCTACTCAACTTAACCCAACTTAACTCAACTAAACGCAATTGAGCGCACAGCACAGCTGCTTGAAATGAGTTTCGAAGCTTTGTTGTAAAACACCTGGGGAATCCTTACACAATAGCACAACACAACACAAACAAAAAAACAATTTACGCTCATTATCATTTTAACATACTGTAAGCCCAAGTGTTTTCAAATTGCGCACGTTGTTGTTGTTGTTGCTGTTGCTTTTTTGTCAGAGCACTTGCTCACTGCTATTGTGGCTGCTGCTGCTCTTGGTGCTGCTGTTGGTGCTGCTGTTAGTGCTGCTGTTGATGATGATGATGATGATGCTGTTGATGAGTTGAGTGCTTGTCTGATAGCGAAGTTTTCGTTTGCCATCATATTTATACGAAAAGTATGTTGTTGTTGTTGTTGCTATTGTTGGCAACGCCATGAATAAATTAACTTGCTGAAAGAGCACATTCACTTGCTTAGATTTCAATGTTAGAGATAAACATAATTGAAGCTTGCAACCATACAGTTAAATAACTGAAACGACACTGTGCGAAATTTTGTTGCTTACTTTTTGAACATTCGAAAAACACACAAAGTAACTAAGCAACAACACTTTATTGAACAAATAATCAAATCAAAATTTGTGCGAAGTTCATTTCATTGTAGTCAAACAGTCAGTCAGTTAGTTGATCTTCAAGCCAACGAAATGTCTTTAAAACCAGCAACGAAATTAAAATCGAAAAGCTCACGTGAGGCGATCAGAAGGCGCACGGCTTCGGTTGGCGGCAAATCGGCATCGGGCAAGTCGGTCACCACAATGCCGAAGCCACCAAAGCCCAAGCCGCGTTATACCATAGCAATGCCCAAGCGTGAACATGTCTTTAAGGTGCGCAGTTCACTGGCCGAATATGTTGACGCTGAGCTCTTCGAACAAGGCACATCGGTTTACTATCAACGCGTCTTCATATTGGCCAAGAATATCGTACGCAACGTGTCGAAGCGTGAGGGCAGCATGGTGTCCGGCTTGACAACAACTACCGTGCAATCGGCCGCCATTGAAGAGCTAGCCGCCGCAACGGCCATAGCGAACGTAGGCATTGAGGGTTCGTCAACAACAAATGTCACAATAACAACAGTTGGTGCCGGCACAATAGCCACGGTGGCCACAACGGCAGGCTCGCCAGCCGAATCGACCGCACCGTTGCCACCGCCCATACTATTGGGCGATGAAGAGCAAGTGACCAAAACATATACATTTCCCACAGCTGAGCCCGAACCGGATGATGAAAAGTCGTTAATGGAGGAGTTGGTTGTGGCAGAGAAAGAGAAAGTGTGGGATTTCTTTGATCTATTCATGGCGAAGCTCGAGGAGCTACGTGAGTTGTGCACACAGCAGACATACACGCCCGATCCGTTGAGTGGTCTTTTTCTGTACATGGGCGACTATTCGTTGCTGATGATCGAGAGCACCGAAGATTTAATTGGCACATTTTGCAAGGAACTTGCTGAGGTCAGCACGCTCTTTTGGCTGAAAGATCGCATTTTTCAAATAGAGGATAAAATCACGGAGACATATTTTCCGACGCTCATTGGCCGACGCATACCGGCCGCCTTCATCAATGAGAAATTTCCGACTTCAACGCCAAACGATGAGTATTTGATGGCCAAGCAACATGTTGTCATCAAGGAGAAAGTAAATCTCATTTGTCTAATGCTGTCGGATGAGCTGAAGGAATTCGAAGAGCAATTGCAACTGGATGACGCCTCTAGCATGAGCAGCATCATACACGAAAAGGCGCCAAAGAAGTCGCGTCTCTCCGAGAATTTGCCCTTGGAACCGTACCGCAAGCTGTTGCCCGAACTGCAACGCATCGAATTGGTGCTGAGCTCACAGCGTTTCTACCTGACGCTCGATGAGTTCGCCTTGATTTACGGCACTGTGCCCGTGGGCCATGACGATGAGGCGCTCTACTGGCCGGAGCTGAATAATTACTTGCCGCCGAATATCTTCCAACACTCCGATTTCGATGTCAATTTAACGTTCGGCGATTATGGCAAAGAGTTGACACGACAGTCCGACGATTCAACGCGTGCAACGCTCGACGAAGGCGTGGCGTCGAAGAGCGTAGCCGCAATCGTCGTTGTTGATGCGACGGCGGCGGCTGAGAAATAGTAGTAAACATTTTATTTTCTAAGTAAGCATAAATAAAATATCATTTTGTTGGCAAAATTTCGCACAGTGTAGCATTCGCATACGCCGTGTACGATTTCGTTACGGTTTTGTAACTTGTTTGGTAACAATTTCGGTTTGAAAGCACTTGTCATGGTTGATTTCTGTCACTTGTCGTGTAGTTTAGCGCATTTAGTGCTCAATACAAAATACAAAACGCCCACAAGTATGCTATATTGCGCTTACCTCAGCGCTGTCAAAACTAATGCCATTTCAGCAGCGAGTTGTCAAAAGTAGTTTGCCGCTTTAAGCCAAGTTATCAAGTTGTTGCTGACGTCTACAAAAGCATATATATCTAGTTGCTACACATACATATATATTTCTAGTTTTGTACAAGTTAAAAGTTTCGAAAGTGCCAACAACTTAAAAGCCTCAATATGACCTTTTGATGTGCGCCAAAAACGAGGTTAACTGTCTGCCACAGAAAAACATTTGCGCCAAAACGAAAAAAAAAACCAAAAACAAAATAATAATAATAGTAATAAAAGCAACAACAACAACAACAACGACAAGCAAAACAAACTTATTGCTGCAAGTTTAGAAAATTGGCTAAAAGTTAATTAAACTTTTGTACAAAATGATGTTAACACTTTTGAGCATGTTTCTTGGCAGCTGTGTGTGTGTACGTGCGTGCCTGTGTATGTGTGTGTGACTTGACAAGCACAACAATCAGCAAGTCTAACATGCCGAAAGCCAACACTCGACCAAATTTAAAGGTAAAGGTTTGAGCCACAAGTCGACAAGCGTTGCAATCATCGACACATTTTCGGCATGCCGTATGAACAGCACAGCACACTCGCTGCAGCGTAAAAGAGCTAGTGGCAAAACCAAAAAAGTATAAGAGACAATGGCTGATGATGTTGCACAATTCAATCAAGAGAAAACAGCAGCAGCAACAACAACGACCGCCAGTGGCCTAAAATGAGTGCAACTACAAGAGACACAAAAAAAAAAAACAAGGAAAGAAAGAGAGGGAAAAAAAGTGTCAGCATATAAACAAGGACACGGCGCTCAAGGGAGTCAAGTCGAGTTGCATGAACGACAAAGCAAAAAAAAAAAAAAAAAACGACACCAAAAAGTATGCTATGAAAATATGAAAGCAAATGAAATGAAAGTAAAAAAGTACAAAAAAAAAAATATGACTGCAGTTTTCATAAACCGTTTGTTCGACCGAACGACAAACATGCTTGTACGCTATCTCGCTCACACACACACACACACACACACGCACGCTGGCTTACCGTCTGCACACGTGTCCGTATGTGTGTGCGTCTGTGTGTGTGTGTGTAAGCAAAGCCAGGCATTGTTGGCGTTGCACATGCTAACACAAGTGTCAACTACTGCAGCGCCCAGAAGTATGCAAAGACAGGCCAGTCAAGCGCAACGACGGCAGCAAATATAACTTGAGGCATAAAACTCGTGAATTATGGAAAAAACAGAACAAAAACAACAACAACAACAATGTGCATGTTTGTTATTTGTGTTTGTGTTTGTGCTTGTGTGATTGTGTTAGGTTTGTTTGTTGTTTTACAGTTTTACAGTTGCCTTCGGTAGATTTTAAAGTGAAAATATATGCTGCAGTCATTTTGAACCTTTGCTGACTGCTCAACTGCAACAATAACAAAATAAAGTAACGTATGAATAAACAAATAGCTGCGCTAAACTCAATTTGTGCGCCATGTTCAAATGATAGCTTGTCAAGATTTTCTCAACATTGGCCAAAAGCACATTAAATGCGCTCAGCTTAGCCTCAGCTTAGTCATGTGCTTGATTACGTTTTATGAATGTTTTTTTTTTTTTTGTATTTATATAGAAAATATATTATATTTATAAGTATAATGAAATCTGCGTAGGCTTCATTAATAATAAGACACTTTAGATATTATATCTTGTAACTATTTTTTTTTTGCTTTATTTGCAATAAAAGCTTAGCTTTGCTTTGATTAGAATTTGTCATTAAGATTACTTTGGCTGGCGTAACCATTATGCGCTTGAATGGACACACGCCGTTGCGCATAATGCTTAAGCGTGCTATAATTGTATCTATTTACCTTCTACTTGTGCGACTTGTTTCGGCTTTGGCAAATTTGCGCAAATAAAATCCGCTTACTAATCTACATCTATGTGCGTATATCATACGCCTAGTTGGACGTTTGAGGCGTTAAACGAGCATGCCAAATCAAATTAAATGCTTTTTATGTGCTTGTGCTATGCAAAGCAACAACAACAACAACAAAATGCCAACAACAAGTAAGCCAGAAAAATGGCAACAAAAGCGTGCTTAGCTCTCGCTGGGCCTATAAAGGAAGTACGAAAAAGCAAAAGCAAAAGCAAAAAATAAACAAAACCAAGTATTCCCCAAACAATTTTGTTGAATAAAACATTTTGTATTTTGCCATTTTCGCAACAGGGATTCAACGTGTTCTTTCTTCCACTTTCACATTGCTGCTGTTTTATTTTATTTGTCGTGTACAGACCGCCTGCCTAAGCGTCAAAGTAATTTCATGGTGCGACAATTAAAAATTAAACCATTAAGCGGCTGATTTTATGTGTGCTGTAAGTGTGTGTGTGTGTGTGTGTGTGTGTGTGTAGGCAAAGGCATGCAAAGAAAGCAAGCGTGTAGGCAATTTTAAAACGCTGCATGTGTTGACTGTTCTTGTCAGTTGTAGTGTGAGTGTATGAGTGAATGACAGTTGGACGGACATTTCAGTTGACATGCGCTGATTTGTGCTGCCACGCTTTCTTTTGTTGCCATGCAGCGACGTTGAAGCACATTTTTTGGGCGCCGTTGATGACTTTGTCAATGTCTTCGATTTCAACGCGCTTTGCCACATTTTCCTACGCCCATTTTTTCGCCCACACGCTGGCTTTTCAAACTCTATTTTCTTTGTGCAACTTTATTTCTTTAGATTTCTGAGCTCATTAAGCTTTAAAGTAGTTCGTTTGATTTTACATGCGTTAAACCGTTAATGCCTTGATTTTTAGCGCAGCGCCATCTGTCGGCCGCGCTGCTGCTGCTGCTTCGAATATGCTCATGAATATTTTTACACTTTTTTATATTTATTATGAAGACATTTGCCGCCGTGCTCTGTTTTTTATCTTCTCTGCTTGGTTTTTCTTTTTTTCTTCTTCATTTTCTTGTCTCGCTCCAATGCATGAATTTCTCATGCTCGCTTAAGTGGAGTGACGCTTTTGAAAAATATTTATTATGTGATTATGCGCAAGTAAAGCGAAAATCCTGCCGCGCCATGCTATTGTCGCGACCCGCCTATCACAATTTGCTTAGCATACCCTTAGGCGTTTGCGGTTGTTTACTTTGCGTTCTGCCCTTTTTTTTTTGTTTTTTTTTTTTGTTTTTTACACTCTGCCATATTATATTCTTTGTTTGTTACTTACTTATATAAATTACGAAGGTCATGTTTTAAGATTATTTTGTTTCATTTGAAAATTTTTCCCATTTTCTTGTTGGTCGTCGGTTGTCGTTGTCGTTGTCATGGCCTCATGCCGCAACGCACGTAAAGCGCGGAAAGGTCATGGCATGGGACATTCAAATAACATTGTTAAAAAATGCTTTACTGACAGCTTAGCGCTTGTTATTTTCTTCATTTTCGCTTTGACATTTCAATGAGTTTTGCGCTTTGTTTTGTTGGATTTTCTACGGTTTGCTTTTCGTTCGGTTTGAGGTAAAATTATCTGCGCATAGAAAGTTTATTTATGTATAATTCTATTGGGAGAATTGGGCAAAAAGTTGGGCATGGCTTGTGACATTCACGGCAGTTAATCAACAACTGACAAAAGTTTTACGTTGCCCTTTTGTGTTGTAAGCCCGTAAAACGCACGAAATGTTTTTGTACATAATTTTTGAGGCGTATTTTTAATAAATATTGCATACATTTGGGGGCACTAAATTTTTCAGTCATTACGTTTGAGTATTATTGTTGTTGTTAGTGGCTTAGCCACAAGAAAAAGAAAAAGAAAAAAAAATACAAAACCACAACAACAACTTCTTACAAGACTTGCTAACTTAAATGTCGTTTTTAGTAAATTGCTTTTGACTACAAACACTTGAAGCGATTGTGGTCTTAAGTGATATTTCTTTCAAACATACATATAGAAGACATACAGTGAGCGTAAGAGAGAGAGAGAGAGTTTTGTTGAAAAGCGTTTGTGTGACTTTTGAAGCATATAATAAATATTTTGCCAACTGCTGTCAAATACACTTCAAGTACTTCAACTAATGCTTGGATTTAATTATATCTTATATATTTTCTAAAAGCTTTGCTGTTATGTTAAGCAAACAAATGCCTAACTTCATAACACTTGACTCATTTTGCCAAAAACAAATATGCCAAAGTACAATAATAATCCACATTAAAAGCTTTTCAAAACCGTCTGCCCACGCGACCAAAAAAAAAAAAACCAAACGGCGACAAACAACACCGACTTAGACAATAGAAGACAATACAATGAAGCGCCAAACCGACTCAAGCTCAAGCTCAATTTAAACGCGTAATTTAAAGCAACTTGTTGTTGTTGTTGTTGCGCGTGTAGCGTTGCAAAATTAAGCTAAGCTAAGCGCGCGCGCACATTTTGTGGTAATTAGCTAATTTGTCACACAATCTCAACTAAATGAAGTTGTTTTAGTTTTAGTTTTTTTCGACATGCTTGAAAATCTTTGCACGCAAAAGTTTTCCAAAAAAAAAAACTACCAAAAAAGCAAAGACAATGGCGAAAACGTTGAGTGTTGCGCGTCTAACACGGCAGACACGCCCCGAAATTACGTATACAACACGTTTTCATTGCCATTTACATTCATTGCAGTCGCAAAGCCAATGAGCGAACAAGCGAATCAGCTTCTGCACATGAACTGCTGTGTGCAAGTTTGTGGCGCTGTCTCTCTGTGTGTGTGTGAGAAACAAGTGAAGGATATCAGGTTGTGCCAGCAGTTGAAGTTTGTCGTTTATTAATTTCATGTGCTGAGCACGTAAGCAAAACTTAAGTTTTACCTTTTCTTTTTTGTCTTCGACTGACATACAAAAGTTAAGGGCGTCAGTTAATGAACAATGCTTAATGCGCTACACAAATGTGTGTTCAAACAAAATTTATAAACAACTGAAGAAAAATTCACACAATTATTTTGCGCTAAATTTTGTTTATTTCAATTTCAAAATTCACTTCATGCTTTAAGCAATCTTATGCCTGTGTTTTTTTCCACTGAGCACGACTGAAAGCAACCTACTTGAATTTCATGTGCAACGCAGCGTAAAGTTAACGGATATGCGGCAGGAATAAGCCAATTGCATGTCGAGTGTTGCCTCTGCTGCTTCCGGTCTGAAACCGTCAACGACGAAGATTCATGCCACACACACACACACACACACACACACTCATACACACATGCTGCTTGCTTTGGCCTTCACTTTATGCTCTTCTTGTGCTTTCTTACGCTTTCACTGCCATCATATCCTTCCGGCTTTGCCATTAGTTGTATGCTAAAAATTTAACAAGTTTTCTACTTGTCTTAACTTGGCTTTGATGGTGTTTGCATGCATGTCGTCGTCGTCATCCTCATCGTCATCGTCGGTGTTGCTCTGCGTGTTGTTGTTGTTGTTGTGTTGTGGGAAAATCCCCAACTAAAGTAATATACATAAGGATTTTCTCTTTACATTCGTAGCCAAACGCACAACTTAAGTCGTTGTGCAGCTAAATTGTTACTCTATTGTGCTACGTGCTACTTAAGCGTTGTTGCATGCAACTACATTAATTATTATAAAGCAAATGTGCGCCAAAAAAAAAGAAGCAAAAACTCCAAGCCATGCAAACAAGTAATATGCAAATTAATTAAAAAGAAACTTTTTCCTGTTGCGTGCAATTGTCGATTTACCAACTGAAATTAATATTTTTACTATGGAAAAGAGATTTTGAAGTTTTTAATTGTTTTGCGAAAAGATTTCAATTAAAATGAATGAAGTCAAACAAAGCGCAATAATTATAACAAAGAAATATTTACTATTATTTGAAATTTATTTCCCCATTTTAATGTTTATTAATACAATAAAAAAAGTAATATGTTTTACAGTAGAAATGGCATGTGTATGTTTTATGGCAGAATTTTCCAGGGTTATGGAATAACTATAATAAAAAATAATAAAAGTAGAGTGTATCCGACAGTAAAATACTCTGCAATAATTATATATCATATTGTTCTTATAAATAGTGTGGATATTTTGAAGAAAATCGAACAATTAATGTGGAATTTATAAATTAATTTCAGTTTGATGGTCTTTGAGCGTCATTAATGTGGAAGACGGTGTTTATTGTGGTGCAGTTTTAAGGAGGTATATTTCATGAGGCTGTATACGAAATCTGATAGCTTGGAAGATATAGATAGATAAATATAGAAGTATGAAGAGTAGGAATGGCAAAAATTACATCAAACTTGAAGCGGCTCTTGAACACTGAGTCTAGCTTCTGAATATCAAGCCTTTAGCTCTCAGGATTTCTGAGAACCATTGGTTAGTACTGACGTACATGTTTGAATCAATTTAGATTGATCTTGTGATCAATCCAATCGAGACTTATGGAGTCTTACAGCCATCCATTTATCCTTCTGTCAAACCAACTTAATATACTCTTTTACAAAGTGCGTGAAGGGTATGAAAATTATCATCAATATTGGCGAAAAATGCATAAAAAATGATTGGTGAAAAAAGCAATCGAACGTTATAATTTTTTATCCATGAACATAAAGCTAAACTATTAAATGACAAAGCGTGGACCTTTTTTTTTTTATTTTTTTTCACCATTTTAATAAACTCGAAATGATTGAGTGCCGACAACAAATTTTCTCACGCATTCAACTAATAAAAGCAAATAAATTGAAAATAATTATTATAAAAAATGAAAAAATATTTGAACTTTATTTTTTGCTTTGAACCGCGAATCCATGACATTTTGAAGCCTTCGGTGAATATGCTTTAATGTGCACGCATATTTTTCATTATAAGTTATATATTTGTTGTTGTTGTCTTATTTGTGAATGAATTTTCACACGCACGCAATTATCACCGCAAATATTGATTATTAAGCGTATTTGCTGCACTAAGTGTGCCACACCCACTTTTGCAATTGACTCCTACCAGCTGCTTTGCAACGAGTGTGTGTGTGATTGTACTATTTTTGGTGTTATTTAGCATGCAGCACGTTGACTGTGGCCTCTAATGAAGTAATTTGAAAGCATATCACGCATAATCCAACGCACGTGAGCTACTTACATTGTAATTCGTTGTTGTCTATTTGTATTTGTATAGACATTGAGCTGAGCGCGTGAGCGAAAACGCATGAGGAAGCGTACATAACAGAGCAAGTGAGAGAGTGAGAGAGAGAGGGGACAACTTGGAATGCCGCTTATCGAATAACATTTCTATTGGAATATGTTGCATACGCTAAGGCGTTAATAGTTTTGTTGTGCTGTGTTTGGCGCGACATGAAAATGTCTGTTTACGTGTCATGCATATATATTTGTATTATTTATAATATTAAATTTGACAATTTAAACAGTTGTGCAATAAGGCAACAACAACAACAACATCGACAAACCGCAATGCGCATTTTGTGGCCAAATTGTTTGTCTTTGACTTATAAGAAAAGACTTTGCGCACAACTAATTGCTTAATAGTTCAGACAGTACATACGTACATACATACATATATATGTAATAAGCAATTTTGCTAAGCAGCTAAATTACTTAATGCTGACAAATAGCAGACAAAAGCGGCAAAGTAAACAGAACTTTGACAGGCACAGCAATAAAGCGCAAAAGCAAGAAGACAAAAACCAATAAGTAAAATTCAATACGCATGTAAGTAACGATAACAGCAGCAATTATTTTCGGACACTGGTCGTCTTTGTATATGTAGCACGCCTACAAAAACATTAGAGGCAAACAGACAGACAGACAGTTGCGTACACAAATTAACTTAAATGGCGCCCAAAGCGTGGCAGCAAATAATCTCAAGGGCGAGACCAAGTCTAATTATACGCCACATAAAATTTACGCAACGCAATGACCAGAAGCATCAACAGCATCAACAGCATCAACAGCAGCAGTAGCAGCAATGAGGCAAGCAGTTTGGCTTAGAACAAATGAGCAAAGCCAACTTTGCTCGCTTGTTGTGTCTTCGATTGCTGCAAATTACTTAAATGGCAAAGCAGAAGAAGCGCAAAAGAAAAAAAATACTTAAATTGTTTTTCTTGTGCTTCCATAAAGTTTTTCTTGTGCAAAATTTAAACTCTTTTGTGACACTTAACCTTATTTGGCAGCAAAGCAAACATGCAACAGTTTGAGCAGCACTGTATTTACGGCACACCTTGCGTTTAAGCCAGCCACCCGCCATATTATCTGCCATGCAACGACTTAGTATGTGTTTATTGAAAGTGTTATGCGCGCTTTGATGTAATCTTTTTACTGCTTTACAGACTGCAAAGCATCGCATGCATGATGTGACAAAATCAACATCAAAAACTTTACGAACAGTGCGTATACGTGATTTTTATTGAGCTGTCAGTAGACTGCTAATGTTTGCTGCAATTTATGCAATACTGTGTAGCAATGTGGGATAGTTTTTTATGGCATTTGCTGTGCTGAAATAATGACAATGAAGAACTTCTTTGCCTTCAAAAAAAGTTGACATTTTCAAGTCAGTAAAAAATGTCCATGTTTCAATAAGCACATGTACTGTGCGACTTTAATAGCTTTGAAGTTGCACTACATGTCGCTAATGTAGACTTTATACGCAGCGCTTGTGCATTGACACATTGGCAGACTTCGATTGAAAGTTGTTAATACCGAAAAAGCAGCATGATGTCTAACGCACAGTGGGCGTTCCGTTTGGCAGTGTTTTGCGCTGGCAGAACATGAACTTGTTGGCTTTGTTGCTGTTGTGTGGCAGCAACAAGGCTTAAATGCATGTTGCACAGCGCGTTGCCGGCAGGCGAAGATTAACTGTGTGTCGCATGTTGCTATGAAGCACAATGAAGTTGCGCGACAAAAAGCCAACATGTGAAATATGATGGTCTTCACTACGGCTTTGAGTTAAAATGCACTTTGCACGCTTTAAAAAAAAAACATGCAATTTAAATTTTATTTATTTATTTAAACATATTTTCAACAAACGCGTTTTATAACCTCAACACTCATTTACATATTTTATTGTTTATTAGATTTTAAATGTGCGCGAAACGCGGCTTTGCTGCCGCATCAGCGTAAAATACTCTTTCCTTTTCAGTGTTGATGCTTTTAGTAAATTAAACTCTTTTAAGCATGCTGAGGCGGCTTTGTGCGCCTTTGCCAAGTAGCAATTTTAGCACTTTGCCACTTCGTAGGCCAATAAATTCGCGGCAAGTTATCCGCCGCCGGTTTGGCATTTACTTCAATTGTCTGTGCGCGTTGAAGCAAAACAAGATTTTTGGGATGCCATTGATTTGTGTGTCTCTTACTCGCATTGCTTTTATACACTTAATGCCAACAAGTTCAAATCAAATGTGATAAAATTTCGATTTCATACTAATACTCTCGCTGTAGTGCAAAGATACAAGTGCTTTATGGCAAACAAAATACAAACAAGAAGTTGCTGGAAGAATAAACTTGCTGCCAATTGTGCCAAAGTCAACTTTGCGCTCATATAAAGCTTTATTAGTGCTTAACGAACCGAAGTGCAATTCGGGGAGTTCATTATTTATGATGTCACAGGTGAGCCAAAGAATAAAATATGCGACAATTTTGTACGTTTTCTCTTTTGCACTTTTGTATTTGTTTTATTAACTTTTGGAGACACAGAGCGTAAATTGCTTTTGGTCTAGATTTATGCTTGGCATAAAAATGTTTATATTATTGCACTCAGTCTGCCTGTGTGTGTACGTGTGTGTGTGTTTGTGTGGCAGCATCTTGTTGACACTTTTGGCTTTTTATATCGGTGTGTGTACTCATTAATGAACGTTAATAAATCAGCGTTTATTGAATACAAATTTTTCCCTTAAGGCGCACAAAAGTATGCTACTTAATAAGAGCTTAAAGCATTTATGTTAATAAGTATTTCATTTTCACACTTCAACAACAAAGCATGAAACTACAGTGCGCGTGTTTTTGAGTGTGAGTCTTTGAGTGAATGAAAGCGAAAGCGCGTGTAAGCGAGAAGTAAATGTTAAAGCATTGAAAAGTAAAAAATAAAATATTAAAAAAAAAAAAATCACACACTTCAACTTACGCGCTTCGTTGAAGTTTAACCTTGTATGATGTGCATATATGTATATATTCATACATATATATGAGTGTATGTATGTATGTGCGCCTGGCAATGGCGAAAATCGCATTAAAATGTATTTTTTAATTAAAATAAAAGCTTAAGGGTCACACACACACACTCACACACATACACAAGTACTTACATTTACAGCTGTACAGACATATAGGAATACACGCACACTCAACGCAGCGCCATTGAGTGCAAGTGACTCGCCGCCAAAGCACACTCAACCGCCCTTGCCAACAATCGTCTTGGTCGCTGTCTGTGGCCAATGTCTGTCCTTGCCGCTGTCCAACCAACCGACCAACGAACGAACCAAGCAACAAACAAACATTCAGCCAGCCATCCATCCAGTTGTCCAACTGTCCGACCGTCAAGTCAAAAGTCAAGTGTTATGATTTCGCATATTTCTCGCTTGCGTTATTCGAAATTTAACCGCAAAAATTAATTAAAATTACATAAAAAAAAAATTATAAAAAAAAAAAAAGGAAATAAATCTGCAAAATGAAATGTAAGCTGCGGTTAAGATTTAAAGCCTGTTTATGCGCATAAATTTTTCTGTGGCAGCAAGAAACTTTTCAACGAAGCGCTACCCATGGCTTATGCTTGTTTGCATTTGTGGCCGTGTGTGCAAGACAAGTGTTGGCAACAAGGCAATCTATATGTGAGTGAGTGTGTGTGTGTGTGTGTGGTTTGTTGCATGCTGAATTTACGTTATTTGAATTGTGTAAATCCGATTTGAACGTGCGTGTTGCACACACTAAACTCATGCAGATACTTGCCATTCGATTCGATTCGGTTTGGTTCCGTGCTGTTACGTTCGGCTTGTTGCTGTTACTCTTATTGTTGCTATTAATAGCAATAGCAATAACAATACATGGGCATTGGTCAATAGCGCTGCTAAATCGATGCTAAGCTGTGCTATGACTACGCTTAACGCTTCAATAAATACATGTGCATGCACAACAGTTGCCAAGCGTGTGCTTATTTAGATACAAAATATATTTGTAGAAAAAATGCTATTTTTATAATATTTTCACAGACAAATGGATTGTTGATTTTTTTGGTATTATATACAAGCGTTTTATAAGTACAAAGCAAATTTCAAACAAGTATTTATACATAAATACGTAAAGATAAAACCATAAAGCGAAATAAGTCCTACAAAAGCACACACACACACATTGCTGCCAACATTTGCGCAAATATTCTGCATTTTGTATTAAGTGTCTGTCCCTATGGTCGCCTTCACGCGTTCACTCATGCAGCATGCCAAATTCGTTCGTCTCCCAGTGTCTGTGTGACATCGCCATTTTGTCGTCATTGCGCATCTTTTATTTGTTTTTTTTTTTGTGCATTACATACTATTTACTTCCGTTTTATTTGAACTGCATTTGAATGCGAATTCCGTTTACATATACGAGTATGTACAAATAAAACTGTATTTTCGGTTAGTCAAAGTTGGCAGCGTTCATGCCACGCCCGCTGTTGGTTGCCACGGCTGACCCAATTGGCAGCACATTTGTATTACTTGCGGCTTGCACGTTGAACTCGGAGCATGGAGCACGGAACACGGAGAATTGCCAAGCGAAATTCACTTGTACAACTGCCACGCATACAAATAAACAAAAGATTTAAGTCAAATCAATATAAATTTTGCTTTTTTGTTATACTCTTCACGCAGCGAATAGTACTCGAACATGGTCATGAAGTTTGTAACAAACAGAAGTTCTAAGATGGGCTTTAAAAGATGCATCGATAGATAAATGAGCTTCTCCCAATATTTTGAAGCCTACCTCGACTAAGAGAGACTTAATTTTTATTGCTATAAATCTTTGTCGTAACTGGCATGATGGGATCACTGGTACTTGTAGCGCCTAAGCAAAAAGAAGAAGAATAATGGAAAGCATTTAAATTGTTATATAAAAAACTGAAAGTAGCACCATGATATGACCCCTTGATGTGATACCTGCCAATGAGCGGTCCTGATTTCTACATCCTTTTAGGAAAAACGTATGTAACTCTTAACCAATGGATTTGAAACCACAAACTTATGTTCTTAGGAGGCATGAGTTCTCATTTTTATTTTTATTAATAAATGGGCATTTCATTCCACTAATGACCGAAATCGGGGATTTACATATATCTAAAACCCATAAAGAAAAAGTGAAATTATATTCTTTAGGAAAAAAAAAAGAACGTGGCACTAGAAAAAGGACGTGAAGCGTACTTAATCCCCAACAAGGCCGAAAATATCATGCTTACTGCTATGCTAAATTGGTTGTTTGAACTTTTGTGTCGTTGGGCAAAATTTATGCTCAGCCGCAGTTATTGAATTGTAATAATCATGTTGCAAGCGCATTTTTTATGCCGAAGGTATTTTTTGTAAGTGTACAATTTTTGACTGTTTTCTTGCCATTCTTTTTTTTCCATTTAAATGTTCGATTGTTAAAAAAATTCTGAATTTATCTGTGACCATCAAATTGGCGCCTTTCCTTTGCGCAACGCTTAGCATCGTCGCCAGCTTCACCAAAGCCACGCCACGGCACGACATGCCACGCCTTTTTGTTGCAGCATTGTAGCAAAAACAGTTATAGAATATCAACGTATAAATCATGCTTTTGTTTGTTGTTTTATTACTTGGTTCGATTCAGTTTGGTTCTCCGGTTCGTTGGTTCGCCCAAAATCAAATATTGATTTTAGCAAAGTAAAATATTTTTTTTTAATCTACATTCTTTTTTTTTTTTCCTTTCCTTTCGTTTTCGTTACCACATTTTTATTAAATTGAAGGTGATGTTGAAATTTATTAAAACTGAATTTTTTCTTAAGCCACGCAGGACTTTAAAAGCATTCAAGTTTATTTAAATTTCACAATAAAAAAGCAAAGGCATGTAATTTTATTTGAAGTACTTTGTTACAAGTACAATTAAGTTTTGATTTGATTTAAAAAAAATTAATTTTTTCTTTTTCAAGTGTTACATTAATGAGCAAATGAGTGAAAATTATTTGTAAAAAAAACATGTTAATCACGACTTCATTTGTTTCTTTTTTTTTATATGTACAAGTTGCATTTTTATGAAAATTAAATTTTAATTAAGTTGTTGAAATTATTTATCGCTTTCCTTTTTGTGTAACATGTAACTTGATTTTTATTTATAATATTTTTATACCCTGCACATATGTACAATGTGGGATATATAAAGGTATATTAAGTTTGTTTCAGACCAAATGTATGTAAGACTAAGAAGGAGGGGAGTAAGACCCCACAAAGTATATAAAAGTATATATTATTGATCAGGCTGACAAAACGAGTTGATAATGCCATGTCCGGCCGTCTGTACTCACCAATGGTTTTCGGAAACTATAAGAGTTGGAGACGCCAAATCTGCACTGGCCAAAAGGCTGTATCTCAAACACCAGATGAGATAGAAACATAGAATTCGGGTGATAGATGCTCTACAGCTCTATTGGTGTTCCCCAATTTTCCTCTTCCCTTCATTTTCCCTCAAAACGTAGTTTTCTTAAATTTTATAGATCTCCTAAGGCTCAGTAAAAACACCTCTGCATACCGCAAAATATATCTCATTTTCATGGTTGCCCCTCAAAGACCCAAAACTCAAATTTTTCGTAAATTCCACATTTTTTGAACGACTTTCTTGATATTTTTAAAAAGTTCAAGCGGGCGATAGGAAATATATGTACGTTATTTATCAGATTTGGGTTGTGGCACTGCCTGCCAGGTATGCAGGGTATTATATTGTCCACTATACTCGACTAGATCGTTCTTACTTGTTGTTACATTATTTTTATTTGAAGTATCGTTGGACATTTTGCGCGCGTTGCTTGTTGACAATTTTTTAATTGCAATTTTAATTTCAATTGCACACGCCTCCCTTCCCCCCTTTATGTTGCTACTAACAGTAAAGTACTGCACAAATAAAGAGCAACGAAATTGCAATGAAAAGCGCATTTTGTTGCAGATTAGTTTGAGTTCAAGCCAAACGAGCTTAACCTCATTTAATCGCCATTGCATTGGCAGTTGTTCTCCATTTGCGTCGTTGTTGTTGTTTTCTGTTTGGCTTTTCATTGCAGTTATTGTTTTTTCTGCTTTCCGTTCATTTTAATGCCATCATCATTTGCTTAATTTGCCCTTAAGGCACATTTGTTATTATTCAATTTTCTTTCATTTTGCAGCTTTTGTAGTTTTTTGGTTCGCAGTTCATTTTTGCGTTCAGTAAACCATGTGCCTTCTCAACTTCATTAAAACGTTCATTATTTTGGCTTTTTACAATACTAATAACGTTGTGCATTCGCTAATAGTTCACGCAGTTGAGCGCTTAATAATGCGCAGCGATTTGAGTATCTTATTTGAAGGAAACCGCCATGAAAAAATTATGATAATTGTGGCTTGACTTTACTGCCACAGAAGTGGGTTGGAAATATGCAAAAAAATAGTGATTTATCAATCAAAAGATATCAGTTGAGCAATCAAGTTGCAATCAAATGTTATGTCGTTGTAAAATGCAAATTTTACGCTGAAAATTTATGACACGTAAAATGTGCAGTGCCTGCCAAACTGTAAAATGTAGTAGTGCTGCTAAAACTGTGCACATTAAAGCAATTAACGAAGCGCATTTTTGCATGTTGAAACAAAAGCTTTGTAGTTACATTTTATCTTATAGGGGTTGGTGGCATGTAATGGCTTAATGCCGCAACTCTAATTTAATTGAAAATCAACATTAATTAAACTAAAGTATCAATTTTCATACAATGCATTTTCGTAATATTAAATAAACAATGAAGTGTAAATGAACAATGAAAATAAAATACAATAAACAATACATTTGATTCTTTTATAATTAAGCATTCATTATTAATAAATGAAATTCAATGATGTGTTTAATGAAAGAGTTGCAGTGCACATGTTTTATTGTTTGAGAAAAAAATGAAAATTATATGCAATTAATTGAAACAAATTAATGAAATGTATGTGCATTTTGTGGAAATTCAGTTTGACGCATCACTGACGACGTTGATATGAATTGCGTTCCTTTTTCTCGACGAACAGCCAGAAATGACCTTCGCCATAGCCAAAGCTTTGCATATTGCGACGCATGGCAGCCGAAATGATTTTCAGGCCGCGTTTGGCTTGCGGCGGTGCTGCTGTTGTTGTTGTTGCTATTGCTGTTGCTGTTAGGGCAACCTTGCAGTCCGGTTGCTTGCAACGGCGATGTGGCTCACAGTTGGCATTGCGACAAGTCTTGTTCTCAATGATGCAAAACACTTGCAGGCACTTGCGCATTATATAAATGATGAAGAAAACGACCAAATTGGTGGCAAGAAGATGCTTGCGTGGCGCCAAACTAATCATCTTTGCAGTCTGCCTTAAGTGCACAAAATGCACTAATGTACACTGCCAAAAATAATAATAATAGTAATAATAATAAGATTAAAAAATATCACAGTGTGATGCTGTTGCTTTCTCTGCTCGAGGAACTTCGCCTGAGCGCTTCGCTTGTCCGCTGCTATGAACTGTTGCGACGTAACTGTTCGTTTGCTGCACAAGCGCGCGTTATTTATATGCACGGACATGTGTCCTGCAGGTAACCTTATCTGGCAGGTAGCCGTTTGGTTGCAGAGGTACTGCTAAGCCACCATTTTATGATAGGCACGTGGCGCTTTGAAAGGCTTTACCTGCATTGAGCATGCGGCATATGTTTGAGATTTTCCTATAACTGCTAAGCTGTCATAAATATTTATACGCTGAGGAAACTCCAATTGTGAGCTGACAAAGTCTTCTCTTAAAGTTGCAATTGCTCAAGTGCGATTTAAGCTAAAATAATGTAAGTCATTTTACGCGTGAAACGTTTAATTTTAAAAGTGCAAATAAAATTAACTTCTGCAAATAGTAACTAAAATGAATTGCTGATAAACGCATGAAAAAGCAGAAAATACACTTACGCTATAAAGCCATAAATCTCTCAAACGAGCGCACTGATTTTAAGTTGTAGTGAAAGCATAAAAATGAAAATGAAAATCAAGTTGAAGTTGTAGTAAACCAAAGGAAGCATTTTCGGTGTCATTGCGCAACAAAATGCCGGCAATTAATACAAATGACGATGACGCGCTCGTTGGCTTGCATGCCTGATGTGAAGATGATGATGATGCGGTTGCTGCAGTAGCAGTACTGCAGCAACAGCAGCAAGCCGAAGCACATGTACGTTATGTTGCTAGCAGTTGGCGCATGAAAAATGCAGCTCATCTGCTTAATGTGGGCGACGTGAGCGCGTTTGGTCATTGGACACAACTGCAGTTACGTGAAACATTAAAGGTAAAAAAGCATGTAATGAATGTGCGGGTGTGTTTGCAGCGCTATCTCTGAGAGAGTTGCGCTTAGCCGCTCATGGCTTTACTTAGCGCGTGGTCAAAGCCGTCAAAGGGTGCCAAAAGGACATCTGTTAAGCGCATTGAGGCAAAGCTGCGAAATAAATTGTTAATTAAAATGAAGCAGACAACTGAAAACACACACACACACACGCACACACATACATACAGTGACAACAGCTTAGCCACATGATTTACATTTTGCGCTTAAGTCTTGTACCGTCGCCGTGTCTTTCATGCTTTTAATTCTATTTGCTTTAATTTCAACCTTGTTGTTTATCTACTATTACATCTTACAACATTTACTGCGCATGTGTGTGTGTGTGTGTGTGTGTGTTTTTTTGTCATTCGTTACTCCTTTTGCTTGGCACTAATCCGACTGACATTTTCATTTTACACATGAGCAACGCTCGACGGAAAATGTCATTGATAAAATGGCGGCAATACACATACATTTACTTATACAGAGACACATGCATATATGTATAATGTAAGCAACAAAAGAAAAAAAAAAAGATACAATAATAATTAGAATTACAACAATGAGCATCATCATTATAACAGTTATTATCAACATAATGCGCAGCAACAAAAACAATGCCATTGCTTGAGTGGGCGTCAGCATGACTGCCATTGTATCTGTGTCTGTGTGTGTGTGTGCATAATTTATATGCAGCTTAAGTAATTTTGAACAGCAATTTAATCTTTTTTGCTTCTTCTTTTGTTGATTTATTTTTGCACAACTTGGCATTTGTCGAAAAATTACATTCATAGCCTTGAATAGAGCAGTGCAGAGCATGAAGAGCAGCTGGCAATCAGTATGAGCAGCTCATCATCATCATCCTCATCGCCATTGTTGCTATTGTCATTGTTCGTCATTAGATTGGCGTGTGCACTGAACAAAGCTTACTTGCAGCAGATACATGCTGCTGCACTTGATGCTTTCGTTGCTTCTGCTACTGATGATGATAGATATGCGAACAAATGCTGCGCAGTCTTACGCTTGTTGTTGTTGCTGGCATGGCAAGCAAGTGCAAGTGCAAGTGAAAAACATTTTTCTTCTAAAAGCAAACTTATTACAGTTAAGCGATTTGCGTCAAGGGTTCACCAAATAGCAAATGCACTGAAATTCGATTTTATGCAAGCCAAAAAAAAAAAAGTCAAAAAAGAATTTATTTATGCAAAAATGTGTGTTTATTCAATGAAAAAAATTATTTAGAAAATTATAAAAAATGTTTGTATTCGAATTGTATAATTATTTAAGCAGCATGCAAAATAAGAAAATGTTTATATATATAAAAGTATAAAAGTAGTTTAGTTTAAAAAAAGATAAACCGTCGTCAGCGCAGTGCGTCAAACCAACAAGTGCAAATAACAGCGTAGAGAGAAGCACAAATCAACTGCGGCCAATTAATGCAACTAATGCGGATTGAGCTTGACCGCAGCGTTGGCAGCATTGAGACGTGACTTCGTCGGTTGATTGCGTTCCTTCTTCTCGACAAAGATCTGAAAGTGACCTTCGCCATAGCCAAAGCCGTGCATTGTCTTACGCATGGCATCCGGTATGAGCTTAAAGCCACGCTTTGTAGTCGGCGGCGTCGACGGTGGCGTGGCCGTGGGCGTGCCCGGCAACGGCGGCTGTATCGGCAGCGGTGGTGTTGTGCTCTTGCAGTCCGGCTTATTGCAACGACGCGCGGGCGTACAATCAGCATTGCGACAAGTCTTATTCTCAATGATGCAAAACAATTGCAAACATTTACGCATTATATAAATTATAATGAAGACAATCAAATTGGTGGCAAAAAGATGCTTGCGTGGCGCTAAGATAATCATGTTGCTGCAGTTGCGCACTGGACATACGTGGCTATATATCACAGTACGTTACAATTCTTTAGTATGCTTGTACAAGGCTTATGGCCTCTGCGTGTGTGTGTGTGTGTGTGTGTGTGTGTGTGTGTGTATGACTGTTCTTAGCGACTGTTTCACATTAAATGAATAATTATCGCCTTCACGCTGATCTTTTAAGTATTATAATTCTTTGGCAGGTATTAACTTCGTCGTCTTCGTCCTCTTCTTCTACTCCTCTCTTGTGCTTCCTTTACTGCTTCCTACGCCGCGCTGATCTTTAGTTTTTATGACTTGTCTGTTGTATAGCACAGATATAAATATTCTTCGTCGTCGTATTTCGCCATTTAGGCAGATTGTTTTCCGCGCTTGGCATATGATGATTATATACGTATGTTACGTAGATTAGCTGATCGCCTCTAGCAGTGTTGCTGTTGTTGTTGTTGTGCTGGTTGACCTGCAAATAATGAAAAGATACATGTTTAACGCTTTATGACACACTCAGTTCATAATAAGCGATCGTTAATTTTTGTGGAAATAACTTTTTGAAGTGTAAAAATATTTTCCCAAAAATACGTATTTGCCTAATGAACATATCTTCATGTAGAAGCCATCTTATTTGTATTTTGTATTTTTTTTCTTGGTCATAAATGTTGTAAATTTTATATACAATTTGCGCATGAAATGCCAAATAAATTTTACTTATATAAACTTCAAAATTTCCATAACGAAGTGAAGCAAATTTCGCATGCAATTGACAATAACAACAACAACTAGCAGCGTAAATGTATTGAGCATGGCATGGCTTAGCGTAACATGACGAAGGGGCGTGGCATGGGTAAGAAAATTGACTCAACGATAGCGAGGAGTGAAGGCGAAGAAAGTCAAATCATGTATTTAACCTTCGACGCACGTTTTCAGCTCATGTGCTGAACATTCAATAAAGAACCACTTCTGCACCACTTCTGCACCACTTCTGCACCACTTCTGCACCCCTTCCAAGCCCCACTGGCAGCCTACTAGCGGCAAGAAGGCACTCAGACGCCACTTCTTCATTTCGAAAGCTTGAATAAAAATGGCATAAAATATAAAATTGAATATAAATAAATTTCCTTCTGTTGCGTATACAAAATAAATATGTTGCAAATGTTGAACGTGACGCAGTGGCACAACGACAAGATGGGCGTTGGCGACATTGGAGGCGTGGCCATAACATGTCAAAGAAACAAGTTATTGTCTATTGTGGATAGAAATTTTTGAGCTTATTAAAGGAGGAGTGCAATTTTTTAGCGCTTAAAGCAAAAATTAGCAAAAGTTTTAAAATTAATTTCACATTTTTTCAAAGCAGCGGAAAATGTGAAAGAAGAAGAAGCAGCAGCAGAAGAAGGAGCAGAAATGAAAATAGAACGTGCAACTTTTTAATCAATCTATTGCGCTTTTCATTAGGGAGCAAAAGTTTCGCCTCATTTTGGCATTTTAAACGTTACTTCTTCAGGCACGCTCTTTCACACACACACACACAGACACTCATGTGTGTGCTCTGTTAGCCGCGAGTAAAAATAACTTTGTTTTCTGTGTTCAAAATCAAACTGACTTCACTAAAAAGGAAGCGAAACTTTTCGTTTGCACATTTTCTACAAGTTTTTTTTTAAATATAACATTTTCCACATTTTTTTCTTTCCTTCCTTTTTGATTTTTCTTATATTTTTTTTGCACGCTTTGTACATTTTCGCTGACATTGTTGAGTGTCCAATAAAGTTAACTTGTCTTAAAACGTCTTTTCGTCTTTATTTGACCCAATTTTCTTTTTTAACTTAATTCATTTTTTCTCGCACTGTCCAGAAATTCGGCAACATTTGTTGGCTTAATCTCTGTTTTTTTTTGGTCTTTACTTTTCGTTCAAACAAAAGTTTTTGATTGAATTGTTTGTGGTATGTGTGCGTGTGTGTGAGGTTGGTCTTTATGCTTTCGTAAATTAGTTAATTAGCCTAATTGATAGATACTTTAATTTGTTAGATTTTAAGCTCATCATCATCATCAGGAGCAACGGCAGCAGACAAGCCATGCATCAAGCGCATTTCAAACTTTTGCTGCTTTGCTATTTTTGTACTTTTTTGAGTTTGAGTGCAGCGTGGATTTAACAGTTCTCTTTTCTGAGGTTTTAAAAAAGAAGAACAAAAACGAAAACCGGAAGTCGTGCATTAATGAAACCGGAAGTGCGCTTATAAGAACTGTGTGCAAAAATTGGCGTGAGTTTGTGCTTTGAATTTATATTTGAATTTATAAACTACGCAGTTATGAAGTTTCTACAGCTTTGCTTAAAGTAATAGCATCGTGTCATCAAAATGTCGTCGTCATCCTATATTATTCTATCATTATAATGTTTTATACAAAATTGGGAAAGGAAATCACTTAAGACTTGAGACTTAAGGCATGAAAGTGTAAAAACCAAAAGGCTATTTTAAATATCTTAATAGCTCCAAGCTTATATATATATATTTTTTTATATTACCAAGAAATTTTATATATTAAATTTAAGGTAAGGTATTGAAAATAATATAATGCGAAGTTTTGTATGAATTGAAAATGTACAACAAGGATATGTAATTTAAATATTATGAATGTAATGATGAATGAAGTGATTTTAGCGAGGATTAGGGAGGAAAGATACCTCAAAGAGGGCATATTATAAAACTTACTAGACTATTTAAAGCTAGGAGACTGGTTCTTAAACATACTAAGCTAATGATTGTGCGATATTCCAATGTGATTTTATCAGAAATTATATTAACAGCTGCTTTCTCGTGGAGTAGGAAAGTTGGGTAATAATGGGAAAGGCTTGAAATCATTTTCAAGAGCTTGTTTTGTGCAATTTGAAGTTTAGATATATGGGTAAGTCACATTCACAGTCACAGTCACCCTTCTTGACCACAGATGGTATTTTATAGTCAATGAGCGAATGTTTTTGAAAAATATTAGAAAACAAAGCAGATTGCCAAATAATTATTTATTTCTAAACGATGCTATTATTTTGTACACAACTGTCGATAGTTACATGGGTGTATTTCCTGCAGAGTGCAAACTAACAGCGGAAATGATAGCACGTTATACACACACATAGGTGTAAGTGTTTGCATGTGTGTGTGTGATTGCTTATTGAACACATGTATTTTTTCATTTGATATTTTTCTGCGCGTTAACTTTGAGTCTTCTGATTTGCCAATAACAAACATATGCAAGTAATTTCAACTTTTTCAGCATTTTATCATAGCTTATGGCAATCATAAATATTTATGACATATGTACGAAAGCAACGAAAAAAACAATAATAAAAAGGGTTTCGATTTCTATGGCAAAATTGCGAAAGCGAAAAGTTTTGATTTAAAATTTGTTGGTGTTCTTTGGGTAAACTTTTCTACGCCAAAATCAAATAAGTTATGCATTAAAATAAGCAAACACACCTTGATTGTTTTTCTTTTTCATCGTTTTCTTGCTTTTCTCGCTTTTCCTTTTGTAATATGAGTTTATACTTTATGCATAATTTCCAACCGCAATCATTAACTGTCAACGGCACAAGCTGCGACCGACCGACCGACCGACCGACCGAGCGAGCTTGTTGCAAGTACTTGGCGCAACTGCCACTGATGGCTATCAGCGCGAATGCGAAACAACTGAAACTGAAACTGAGTAACGCAAAACAAACAGAAATTTATTTAAATGCGATTTGCATTCATTTCATGAAAAGTTGCATTTCAAGCTGTTGCCGGCACAACGGCACACGACTCACGGCTCACGACTTGTGGCACGTCTTGTTTATTTTTGTTGCTTGTTGTTGTTGTTGCTGTTGTTGTTGTTGATCCTGTGTCGTGAACTCTTTTCAACTTTTTAGTGGGCGCTATCGACTGTCATTTGTTGTTGTCGTTGTTGCTGCTCTTGTCATCGTTATCCTTGTTGCTACTTTACCAACGACGACAGCAGCAAAACCGTTTGCAGTACTTGCAGTAGTGCAACATGCCGCCGCGTGGCAACAAATTGTGCTTTTAATTTTATTGAAATTGCCATTTTATTTTATAAGCTTCGTTTTGTACTTCTTCTTTGGTTCCCCTCAGCCTTTTTGCTGTTTTCTATTTATTGTTATTGTACTCGTGTTGCACTTCAGCAGCTCAAATCCGGCAATGTTACTCGTCTACTTAAATGTTTTCCAAATGAGCGCATTGTTCATTCGTAAGATTTGCTGAAATTTATGCAAAAGTGTGCACTTCACTTTTATTTGGACATTTAGAACAAAACGCACAATGACATTTGTATAAAAGTTAAATGCAACCAGACGCGCAACGAAACGAGCATTTGAGTTAAGCATTTGGCATTGATCAATGCAATTGCGAATTTGTACTTATTCGTTGTTGTTGTCGCTGAAATTGCATTTGAAGTATTTGGCAAGGAAATTACTCTAATTGAAAGATTGCTGAGCTTTGGCGAATGTTTGAAGGGCGAAGACGTTGTGAAGGACGCATGACTCTTAAAAGACCAAAGTAAAGTAAAGTAGTGAGCTGAAATTTAAGTTTGCACTAAAAGAACATTTAAAGAAGCGCTTGATTGTGCAAAGCTAAACCTTATTTATGTCATGAGCGTCTTCAGCACTTTAACTGCTTAATAAGCTACATTCATTGCACAAATGATTGTCTTCATAGAAATGAGCATAAAAGCAATATGATTTGATGATTTGAAAACTCGCAGGCCACAAGTGAGCTAACAATGCAAAGCGACAGAATCCATCAAGTGAACAATTTCCGTTGAATTTGCTTATGCCATCGAAGGCATTTCGCTTGAGTGCTGTCGCTGTTGCTATTGCATTAGAAAGAGGAAGAGCAAGAAGAGTAAGAAGTAGGGGCGGCGGCAAGTTTATACAATGCTCATTCACGACTACCAAAAGTCGTTGTAGCAGCGACACTTTTGTCAATTTGCACATGGCAACTTGGCGACGCTTTACAGGCATTTTCAACGCCATTACTTCAACTTTTACACCTGACGAAGGCAGCCACACAGATACATTGAGCCGATGCCAAGGTAAAGGCAAAGATAACCGCCTAATGCGCCATTTTCGTAACAAACAACAAAATTGACAAAAAAAAAAGAATACACAAATTTTGAGACTACAGTGGAAACTCTTTAATTCGAACAACGATAACTGGAGACCTTTGACAAGACGTAGAGATTAATCATTGCCTAACGATGATGCACAGAAACCCTATAATTTGAAGTGAATATGAGCTATCTGTAAAATACTTCTTATAAAATATTAGACTCTATTATGGAACTATAAATATAAAGGCCTCTATAACTTCAAAAAGCCTCTATAAGTCCAAATTGAGCTTGGAAAAACTTCTCAGCTCGAAAACCATACATTATAGGTGAATTTCAACACACTCATCTTGATCTTAAGATCACCGAAAACCTCAAAGTCCTATTAATTTGCCAATCGAATAGTTCGTATATCAACTCGAAATTTCTAAACTTTCCCTGTAAGTTCGCGTTAAAGCGAAATGACTGTACTTCTTGTTTTTTTCTTACTTAATGTGTCTATGGAAAAATGTAGCACTTTGGCATAAATCCAGAAGTTTATAAAGATGCTATACGAATAAAAAGCTGTAAACTGAAACTGTGCACGAACTGGAACGTTACTTGAGCGCAGAGAACAGTGGGAACAGTGAGTACACTAAAATCATCATTATCATTTTAAGGCTGGCAAAACGCCATCGTCAACAATAAAGGGTGGAAAGGGAACTAAATGGTGAAGAAGATGTTACTTTTGTGCATGGATTTTTCATCATTTGAGTTCAACGTTCATTAGTCGCCATTGGGTGCTGTGATTCCGACGATTTTCGTCTGTTGACTGTCGTCTGGCAGCGGCATATCTTACATTATAACATTTTACTGACGCGTTGCTGATTATCGCATGCCAAAGTCAATTTGTGCACAGGCATTGTGCTATAAATGACAGAGCAAGACGTGTCACGTTGGGTTGGGGCGTGTCGTGTCGTGCGATGTCCATCAGTATCATTTGAATGTCGTTAGTATTGAAATGGCTTAGTCATCAACAAGCGTCGTGAGTGGGTCAGTTTTCACACACCTGTCACAATATTGTCAAAGGGACAAAGTGCAGCAAAGATTATACCAAAACCATGTCATTAGAGTAGCTGGCTGCACAGTGGGGCAGGGTAGGGTGCATGTGACCAACCATGCTCACATACACTTTCGCTATGGCAGACCACTCAGCATGCAAATTGCTTTTGAAGTGGTCTTAAGGCGTCAAGCACGCGCGGCAGCGTTTGATTAAATGTTGCCGTTTTTTTTTTCCATTCTTCTTCTGGCATTTTCTGTTATCATTATTTCGTATCCTTAACGTTAACCAAGTTGCATTATGAAAGCTATAAAAGCAAAGCACGAATAATGATGACGCAGATTAAGTTGCACTCTAAGCCGAGCAACTTTGTTAGTGGCAATGCATAATGAAAGCTGTCGAGTCGCCGGCGTCGCTCAATCGCTGTCTCCCTTCCACTTACAGTCTTGTTTTTAGATTGCAATTTTTATCTTAGTTGCGCTTCTTCTAACAATTTTTTGTTGTTTTTTTTTTCTTTTTTTTTTTTGCATTCTTTTAATGACTTTACAAATTGAAAAAAAAAGGTGCTCACAAGTTGTCCAAGTGTTTGCTTTGCTCTTTTTAATTGGTTTGAAATTAAAAACCAACGTTGAAGTAACATTTGATTTATTGCTTTTTTGCAATTTTCTACGCAAGCCTTAACAGCGTTTTAGATACATTTTGGTCGTTTTTCTCGAATATTTTCAATTCTGTTTTTTAAGCCAATATCAATTTTCAGCTTAAGCATGGATTTATGCACGAAAAAGCAATTTTTGAAAATGTTTTATTTGCATTTCGGTTTTGTTATTGTTTTTGTTATATTCTATCATAAGCCTTTCGGCAAAATTTGCCATTTATTATGTAAACAGCGCATTTATTTTTTTTTTTTTTTGTTATGTGTCAAATAAAAAGCATAAAAAATAACGGCCTAAAATTGTTATGTTGTTTGCTAAGCAATTGTTTTCGGTAAAGAATTTAAAATTTTATTATAAAAAGTTGCGCACGTGTTTTAAATAATTTGCATTCGTTTTAAATCGCTTCTTTTTTTATGCGCACAAAGTGCAAAACATGACGTTGCTATTTGATTAATATGAAAAAAATGAACAACAACAAAAACTCCGCTTCAGCTGTTTTGTTTTTTCATTTGGTTTTAAATTTTAATCAATACAGCTGCCGCCTCTGCCGCCGTTGGCGTCAGCGCCAAAAATGCCGCTTATCGCTACCAAGTATTCAAGTGTGCCAAGATTAAAGTTCACCGCAAGCGATCGTTTGCTCTTCCACTTCTCACTCATTCCATTTGCGCTCACTCACTTGTTCACGCGTTCATTCGTTCCATGCCGTGCACTTTACCCCACTCACACAGACACCCTTTCAATTGCTGTTTTGTTGTTTTTTTTTCGGTTTTCTTCAGTTCATTTAGCGCGCTCACTGCGTGCAGTACGCTTTCTTCTTGTATACAAATAGAAGGGACACTGTTTAATTCTATTTAAGAATTAACGGCACAAAAAACTGCTATTTGCATATAATTTTTAATGTGTGTGTGGTCTATGCGCATGAATAGGCTATCGAAAAAAATTTTATAAAAAATTTCCACTTAAAAAATTCAAAAGAATTAACAAAAAAATAAAACAAAATGACGACGCCAGCGACGCATGAAATACAACAAAATCATGAAAATGAGGTAAAAAAAATTACACATGCAAAATAAATGAAAAGCAAACATAAAAAATAAAAAACTAAAAGTAAAATTATAATAAAGCAAAAGTAATTAATTACAAACCAGTTGAGTTCAAGTGCAAAGTTAATTGGTTTATTTTGCCACATGAAAATTTTTATTTTTACGCGTTTGTTTGTAAAAATCAACGAGTTCATTAAAATCGGCTTAGTGCGTGTATATAAAGTTTTAAAATCAATTTTGTTTTTTTTTTTACTTTACTTTACAAAGAAAGCAAAGAAAAAAATTTCCACAATTTTATTACACAATTTTTTTTATTTTAATTTTATTTCCCGCACAAAACACATGTAGCGTACACTTCGAATGCACTCTCAACTATAAAATCATCATCATTAGGGCACAGAGACAAGCGGCAGGCAGACAAAATATATAAAATTAAAAAAGAACAACAACAACTGCGTTGCCTGAGATTTAGTGTTGTTGTTGGTTGTCCAAGAGCGACGCACATAAAGTAGTCAAACCGGTATTTTGAGCAACGCATCAACATGTGTGCGTTTGTATGCTGCTCAGCTGCATGAGAGTAGTGCATGAGAGTAATGCAATCTATGCTATGACCTGAACCTGAGCACTTGCGTCGCTCACGTTACACATGCTTATCGCACACATACCGATAATCGTACCTTTTTTTGAGTAAGTGACTGCGTGAGTGAGTGAGTTGAGCAAACTACCTGCGCCGTTTATCTGACAGTGACGGCATATCATAATTCTTACGACTAGCGCGCAATCGTTGTTGTTGTTGTTTCTTTGTTGTTTCATTTTCTTATATTTCTTTTACAAGTGTTTTTGTTTGTTTTGCTTCATACCGTTTGACAATTGCTTGGCCTCGTTTTGAGTGTGACATGTCGAGTGTTTCCTTATATACTTCAACTAATGCTAAATGCACGCACACGACAGCTTATCATTTATCAAGCTTGTGCTACACAGCATGAGGCAAAAGTTACGCTTCAAAGTACTTTTTGGCGTTCTTGTTGTTGTTGTTGGTGTAAATTTTCAAGTTGAATGAACCGCAAAAGTAAAAGTTAAGTACTGCAAAAATCCATTTGTTGAAATTTAAACTTTTTCAAAACAAAAAAAAACAAAAAAAAAAAGAAACAAGTAACAAAAATGAAAGTGTGCAAATAACGTTGAAGAGCACAAATTGCTTGTGATAAATGATGGCATGGAAATCAAAAGTTTTCACACACATTGTATACTCAGAAGTAAAGACAAAAGCACAGCATGTATGTATATGTATCTATGTGCGCTGCATTGAATGCAATCAATCTCAGCCGCAGGTGTCAAATGCAAAAGTATCAACTTTGAGCGTCAGCTTGTTCGATAAATTTGTTTTTATGCATATGGTTGGGGGGGTGTGCTGAAATATCTTCATTGATCAAAACTTTGCCGACGACAAGAACATAAAACTTCAATTTTGCATTTAGCGCGCACACCATGTGTTTGCATACACATACATACATATATGTATATGTAAGATGATAAGTTATGTATTAATCACACGTTCTTCTTCTTCTTCTCATACACACAGCCCATCGATGTGCGCATTTCGATGCCATGGGGCTATGTTGTTGGACGCTGGCACGGCAATCGTCAGGTGCGTCCCATACTGGCGCTACACGGCTGGCTGGATAACATGGGCACATGGGAGAATCTATTGCCGCTGCTGTCAAAACATCTCGGCGTGCTGTGCATTGATTTGCCCGGTCACGGTCACTCATCAAAGCTGCCCACGGGCATTGTCTATCATGCAGTCGATTATGTTTGTGTCATATTGCGCATTATGGAGGAATACGGCTGGCAGAAAGTCTCCATATTGGCGCATTCCATGAGCGCTATGCTATCCTACATATTCGCCTCACTATATCCGCATCGGCTGGACATGCTCATCAGTATTGACATTGTGCGTACACGTTATCAACCGCCGGCAACACAAATTGATTATATGCGCACGAATATTGAAAAGTATCTCATTGAGGATGAACGTTTTGCGAATGCGGCACGCACCGAACCGCCTTCATACACCTATGAAGAGCTTGAACGTGTGCTGTACGAGGGCTCACAACGTTCGGTCGACTTGGCGAATTGCAAACACATACTAGAGCGTAATATTGCAAAATCAAGCATATATCCGGATAAATATTATTTTTCACGTGATGGTCGCGTTAAATACTATTTTGAGTTTCATACAAGTCCGCCATTTGCCGCCGAATTGGCGAAAACGATACGCAATGTGCCATACTGTGTTATTAAGGGCAGCAAATCGGACTTCATTGATGCGGAGAGCGATGAGGTTATTGATATTTTACGCTCGAATAATCCGCATTTTGAGTTTCATGAAATTGAGGGCACACATCATGTGCATTTAAATAATGCAGCAGGCGTAGCAGCGGTCATAAATCCCTTTATTAATCGTCATCGACCGCCACAAGTCGATGCATGGACAATCGATGGTGAGGATGAAGTTGATTGTGCAAAGAAACCAAAAGATTTTGTGGTCGAAGTGGAGGATGAAGAGAATGCTAAGCGTAGAAAGAGAAAAAGTAATCTGTGAGTGTTGCATACACCTGTAAGTAAGCAGCACAAGCGTGTTTAGTCTTTGTGATGTGTTCTGTTATGACGATGAGCTCTTTGACGATACCAAAAATTGTAATTAGTTTAAGTTGAGTTTATCACAAAATAATGTTAATAAATGTATAATCAATTGTGTGAATGTTTTAAACATGCCATTTGATTGACTGCAAAATTAAATACTTTTGCTCTTTTACTACTGCTTTGTGTTGTGTTGTTTTTGTTAGCTTTCAGCACAGTTCATTAAGCCTGCAAGTTGATAAGGGTTTCCTAATCAAATATTCATTCACTTTCATACATTTTGAGTTGTTTTTTTTGGTTGGTTTTCAACGTTTTCTTGCCGCTATCAAAGGCTTTCAAGTGCACGCAGCGCAATTATCGGCCCAAATACTCAGACATCAAGCCACTTTAAACCAATTTGAAAGGTCAGAAGATAATGTGCCATTAACAAAAAGCAAAGAGCGTTGAATGCCTTTTTACTTATTTTTTTTTTTGCGTATATTGGTATGCAGCGCCGTTTTCAGCGCGCGCCGCAAGGTATGCTATGCCAAACAGACAATAAAGTTTGCTTTGGCAAGCGTTTAAATTGAATTGCGTTTTTTTTTTTAACCAAACTGAAATGAAATAAAAACAACAACAACAACGCGTGCTCGGAAATGGTGTAGCCTAAAAAAAAAAAAACAAGTAAACAAATTTAACGTTTTTATAGCCGACAAAATGAGTTGCGCAGGATACTTTGTAGGCGGCAGCGGTAACACTAATACATTTACAATAACAGTAACAGTTTCAGTTACACACACACACACACACACATACAGCATTATGCTGCCGTTTAGAAAATTAAATTAGGTTAGCTCAATGCCGTGGTAAGCAAAGGAAAAAAAAAACCAAACCAAAAACAAACATCGAAAGGGCAACGCAAAAAGCAAAGAAGAAGAGCACACACAAAATACGATTACATTTTCGATTCTAAAGCAAAATTGATAGCGGAAATAAATGTTTAATGTTTTGGCAATAAAAAATAAGCAGCGGAAGTATGCCTTTTGATAAAGCATATTTATCATAAATTCTACTTGCGGTTCACGCACAATTTAATTTGCTTAAAAATCAATAAAATCATTTATTATGCTCGATTTTTCTTACTTTTTTTTTTTTATTTATACTCAAGCAGGCAGTTAGTAAGACATAAGACATGCCTGAGCAGCGAATGATTGAAATTAACTTTTACGCAGAACAACTTTATTACTAACAAACTTATTACCAACAAAGAGTAAGAGAGAGAGAGAGGTGAACGAGCAAAGAAGTCGAAATAATACGAAAAAAAAACATGACCAATTCATGGTTAGTTAAACTACAAGCGCACAAAAGTATGCAGCAGCTAATTAATTATGCTTGCTTGTCAAAGTTGTAAGAAGCTGTTTTCTGTATGTGTGTGCATGTGTGTGTGTGTGCGCCCAAGTGGCGCGTTGTCGCCTTATTAGCTTCAAGTACATGACATACATGTGCTTTTTGCTCATAAATATGTTAAGCGGCTTGTAAACATGTGCACAGCCAAGGCACAAAGTCAACGTGTCGACATTATGGCAGCCTAAAAGTATGTAATCACAACGACTACAAGCAGCAGCAGTGGCAGCAGCTGTGGTAGAAGCAGAAAGCAACGCACTGTCATAATTCATTTCAATGCCGGCAAAACTATTTGTATTATGACTTTAAGCATTTATGTTATTTACATAGTTTAGACGACTTGTGGGCGTGGCTTGTTGCTATTTGTGAGTTGGCTTTCAATTAATGTACTTAGCAAAATTGCAATGCGACTGCAGTAAATTAAGTGTTGAAGGCGTTAAAGCATACTGAGCAATCAGAAGAAGACGAAGAAGCAGAAGTATGAAAAAATCCATTCAGGCATCTTGCAAAGTGTGAAAGAAGAGTAATGTGAATTTTTTCTTTTTCTTTTTCATTCTTTTTTGCCTTGCCAGACATTCTTCTTCTACGTCGTTCTTGTTTTGCGCATAAAGAATGTGCTTTCTACCAACCAAGCCGACCAAGGCTGTTTACGCTTCTGGTTGCCGTTGCCGCTTGCTCTTGACCTCCTTCACTCTGCCTGCCAACATGCCACAGCGCTGTGCATGTCTGCGTACCATCATCACTTATGAAAGCATTTTGCCGCTCGTGTATTCAATGAAGCGTTGCTAAAGTTGCATTCATCTCAAATCTTTCATTTACGTTGCTTTGTTTTTGCTTAGTGTAATTTTCAGTGCAATTTTATTCATGATTGGCGCTTAAGTACGCTTATTTTTTGCTCTTTTGCTTTCTTTTTGCAAAGGATTTGCCATAATTACACATTTAATAGCGTAGAAATATGAAAATAGACTTAAGTTGTTTGCCATGAGTTGCAATCGACAGAAACGTTTTTTTTTTTTGCGAAAGAGTCGAACGATTATATGAGCAAAAGGAAGCAAAGCATTTGTTTGTTGTCATAAAGTTATTGTTTGCGCAAAAAGTAAATTAAGTTGACTTTTTTCTACCAAGATTTAAGACTGTGCTGATGAAGAGTGTGCCAAACTTTTATTCCTGCGCTAAAAAACTAAAAATTCTATGTTACATAGGCCTTTAAAGCACATGTGTCAGTATAACATGAAGCGCGAAAAAAGGGTTTCATTTAAAAAGTTGTTCAAATGCTCAAAGGCCATAAGTACGCCAACAACAACAACAACAACTCCAACAACAATAATAAGAATGCACGCTAAATGCAATTAATATTGCGCAACGTTGAAGGTCACGCGCTGTTGGTGTTGTGCATTCAGTGAAGCGCATTAAACACGCTGAAGCGGCCACTTAGGACCATCCTGTTGGCCACTGAGGGCGTCGGTGGCTGCCATCGTGTTGCCACATTTCCATAAATTAAAAGGCATAGCACACGGAATTGCGTAGGCATTAGGTCAGAGCGCCTGCCAGCGGTCGCCCATTAGTCTAAGCCTCTGCAACGTAAATCATGTCAGCGCTTAAAAGTATGCAATGCCGAGCACCAAGCATACAAAGCCTTCTCACGCATACCAGCACAATTTTTCAGTGTTGCTTTGTTTTTGTATTTGTATTTTTGCAATTTACAAGTGTGAAAATTACAAATTTGTTCAGGAAACGATTTACGTTCATCGCTTCTGTGATTTATGTCTTTTATTGAGCAAATTTCAAAGCCTCATTCATATACAGACATGTCTTGTAACTATAATTAAATGGCATTCAAAAAATAACAATATTTACAATAAACAAAAAACATTTTAAATAGGAAGTGAAAATATAATATTAATGGAAAAAATATATATATTTTAATTCGTGAAAAGGAAATTATTACTAATTTTTTAACTGTTCTATTAATTGGGCCAACGATTCGTGCATTTCAAACAATCGTTTGTGGATTTTAATAATATATGTTATGTATGACAAGGCTCGATCAGAAATTGGATCACTTTAATTCAAGCGGTATTTTGAATATCCTGAAAATCTTCATGTCATTTCATATTAGATGGAAGGCGATTTTCAATGAGCTCGCTTTGGGAATATCAAGCACAATAAATTTATACCGACCCATTTTTGAATTTCAGTCTTACTTCAACTTATAAAACGAAACCTAACAAACCTGGTCTTGAAACTGACTTACAGATCTTTTAATGGATCAATGCAAAGGAACAAAGTCTCGCTCTTTTTCTTGGATTTTGGATTTACCTTAAACAAAACGTCAGTTATGAGAAATATGTTTTCCTACTTTTTTGATTACGAAACAAATCAAATTTCGGTCAACATCATAAATCATGCAGCTCACATAGGAGTTTTTTTTAATGAATTTTAAGCGTAAAATTTAAATTTTTCATTTATTCTCTAGAATGCATTAATAACCAAAGTTGAAGGTAATTTTTGTTTTTATTTTTCTTTCACTTTTTTTTTTTTTTTTATTGTTTCTTAAATTCAATTACAGTTGGCCAACAATTGTATAAAGTTCATGAAGCCGTTAAATGCTTCATTATTACAGAAAAAATATTGCACTACAAGCCAATGGCATATTAACGCAAATTTACACACACACACAGACAGAACTCGCAAACAATCTGCAATTTGCATTTAATTGTGCGCATGATATTTTGAGGCACGCACAGGCATTGCAATCAAAAATTCAAATGGAAATTGAAGCACGCAAAAGGCGCGGCCAACTCCCATGCACATGTATAACTCATTTGTTGCTGAAATTGTTAGTTTATGTTTTCTGTTTTGTGTTGTGTGTTTGTATGGTTTCACTTACAGTTTTCAGTTTATTGATGATAACATTGCGTATACTTAATTTTTTACACGCTTCATTTGATTTCAATGTAATGACCACAAAAGTATGCAACAATAAATAATTATGCTCATTATTAACAAACATTATTCAACTCGTTCAATGCTAAGGAAAACAACGATTATACGCCACACCCCACGCCACGCCACGCCAGCGACCCCCCGCCAATCAAGCAACGACCATGGTCGTTATCAAATTATAACAATTTATTTACACTTGAGCTTTATAGCAAATTTTATTACTTATATTTTATGTTGCTAGATAAGATTTCTCATTGTCGCTGTTGCTGTCGCTGTCGCTGTTGTTCATTGTCATTGCGTCCGTGATAAATGTTATTAAATAAATTTAATATAAAAGTAGACACACGCAAGCAGCGTGTCATTTATTTAACGTGCACAAGCCTTCATATATTACATGTCCTTATATGCATGCATGTATGTATGTATGTAACTACAAGTAGATATACTAAGCCACACTAAAAATGTTGCGCATACGTCATGTTGTTGCGGAATGGAATAGAAAAAAAAAAACACTGCTTTGATGTCATGTGTCGCATATAAATAACATAATGACATAATTTTGAAGAGCAATCAACTTGTCGATGTACTCAAGTAGTTGTCGTTGTTGTGCGCGTTGTTGTTAGTGTTCGCAAGCCTGAAAGTATGCCAACAATTTATGCAAATTTCCATGCTAACGCAATTAGTTGCGTAAAATGATAGCTATTAAAATGCCAAACGACGACGGCGACAATGACGAAGAGTTAAACGAGCTGGTGGGGGGGACACTATAAAATTTCGTTAAAACTATGCTAAAGTATGCACACACACACACGCACAATGACATTCATTATTATCGCTGTTATCGAAAGTGCGTTTGTCTGTTTTGGCCATTAACACGTTTTTGCCATTGATTATAACACAGCGTGTGTGTGCGTCCTCTGTCAACCAGCTAGCCTGACGCATGAAAATATATATGTATGTATGATATTAAAAATTATTGTTATTGCAAATGATATTTAGTATGCAATTAATGCGCGCACTTCATGCTGTGCGTTTAGAAGGTGTCAATGCTGGCACATAATTAAAGCATGATTGCCACACGAAATGAATTTATTATTTTGACCTTAAAAATGACAGAGAAGATACACAAACAAACAACTTCAACGTTCAAGTGTGAAAAATAAAATGCTTTAAATGAAATCTTTGCTTTTGAGAAATTCACTGGAAATGAATTTGCGACCATCGCTCAACAATATTTTGCACAATGCCGGGAAGTAATGAAAAATATGAGCTTAAAGCGTTTCCTAAGAAAATAAAGTGAAGTTGAAAAAAACAAGAAATATGAAAGCAACAAAAATAAAATAATAATAATAAGCAAAAATGATCAAGTATACTCGACAATAGAATGCACTGCGCACACCATTGGTTGTCAAGTGGGCAGCGCCATGCCCCAAAATAAAAACATTAGATTTTTTCATCGTTGATATATGATTTAATATAAGATATCATGGCTGTGTGTGACTCGCATGAGCAAGACTTCAAGGTAATTAGTCTGCTGGTCTGCTGAAGGATCGCACTTGACTAACTGACGTATCTCAAGACACTGGCTCTACTAATTTTCAAGCACAAATAGTAAGAATGGCGTAAAGGACAGAGGCATGTTTTGGAAAGACGGACAAAGGACAGATAAAAGTTTATTAATATAATTTTTTGTCATACAGATCATACTTTTATATAAAAGTATATAATATATTACTGTCCATCTTCAAATTGTTACATACATTTGAGCTGAAACAAACCGTTGTATATTAAGCGTAGGGTATAAGAAAAAAGGAAACAGAAAATCAACAAAAAAATATAAAAGATTATGTTGCTATGCTCAGCATATGTTGAAGTCGCCCGCCCACTGAGCGCTCTCATTGTATTTGCATAAAATGTCGATTTCACTTATTTTATCGGTAGTACAAGGTCATTTAGTATATTTTTGCTAAATTTGTGTTTTTTACAAAGCCTGACATTTCGCCATTGTTATTTTAATGGCGGAACAACAGCAACAACAACAACAACAATAGCGGCGGCGGTGGCGGCAGCGTGTCGTGATTGTTTTGAATTTCATGCAATTTAAATTTTCATTATCATGATCGCGTACGAAAACAACGAATGAACAGACGGTGGTATGGTATATGTGTGGGTGTGTATATGTATGTGTATGTGTGTGTGTATGTGTGCTGTATGCGTTTCAATTATAATTGTTATAATATGTTTTCATGTAGACGAAATAGCGCGCCTCGGGAATTAAGCAGAAAATTGTTCGGTCGAAATGAAAATGCTTGTTTCACACGAACGCACGTGTGTATGTGTGTGTGTGTATGTGTGTGTGCATATGTGTAATAAAATTAAATGAATTTTGATTAAGTCAAAAGGTTTTTTGTTTTCGTAATACGCAAAACACTTTTTGAATTGCATACATGAGTCGTGATTTCGCCATAGAATTTCGTACTCAGCGCTTCGCTGTGAGGATACTTGAGTCCCCTCAATCGCGCTTTGGTTTTTCATAGCAAACAATTTGTATTTTGCGGATGTTTTATTTTCAAATTAAATCAGGCACTATATGAAATATTCCATGTATTACTTCAAAAGCTTATATCTTCTAAGCTAGAGTACAATATACCGAACAAATCGATGCTTTGTCTAATATAGCTAGTGAGTTATTGATGCTTGAAGCAATACAACTTTGAAACAAACATATTCCCAAGGCTAGAAGAGTGGGCGAATTCAAAGAGGTTTCAATTTTCAATTGTTATATTTTTTGCTTAATATCTTTAAAACTAATTTGAATATGGTCCAATTGGCAATGCAAATGTGCCCACTCAACTTACAAAAAAAGCATTTAAATATGCAAAAAATAATCAAAGTTTTGTTTTTTCTTTTCTTCTTGTAAAAAATAAGGAAGTCCATTTTTAGCAGCGTTTTGACATTTTGCACCAAACCGAAGGCATAAATTATTGATTACTTGAGCAGCATTTTGCAATTTTATTTGTGTTTTTATGATGAAAAACAAAAACTTAAATATTAGTTTTGAATTTTTTTTTGACGAATATTGCATATAAAAGCGAAATCATGTTTCATTAAATAAACGCCTAACAGAGCTGGCAGATTTTTGATAGTAATAAAAGTTTTCATGTTCAAAAAGTATATTTACCGATTGAAAATTTTCACTACATAAAAATCAATGTATTTTAAGATTAATTTTCTATAAGAAGACGCCCTCTAGCGGACAACTTTTGTAACTCACGAAATCTTATAGTCTCAAGACCAATGCTCTATTATTGCAACCTTTTTGGCACTTGAATAACTCCCATGATTGATCCAACTTATTGGCAACGGTTCTTTGTCCAACCAAAGTAATTTTCTATTGAAATACTATCATCACTAACGTTAGTTTTACAGCTCTAACAGCTCAATGCGCCTGCCAAAAACTTGTGCATTTGTTTTGCCACGAATCTCAATTATTGTAAGTGTTGCAAAATGTCTATTGAATATGTGCGTTCTGTGCCATGGCGTTGCCATTGATTGCGCCTGAGTCTGTCATTGATATGCACAGGCAATTTGCAATATTTGCAACACCATTTCGTTGCAGGACAACGCCCATTGGCAGTGCGCTATAAATACTTAAGCATTCCATTGGCCAAATGCTGCTGCAGAATTATTAAAGTTTTGATTTTGTCGTGTTTTCCCAAACATTTTCTTTTTTTTAGTTATTTTTGTACTTTTTAATATTTTCTTCTGTGCGATTTAAGCCAATTTGCCATAAATTGACGTAAAGTCCTTTAATCAGTGGCACGAGCAGCATTTAAGCATATTTAAGTGGCTTACGCTGATTTATGTGCACTTTTTTGTCGCTCATTTTTGCTATTTTTTTACGTATTTTTTCAAATTACCCAAAAAAAAAAAAAAAATGAATGAAGCAGAAAACAAGAACAAACTGACAGCTCGGCTTTGCTGTTGTTGTTGTTGTTGCTTTAAGTTCGCATGCTGTTGTTACTTTATGCTTAAAGCAGTTATTTATTGCTTAAGACTGTTTAACCTTTTGTGTTGCAAAGGAAAAAGAAAAACATATCATGTTTATACAATTAATCAAAGCAAGAAAACATTTTAAAAAAGCAAAAAGGACGCGTAAGAATAATTCGTACTAATCTAACAAACAAAGCGCAATTTAATGCTCAAAAATATCAGCTGTAAACTACAAAGGCCAAAGTCGCGCTTATTGTGTGTGTGTGTGTGTGTGTTTTTTTTTGGCAAACTTTGATGAACTTTTTGTTGTTAGCATGATGAAGCTGTCTAGACGCATTTAAAGCCACAAAGCAAGGCCACAAAACGAGGCTTCGGCGAACAGGTAAACTTGTCTAGAATTTTTAATAGCACATGTGTGAAATTAAGCTAAGCACACACACACTCACACACACACAGATACATGCATGCAGATTAATAAACATGAAAAATGTATAGAGCTGAGAAATATAAAGTATAAGTGACGATTTATGTTTTTAAGTGCAAATTGGACTTGAACTTTTGCTTTTGCTGTCAAATATATTTTTTATGCACATAAAAATGTTGTGTTTTGTTGTTGTTTTTGAACACTTTTCAAGCATTTTATTTATGTATTTTTTTTTATGTCATAAAAGCAGTGAAATGCATTGCCAGACGTATTGGCAGCAGCTGCCGGCGCACTTGAAGCTTGTCTTGGACTGACATAGGGAAATTGTGTGTGCTGAGGTCTTAACACAATTTACACATTGAAAACAAGCTGTCAGGCTATGCTTGACAAGCGGAACAGGAAGTCCTGTTAACACCAGCAGGCTGACACGTGCACACAGCTACAGTTACACACTCATACAATGAGACATTAACTGTGTTAGTTGAAGCTACTTTGGTTGATTCTTCGTTGGTTTGCTTTGCTTTGCTTTGAGCATGGCACATGCCATGCGTGTAAATGTCTTGCACTTAGTTTATAAACTTTCTTACAGCAAAATCATGTCGACAATGACGACGACAACAACCATGATGCGCATGTGTATGTAAGTCGCAGTGGGCATGACAGCACAAAACTTTAGTTAACATTCAAGTTAAATGTTCTGACAATCACAAGTAACAAGTTTTCATACTCTGACATAACTTACGCCACTGTCTTCGTTGCTTAAATGTGCAATTTCTTTCGCTTTGAATTGCACTTCCTTTTTCGCTTTTTACATTGACTGTGATTTCTCGTCTGCGTCTGTGTGTTAAGTTTTTCTTATGGCAAAACTTTTTTAACTACGAAAACTTTAGGAAATGTCAAAATTATTCATACGCACACAAAAATGCGCGCATTGGTTTACTTTGCCATTGTTTTCATTAAAAAGTAATTCATATAAATTCAAATTAAACGGGCAACATGAAGAGAAACTATGCAAGTTTAATGCGCATTTAAAGCAGTTTGTTTGCCAAAGTCATTCATCGCTTTTATGCGAAATCTTACGCAAATATTTAAATTACAAATTTCGATTGTTTGGCATTGTTTTTGTTGTTGTTAGTTTTATGCCATTAAAATGTTAAATTTTACCAATTAAAAATTGAAAAATACTTCAACAAATCAAATTGCAGCATGAACTTTTAATGCAAATAAATTTGATATGCAAACAAAGTGTGTGTCGTCGCATTTGTCAAAGCACAGAAAACAAAAAAGCAAATCAACTCTTCAAATCATGTTCGATTTGTATGGTTGTTGCTCTTGCGGGATATCAATGCCAATTAGCATGCATGCGCGCTTCGGCAGAACTTTATGTGTCATGACGTGTGCACAAACATGCCTTCAAGTTGTTGAAACATGAAACGAATGACATATAAAAGTCTATAAATATTTGCCGCACGACATTTTGCTTATCAACTTTTATGATCAAATTATGCTTGAATACAACGTTGCGTATGATTAATATTTCTTATTTGGGCTTTATTTGAGAATGCAAATGTTGCATAATTGAAAATGCAAATAATTTTAGCAAAAGATATAACATAATTTGATTTATTTAATTGACTTGATTAAGATATTTCAATTGTTTGTTAAATTACCAAATTGAAATTGTTTGAAAATAAACATGAGCAAAGTGAAAAAGAGTATATCACTTTTGAATTGAGCAATTGAATTTCTCTCTCGTAGATATTTGCATGAAAAGCACACATATTTTGGCTATGAAAATCGGCTTTACTTTGGTTGCAGCTTCAAGTGCATAAACTAAAAAAGATTTTCTAATCTTTTATCAACGAAAATCAGAAACATTGCATTGGCACAAAGGACAATGCGAACAATGCCAGCAAAATCGTTTCTTATGTGTTGTCGGCCGAAAATCATCTTTAAAGTGAGTAAGTCACTAAGCATGCTTTTGTGGGAGTGTGTGTAAGTGAGTGCGATAAAGAGAGAAGACTTTGGAATATTTGCTTTCTAAACGCATACATTTTGTGCTCTGTATTTTAGGTCATAAATTATGATTGCCGTATCTGCTAATGCTGTTGCAACTGCCATTCTCATCCTTGTTGTCTTACTGTTGTTATTATTGTATTTGCATTGTTCGAGTGCTTCTTTCTATTGTTGTTGTTGCAGTGCAATTTTGCTGTTTCCTTACAACTTTCCTGCACTTATTTGACTTTGTGATTTGCCGAGCGTGTTTTAATACCTTATGATATTGACTGATAGTTAGCAATGGCAAGCAATAAGGTATTGTTATAGTGCATAGTGTTACCATAAGCAGTTTTATTTCTAAGCCTCTGACGAAGCACAAGAAGTGTTATAAATTTGACGTATGAATTTGTGTGTCTTTGTTTCTATTTTTAGCAAACTCATAATGGCCAAACGGATGAGCCAATCTTTATTTACAATTTTTTGTTTTTAAATTATGTTTCAAGAACACATTTTCAATAAAGAAAAGTCATAAGTAATAGCACATCATATGGCATATGCAACAGACTCGCTAATTAAATGTATGCATGTCAGTGTTTGGGATTTTTTATGCTAATTTATACTTGTTTGTTTCTATTTTATCAACTTAATTGCAAAATTTATCAAGCTTTTATTTGTATTTGTGGCAAGAAAAAGTATCAATATTAAGCAAAATTACGCTTATCAAAACAATAAAAAAAAAGCAAAGCAAAAGTATATGTTAATACGTGGCAAAGCATAAATTAGCTTCATTATTTATGACACAAAAAAATAAGTCAACAGAAAAACCAACAATATGAATATATGAATAAACATAGTAACGTAGAAACGTAGTAGAAGAAGGGAGAGTGAGAGGAGTTGAAAAAAAAAACGAAATCACAACAAGCTATAATCATAAATTTTGTGCTTAATTAATTTATCGCATCGTTTTTCTTTTGCTTTTTTACTACAAGAGCAGCGGCAAATGGCGGAGAATGACGTGAACAACGCACTAAGCACGAGAAACTTGCTGAGCACAGCACTCACACACACACGCACACGCACACGCACACACGTATAAAGACAGACACTTTCACGCATTTAATCGCCAACACAGCATTGTTAGCACATGTAATACACACACACACATACACCTACATTGTGATGTATTATGCTCAGATTTCCTGCAAACATTTCCTCATTTCATGCTCATTGAACTCGCAGTTAAGCTACAGTTACATGCGTGTAATATGTAATCTATGTGAGTGTGTGTTTGTGTGTGTGTGTGTCTTTGGTGTGGTATAATTTTGGTCATAGTTTTGGGTTTTGTGTATGAGGTTGCACTTGCACACAGGCATGCATAGATGCATGCCTTTGGTTGCGGTTTGGTGCATTTAAAAAAAAAAATGATAGCATACTTTTATGCGCAGCTTGGTAAATGTTGAATTTTCCAATGCACAAACAAACAAACGAAACGTAACAACTTTAAAACAAATGCAGCCGACCCACGCAACACCCCATTTAGGGTGCATTGGGAGGCAAATGTTAAAGTATTTGCTTTTTGTTTTTTGCTTTGCAAATTCATTTTAATTACCAACTTAACCGAAGGGCGAGCACTTGCCACAAAAGAGCCAAAATGTTGAATGGCCAAATTGTTGAACTGTCATGGGAGCATGTTGGCGTTGGCGTTGGTGCGTGGCGTATATGTACATTGCAATTCATTCAAATAATACGAGTTAAAATAATTAAATTAATTTTGTACACAAATTGTTGCTGCAAACATTTTGTTAGCTTTGTTTTGTTATTGTTCTTGTTTGCTGGTCGGGGCAATGGCGAAGCATGTTAGTATTTAAATAGATATGTGTGTGTGTGTGTGTGTGAGTGGTCAAGCAACCGTTCTTAAATAAATGTTATAAATTTTTAAGCGCTGCAAGCATGATTTAAATATATCAAAGAAAAAATGGTAAAAGGATCTCATAAATCTCGCCTCAAGTACAGCTTATCAGCTGCTGTCCCAATCAGCATAACTTATTATGCCAAAGCAGACAATATAATACTAAAAATAAAAGACAAAAAAATATATAATATAACCCAAAAAAATACAAAAAAAAAAAATGCTAAAACATTTGTTGTGCGCACAAAAGTATACCCGGAATATGTCAGCATGTTGCTTCCGGTTTGTAGTTTTTTTTTACGCTTCCTTTTTGTTTGAGTTCTTTTGGCACCAACAAAAAATTCCAAGAGCTTTTGTTGCTCTAAGCAACATATATTTTGATGTGTAACCATAATATTTATATATGTATATGTGTATGCGTATGCATTTCACTTAAACCGGAAATATGTAAACCGGATGTATACGTTTCTTTTTTTTTTGGTTGACAAATAGGAGAAGCAAGTTAAGCATGCCCAAAGCATGAAGAGAAAAATCAAAATAATTCTTTTATAAAAATGAATATGAATAGAAAATTAAGACAACTGTAAAAGTATCTGCACTTACACAAAGAACATTGACAGAAGGCATTGCAAAATAATATAAAATGATAATTAAATTAATTAACATACATTAAGTGGCAAAAGCAATTACTGCCGCAATGAGAGGCGATAACTTACAGAGAGAGGGAGAGACAGAGAAAGAGATGGGCCACTGTACGTTTGCTTTCGTCTTGGCTTGATTGAGTCAAAGTCGGTGAAATGGAAATGGAAAATTTATAATTGGCTGCGCTGCGCTGCGGAAAACGCTTGAACCCAATTATGTTAGTGTGAATGTATGTGTGTGTGTGTGTGCCGTTGACAAGCAAATAATGAAGTTAAAATTATTATGAATTCAAGGCCAGGCGCGAAAGGAATTGGCGTTGAACATGCAACAGAGCGAAAAGCGGCATGCAGAAAAGACCATGCCCAACACTTTTTGCTTTTGGGAATTTTCGTAGATAATTTGCATAAAATTTCAACGATGCGCATGGCAATCATCATGATGATGACAATGATGACGATGATGACGCGCAAGATGACAGTGACGCTGGCAAAAGACAAGTTGGCAAAATGAATAGACTGAAAGGCAGACAAATAGAGAGTTGGACTGACAGACAGACTTGGCCTGCACGAACAGCAGCGACATGATAACTTACTCAAACATAAAAAAGGTTGGAATTTCATACAGTTCAGTTCAGTGTGTGTGTGTGTATGTGTATGAGTTTGCGAATAGTTGGCATGCCTGGCACGCTAAGACAATGCATGTCTTACACACTGACGCAGACACATGCAAACTATTATATATATGTACATATATATTCATCTCATTTAGTTGCGCTCAAGCAAGCCGTTGACAATTTGAATTGCAATGCATACAAAATGATTTGAATTTGCAGGCAAATTACGCAAACAACGACTCATGAATGCAGTGTGAAACTTAAGAACAAATGTCATACAAATGAAATTTAAATCAGAGTCTAAGAATTTTGCAGAAGGTCATTAAGCATGTTAAATGTTGAATGCAAGAACATATTTTAACAAGATTATTTCGTTGTTTAAATGTTTAAAGTCCGTAGTACAAAAAACTGTAAAATGATTAGAACTTAGCAATAATCGCTTTTCTACCAACAATAATTGTGTACTTGCTTGTGAGTAAGAGCAACGATCATATGCTACACACTAAGCAATGATAAAAATTCAAGAGCAAGCGAGAGAACGTGAGAGCACATAACAAATAACGAAAGCTTTGTAGTGTGTGATAAGGCAAGCAAGTGAGGAAGCAGGGCAGAGCAGCCAAGCACGTTGTCGTGCTCGGCGCTGCTCAGTGCTCTAACAGCTGTTGGCTGACATTGGACTATTTCCTATGCTTGCCTCGTCTGTTGCTTCTGAATGTGATGCCGTGTAAACAAATGTTGAATTCCGGTTTATAATTTTCGTGTTTCTTTGTCATTTTAATTTTGTTAGTGTTGTGTTTATAAATTATTTTATTGGACATAAAAAGAGAAAATCTTCATTAACAAAGCGTTCTTTGTGCAAAATCAATTGTTAGTCTAATATCGCATATAAAGCAAAGTTCAACTATGAAAACTTTATCACTGAAAGAGGTAAGCGAACAAGAAAATTATGCAAGCGGGAGCCCATCGAGTGTGAGAGCGATCGACTGAGAGAAAGAGAAATAGAGAGACTATTATGAACAGTCAGCTGTGAGTCGAAAATTGAGCTAGATAACAATGACAAAGTTATATATTGAGTCAGTAAAAGCTTGACCGGCATTGGTTGAGCTCTTCGCGACATTGTATTTATTATTGTTTATTAAATATTTATTCTATTATTTTTCTATACTTATCCAACCGCACAAACAGACGCAGTTTGAAGAGGTGCGTATTACAGTGCCGTGGGGCTACGTTGCTGGTCGTTGGTATGGCAACCGTCAAGTGCGTCCGATACTTGCCATACACGGTTGGTTGGACAATTTGGGCACCTTCGATAGGCTTGCACCACTGCTGCCATCACACATCGGCCTGCTTTGCATTGATCTGCCCGGACATGGACGCTCCTCACACCATCCAGCGGGCATACGTTACTCCCTCGTTGACTTTGTGCCAACCATTATATACACCATGAAACAATACAAGTGGCAAAAAGTTTCGCTGCTCGGTCATTCCTTAGGCGCAGCCTTATGTTTTTTTTATACATCGCTTTATGCGCACACAGTTGATATGTTAATATTAATTGACGTCATAATGTCGCCATTTGTCGAAACTCGACACATAAAATATTTGCGAAATATCATCGACAATCAACTCATCGAAGACGAGCGGATTGCGCCAAACACGCTGCGGCAGCCACCAGCAAACACATTTGAGGTGTTTGAGCGTAAACTGCATGAAGCTTCGGGCAAGTCAGTGAATCCTGAGAATGCAAAGTATCTGCTGAAACGTAGTATACAAAAATCTGAGCTATTTCCGAATAAGTATTACTTTTCGCGAGATGGCCGCGTCAAATATTATCAATTTTTTGCAATGGAACCCGGTTTGGCCGCAGAAATGGCACGACGTATTAAAAATGTGCCAATTTTAGTTATCAAAGCTTCGGATTCTGATGGTATAAGCAAACGTTCAGAAGAAGTGATTAACATTTTGAGTACGCAGAATTCAAGTTTTCAGTTACTTGAAATCAAAGGCACTCATCATGTACATTTGAATAATCCGGTGGAATGTGCCGAAGTCATTGTACCCTTCTTGGATCGTTACGGACCGGTAAAGGTTGATAGTTGGTCTTCGGCAAAAAGTGACAAAGTGGCACAGTTGTCAAAACCAGAGAGTAAATTGTAAACTTAAAATTATTGTAATTTCAATGTTGACTTAGAGAGACTCTCAATGAAACAAACTACCTCAGTTGCTTTAAACTTAACTTTATGCATCAAATGCATTTCTAGCAAATAGAAACAAAGGTATTGCTATTAAATACGTGTTATCATTTCTAACGCTTTAAGCCATAACTTATATAAGTGTGTTAAATATAATAAAGTCCATTTTTATACAAAAATACAAGTAAGCAATTCATATGTGTGGCGTTTTTCTTTTCATATTCTGGTTCAAGTTTATGGTATACGTATTTATTTTAGATAAAATTGGCACATTTTAATCGTTTCTGAAAACGATGTTGGCAGAGAGCATCAAACTGTGCTCGTGTTAGGGCTGTGTAGGTCTGTAGAAAAGCGTTGAAAACGATCAAAAATAACACAATAAATAGAGAACAGTAAAGAGCAAGCGGGAGAACGTTAGAGCAAATAACGCATAACGAAAGCTTTGGTGTGTGTGATAAGGCAAGCTCGTTGTCGTGCTCTGCGCTGCTCAGTGCTCTAACAGCTGTTGGCTGACAATGAAGTGTTTTTTGGTGGTCTCTTTCGTTTTTTGCTGTTTGTGAAATGACGCGTGTAAACAAATGTTAAACGTTTGTTTATAGTTTTTGTTATATTATTTAAGTCGATAATAAAATTGTATTTATGTTAAGATATTAAACTAGTCAATACCAAATAGCAAAGCAAATATCGTCACAAATAAGATTTAGAAAAATCAATTGACGGAAGCGTGCGTGAAAAGCAAAGTTCAAATATGACGTCGTCAATGTCACTAAAAGAGGTGAGTAAAAGAGTAAATTAGAATGTCATGTAGAAGAGAGCGCTCGTAAATAAGAGAGACAAAGCAAGAAATGTTGATTATGTCGGCATAATTTTGTTGTTTTTATTATTAGACGTTTTATTATTAGCCCAATTAAACAAACCAGCACGTAGTCTAAAATTTGATGGATTAATTGATTGATTATTGAACTCAGATGCCATGTGCACTTGTTGATACTGTTTAAATAAAGCACTGTTCATTTGCTCATCACCATTTCCATGTTTTATCTCTTTTTTTTATAATGCTGGCAGTATGAAGACGTTCGGATTACAGTGCCGTGGGGCTACGTTGTGGGTCGTTGGTATGGCAACCGTCAAGTGCGTCCGATACTTGCCATACACGGTTGGTTGGACAATTTGGGCACCTTCGATAAGCTTGTACCGTTACTGCCATCACACATCGGCCTGCTTTGCATTGATCTGCCCGGACATGGACGCTCCTCACACTATCCAGCGGGCATACGTTACTCCGTCTATGACTACGTGCCTATCATTATACGCGTTATGAAGGAATACAATTGGCAACATGTATCGCTACTCGGTCACTCGTTAGGCGGTGCTTTATCTTTTATCTATACATCGCTTTTCCCGCACACAGTTGATTTACTCATATCGATTGATATCGTGACACCGCCAATCAGTGTTTCGAAAAAAATAACAAACATTAGTGCCCTTGAAAAATTACTGGTCGAAGATGAACACTTTGAGCAAATGCAACTGAGTGAACCACCATCGTATACGTATGAAGAGCTCGAGCGAAAACTCTACGATGGCTCAAAAGGCTCCGTTAATCTGGAGAATGCAAAGTATCTGCTCGATCGTGCTATACAAAAATCTAAGCTTTTTCCCAATAAGTATCACTTTTCGCGTGATGGCCGCGTGAAATACTATTATCAGTTTACATTAGATTCAGGCTTGGCAGCAGAAATGGCACGACGCATAAAAAATATGCCATATTTGGTTATCAAAGGCTTGGATTCCACTTTTATAAACAAGTCATCAGATGAAGTAATTAACATTTTGAGTACGCAAAATCCACACTTTGAGTATCATGCAATCAAAGGCACTCATCATATACATTTGAATAATGTGGTGGAATGTGCCGAAATCATTGTGCCCTTCTTGCGTCGTTACCGACCTGCGACGGTCGACAGTTGGGCTTTGGCTGAGAGTGACGAAACATTGGCTGGACGCCGTAAAGCACAGGATCGTTTCTTTGCGTGGCATCAGAAACGCGTACGAAAGACAAAACCGAAAAGTAAATTGTAAACGTTCCAGTAACAGACACTAACAGTAATAATTTTTTGTTCTATGTTACAATGTGTCCACACAACACATAGGTCACTTTATCAGTAATTATGACTCTACGCTTAATGCGTATGTAGGAACGATGAAATTTAGAACACACTAACATTCTGACTAACAGCGATTGTTCCTGTGAATAAAATATGTTATTACCATTATGAAGCTATAAATGAATTCGGTTACCTCAATCGTGGATTAAACAAATCTTAAAACAATTAAATGTAAAGTATTAAATGTAATTAAAAGTAAATAAAATCAATGCTTAAATATATTTTCTAATAGTGAAATCAACGACTTTTTTTGCATTTCAAAATAAAATTAAAACTGCAAACTTGACAGAAAGTGCAATTTAATCAACATGAAATGAACAATTTTTCTATGTACACGCACACACGTTCATTAGTAACCCTTGAGCTATTTACCTGTCACGGCGTCGTCATGCGTATTCATACATTTCAAGCGTATCTCAAAATGACATCGCTAAGCGTCAACTTGTATCTGTCTTAGCTTGTGTCGCTGATTGCCCTTCAGTTATACACATACACACACAAACAGCTTTTTCCCCCATTTTTGCTTTGGCACCCTACTAACATTTTTTCGCCTGCCAGCTTTGGTAATTTATCACTTTGCTTCGCACGCAACAATGAAATATGAGTGAACCTCGAGCCGTTGAACGCTTGAATGAGCATATGAGCGCTATGAATGTGTCATACATACACATATATATATATATATATATGTGTGTATTTGTTGAAATTGTCTTTTTTATATGCATGCCAAAAGCAAAATAATCAAGAAAAAGTGCCATGTGCTGTTACAGTAATTGGCCACATTTTTTCTTCTTCTTTTACTTTTTTAAGAAGCAGAACGAACAATTAAAATGTAATCAAATGTCTGTAAATTATTCTTAGCGAATTACATGAATTGCGCATATTGAAATGAAGACACATATTCATTTTGCGTTGGCAGTCGATTTGATAGACGGCCTACCAATCCGCTTAAATTAGGCATACATGCATATGAGTCATGGCAACAGCGGGTCTTCGCTTTAAATTTTTAATGACTGTTGATGCGTCACACACACACACACACATGTGTATGTTGATTTTTGACAAATGTTGAGTGAAAATTGTCAGCAAATAAATCTAATTTTAGATATTTTCTACTTAATGTCCTTGATGTAACAAATTGTTGAAGAATATTTTGTTAAATTTTAAATAAAAATTATTAAGCACACACACACATACTATTGATTTTACATTCTGTTGTGAGGCTTGAAAATTTCGTTTAAGTCGCACACGTGGAATATTTGCCATAATCAGACTTAATGTTCAGCCGCAGGGCGCCACACTCTGTGTGTGTGTGTGTGTGCGACATGGCAGCTAAGTGGTTATCACACACAAACACATACATATGCATGTGCCATATAAGCTATGCCACGCCCCAAAATGTGTACGCGCACGACATTAACAAGCCCAAAAGGCATATGCTAGATTTTTCATGCAAAATTAACAAAATTCCCGCAGCGTCGATGCTACAAGAGGCGTGAAGTACACACACACAGTTGCAAAAAGTGGCAGGCAAAGAAAGTGAAAGTGTTTGTGTATAAAGCAAGTTTTGACGTCAAGGCTAAGAAGGATGTGTGGGCGCAACTTTAAGACGTTTAAATAAATGAAACCCTTAAGCAAAATAAATTATGCATGATTCATTTAAACCGTCATTCGTTTTCGAAGCGACTTCACACACACACACACACACAAACTGATGGCATATCGAAGACATTTAACATGCTCACGTTAAACCTGTTCAACTCAGCGCAACAGCAACAAGAAGCTTGCTCAATCTAAGCCGCCGCCGTCGTCGTCGCCGCCCACCTGCAGCATGTAAACAATTTAAGCGTGTAAACAATTTGACAAAATGTGCGCTAAGTGGCAAAGTTTTGTTGCTTATTTGCCAACGCTCAGCCAACAACGCTGCTACCGCTACCTTAAGGCAACTTGATGGAGTACGTGTGTGTGTGTGTGTGTGTGGCACGCCTTTCTTTTGCCAACATCATTTTCTTAATAAACTAAAACTGTTTAAAATTCCTCTTGAATTCACATTCTTCACGTTCGTTCTCGTTACTTGCCGCGCAATAAATCTGAGCTATACTTAATTCACAAAGTAGGTTTCAGTCTGTCTGCGTGTGTGTGTGTGTGTGTGTGTGTGCGTACAAAATCGCTAGAAACGTGAGCGCAATTTTCTAATAGCCTTCAACTGCACAAACACACACACACACACACATACACACATTGTATAACCTCATGCCATTTCGCTCGTACCTATTTATATTATATCGCTTTCTCAGTCATGCTTAGCCTCATTTCAGTACAATTGCTGATAAAAACCAACGTACATCATTCGTTGCACATTTGCGTTGCATGATGATCATGATGATGATGATGATGATGAAGAGGTTGATTTTTGCTCACATTTTGCTCTTACTTATTTACTTACACTTTGTTGCTGTAATTTTTCTACGCTCTTCTGTATTGCCGCTTGATTCATGCACTTGTGCCAGCGGAAATGCTGTTGCCGCCATTTTGCGGTTTTCATTGTTACTTGTGCAATGTACTTTGTATGCTGTGCTCTTCGGCAACTTCTTTCTTCTCACACTTTTCACACTTCTTACACTTCTGACATTTTTTTTAATTTCTTTGTCTGAATTTTGATTTATTTGCAAATTTCATATTTCGTTGCATTTAAATCATTCGGCAAATGCATTTGGCACGTGTTGCACACTGCCTTGCTGCCTTGCTTTACACACATAGCACACATGTGCTAATGTCATAAACTTTACTCATATGACAAAGCCCATTTTAAATAAATGTACAAGTCCTGTTGCTGATCATGTGCATTAATCGATATGCATAAATTGTTGTGCTCACTTTTCCAGGAATAACAAATGATACGCTCACGCACGCACGCAAGCAAGCACTCATGCACGCTTTGGGCATTTTAAATGCCACGGCTGACATTTCATTTTTGGTTACTTGCCTATAAACTCATGCCTATGAAATTTGCATTTTTTTTGGTTAAACCGCTTCTTCTCTCTAAGAACTCTTTGCACGCGTTTACTCTTCCTTTGGCTATTAGGCGCCACGTACGGTATAAATTACCAGAGCAGGCGCGCAGTCATAAAGCAGAGGCAGTCGTGGCTACAAAAACAAGAAAGGAAGATACAAAAATAGCTATTAAGAACGCGACCAACGCCCGTACCGAACCGAAGCGAACGGAAACCCAACCAAACGCCAGTGAATCTGCTTCAATTTACTTGTGATTGACATGTTTATAAGGGTCTTAGAGCTTAGTTGTGACCCTTTGCCTTTTTTGCGCTATTTTTTGATTGTTTGAATTGCCACGTTCGTGCTTCAGTTGCTTCTTCTTGTTTTTTTTTCTGCTGGTTCGTGCTCTTCGCTAAGCTTTGGCAAACATTTTCACATCAAGTGAAGCCTAAAAAAGCTTTTCTGTATCAATAAATCTGTGATATTTCTTGGCCAACGTTAGATTGTCTGTCTGTCTGTCCAGCTGTCTGTCTGTCTGTCTGTCCTTACTGTTTACAATTTGTGTGTGTCTTTGCTTTAACTCTTTTTCTCGCATCGTTTGTTTACTGTTGTCTAATGGATGATTGTCCTTTCAAATTGCCGCAACTTGGTCAACATGCTCGGCTCGGCATGTGTGCCTAAGAAAATATTTGCACCCTTGCCACTTCTTTGCCCCGCCCTTTATGCCTTTCTAAATGCTGACAGTGAAGTGTTGTTGATATTTATGCATGATTAATTTTTTTTTCTTTTCCTTTGCATATAAGCAGTAAAATTAAGGCATAAAAAAATGTCAGCGCTTACATTTTTTATTTATTCCTTTTTTATTATATATATGAGTCACTTTTTTCGGCACAATTAATTTTGTTGGCAAAGCCGTAAGCGAAATGTTAAAATTGAAAACTCAATACTTGCAAAAGTGCTTAAAACTTTGCCAATGACTTAAAGTCAAACTTTAAACAAAGACTTTTCGCTTTTTGTTCTTGTACTTGCAGGCAACGTCGTTTGGCACAAAGGCACGCAAGGACAATGAGCAATTTGAGTTGCTTTGGTGCGCACATGAAGCAACAAAATAAAGGGTGGCAGAACCTTAAACATGTAAAAAAAAAGTGGAAGCCAAAGAAGCCACAATTTTTTACTTCTTTTTTAATAATTTTTTATTTTTTTTATATTTTTTTGCATGCTTTCTAAGTTTGCTGCGACTACTGGGTGACTTGAACTCGACCATAAAGTTTGTGAAAAGTGTGTGAAAATTTAATTAAAGTTTTGCGCTTTTGTGGCGTCATACAGCATAGTAGCAGCACAGACCGTCAGACGGACAGCCGGCCTGCCTGACACCAGCAACCGAACGAAGTGCGACGGCCAAATAAAGGCGTAAGAAGCTTGCAGAGGCGTGTCTGCTTATCTATAAAAGACACAACAACAAAACACACACACTCGCTCATTTCATTTTATATATACGCCAAACTAATCAAAAGATCTTATCAAGTGAGGAATTTTTCTATTCTTCGGTTGCTGGCACTTTTGCACTTGCCATTGTCATTGCTGCTGCTGTTGTTGTTATTGCTGTTGTTGCTCTGTTGTCTTTTAAGAGTTTTAAAATGTTAAAATGCAACTTAAACTTTAATGCAAAAGTCAAACAAAACGTTTAATTTTAAGTTGTTTGCATGTCCATACATGTTGCATGCATAAAAATCGATTTTCATTGTTTGCCTTGTGAAATGTTTATGCATTTATGCAAAATCTTGTTGCATACATGTAGGCGAAATATTAAAAATTTTGCCGTTTTGACTTTTGCGTGCACATGAGTTATGAAGTGTTGCTCGAAAATTAAAGTTGCACAAAATGAAAGCCAAAAAAATGAAAAAAAAATAAAATAAACGCTCAAAGGCGCCTTTGGTACATGGCACATAAATGAAATGCCATAAAAATGAAATACAGCTCATATAAGTCTGTAGTTTTTTGTTTATCTGAAATAAGCTTGGCACTCAGACATAGCGTTTCGTTAGATAAGTTTTAAGTTTGTGCAGAGCGCGCATAAAGCACGCAATGTGCCTCACCTAGCTGGCCACGGACGCCTTCGCCTTCGCCTTTAGCATGTTTGCGTAGGCAACAATGCAAGCTGGACTAAGTAGTAAACCCACATGCAGTTCGGTACGTACGTTTGCTTGGCTGGTTGATTGTTTCAATGGCGTTGGCGTTGGCGTCTATAAAGTTAAACACATTTCCGGCTTTTCAAAATGCAGCAGGATGAGCGCAAATGTTGCCTTAAGCACACAAACGCATTTAGTGTAGGTGCCAGCAAACACACACACACACACACACACACACACACACACACACGCATGCACACACACTTACTACAATTTTCAGCCATTTTACAAAGTTAAAGTGCGCCCGTACCAAAAAAAAAAAAAGAACCAAAAAAAAAAGCAAGAAAATCAAGTATACTCGGCAGGCTGCCAGGCGACTTCAGCCATCAATGTCTGTGCACAAGCGGAAATTTCATTTTCTTGTTTTCTTTTCGTACTCTTTTGTTGTTATTTCTTTTGCGCTTTTTGCTATTTTGAACAAAACAAAAAAAAAACGTACATTTCGATTTGAGTTTTCCTAACGGAAAAACATTCGACAATGTTTTGTATTAGCAGAAGGGAAAATGAGAAAATACTAAGAAGAAAATTCAATGTATAAGAGGGTTTTTTCCTTGTGTGTGTGTTTTTTTTTTTTAAATCCAACAGATTATGTTTGTTCAGTTAGTGTAAGAATTTTCGATTGAATTCTGTCAGTTTTACTTGAAAATGTAAGAAGAAACAAATCCAGACACACACACACATACAAATATACACACAGACAGGCATGGAGTGAACGATGTAACAAACACGTCGGAAATGAAATAAAAAAATAAATGAAACATCGACGAAAATTACATTTTAATGCTCAACTAATTTAGTTGTGCATGTGACATAAAAAAGTTGCTTTAATTACTTCCTAGACTAAAAAAAAAAAAACAACAAATAAAAATACAATTAAATAAAGCAAGTTCTTATATAAAAGCAAGTCGCTGTGTTAGACTTTTGCCTTGTTTACACACGGAATTTAATTATTAACTTGTAAGCGTAGCAAAAGTTAAAAGACACACACGACCGCCAAACACAAACAAACACATGTATGAAGCGAAAGACAAGGACAAAAGACATGTCTGTTGCTCCGTCCGTCCATGTGTCTGTTTTTGTTATTGTTAGACTGTATGTTCATTCGTTTGTTTGTTTGGCAGTCGACAGGTGTGCGTATGCGCGTCAGATTGCGCATTACAAAAAGTGTAGCATAGCTTCAGGCGTGCTTTGTGCTCGTACATGAGTGTAGGCTTTTGATAGGCAAATGTTTTATATGTGTTTTTAAGAGCTTTAATAATAAAAAAAGCGGCAACAAAATGTTAATTAAATTGCACGTAATTGTCATTTGGTCGGTTGGGCTGGGCAATGGGGCGCCGATAATGAGGATGACGCAATGTTTAACTTAAAGAACATTAAATGAGAATTTTTGGTTTAATGAATTTTTATAAATTGTTTGCATGACTTTAATAAAAGTCAAACTTTAAATGACCAAGAAGAAGACAAAAAAAAATGTATAATTTTATTATCACTTTGTCCTTAATTACATTAGTATAAAAAAAGCCAATGGCGTTGAAAAATGCTCTTGAGTCAAATTTAAATAAGCAATAAAAACTTTCCACAGCGACATCCTTCAATATTGGTTCTTCGCTTGCTTTTGTTGGCCAATTCGCTGCACGATTGCACGCCTTGCCTCTCTTCTTCACTGTACTCCTTCCGCTACACTTCCCATTCGCCGTTTTTCGCATATTTCTTGGAATTTTTTTAAATTTTTGTTTGGTTTACGCTTCTTCAACAGTACAAAATGCAAACCAAACGCAAAAAAAAAAAAACATTTATTGAGCAGAAGAGGAAGCATGAAAAAAAAACTGTATAAGAAAAATCCACATTGGCTTTGCGAAATTTATGCGTTGCAGCGGCAAGCATTGTTGCACGCTGTCGATCTGCAGTCACGACACGCTTCATCTTTCCGGCTGCCATTGTGAGGTTTTTACGTGCGAAGCTCTTGTTACCATTTTTGTCGTGCTTGTTGTTGTTGTTGTTAGTATTGTTGTTGTTGTTGTTGCCCTTGTTGTTGGTTTTGTCATCGTTTTGGCAGCGCTTTGCCAAGCAGTTTGTACGTAATTGCAGTTATTTAAATGCAGCGCACATTATTTTTTTTTATTAAAAATTTATTACGCCAAACTGCACACACACACACACACACACAGAGGCACACGCATACACACAGCGTTGCAGGAAGAAAGTTGATAGGAAGTGCATTGTGAAAAGTGTAGCAAAGTGTGAGAAGCGAATGAGAGCGTGACAGTGAGAGGGAAAGAGGAGACAGAGAGTAGTTGCACCAAACAGCAAATGCAAGTTTGAGGCATGTAGTCTGAAAAGCAAAAAATAAGTACAAAATTTATAGAAAATCTTGAAAAAGTTTGCATGGCGCCATCTAGCGGTGACCGCAACTATTTGCCATGCAATTTTTTTTTACATTTTTAAATTGTTAATTTTTTTCGGGTTTGCTTTTTTGTAAAGAGCAAAACATTAATAATAACTCCAAGCATTTTTCATGCTTAATGAATTGCAAATAAAAATTTTGCACTTAAAAAGTTTGTCACTTTTAAAAATTAAAATGTGTTTTGTTAAAAGTAAAATTCTTCAAATAATATAAAACTATATTTTCATTGCAAACTTTGCACACAGACACACAGAAGCACACGCATTTAATGAAGACATTTCGCTACAAATTAACAACAACACATTTCACTATCAACCGCTTAATTTGCACTGCATCGCCTGCCCGCCTGCCCGCCTGCCACAACCCTCAGTGCGCTGTGACAGCATGAAGCGTTGGTGAAAACATTAAGCGAATCAAGTGTGCTGAAAATTAAATTTCTTACATTTTTGGCACTTGGCACGTTTGTCGTTTGCCGTTTGCCGTTTCCTGCCATGCGTTGCCATTCCAAGCCATGTTGGCTGCCAACCGCTGCTTGTCTAACTGGCAACGCCTTAAAGTATACTTTGTACATTTAGTGTTGCGCTATGCCACTCAGCGCTACTTTGCTGCTAATGAGCAAGAGTATGAACACATTTTCGTTTGGCGAATGCTATTTGATAGTTTTCTGTGTCTGTGTGTGTGTGTCATGTTAAATATTCTTACAACTTACAAACGCAACTAAAACTATTACACTTACACGCAGAGCATGCGAAGTGTGCATGTTTGTACAGTTGCCATTGCCATGGTTAAGTAATTAAACTCAATTGGCAATTTACCAAAATGCGCTTTTGAAAGCATTTTCCACACGGCGTATGTGTAACATTTATATATAATATTATGTCGCTGTAAGACTCAAGTGTGTGTGTGTGTGGCAAGCAAAGGTGTTGCTGTAAATGATGAGCTCCATTTTACTTTATTGAAAGACACAACACTGGCGTTTATTTATTGCTTATTCAAGTCAATTCATTACGTCAACAATTTTGTCAATTTCAAGCAATTGGCAATTAGTATTCTTTTCTTTATGTGTCATACCTCATTTAACGTTATTGATTGCACACAATACAAATTCATTTTGCAAATTTGTGTATTAATGCAACACAATGAATGTCAATTGTTGTTGTCGTCGTCGTCGCTCGCGCTTTCGTCCTTTGCCGCAATCGATACTAATTTAGTTGGCCCAAAGCCATTGCTTTTATAGTCAATTTCATTTAATTTCTTGCCGCGCGCACTTCTCGTTGTATTTCAAACATTGTTCTTGTGCGCTTTTATGGCACAACTTTCAATGTCACAACGTATGATGAACAATGACAAGTATTTGCCTTCAGTTATTATTTAGCAGTAATCAGATGATGGCTGTTGGCTTCGACGTTGGCTGATAATTTATTTTTAAGCTAATTTTATCTAAAGAGATTATTTTATAAATCATTAATATAAGAAACTTTGCATTAAAAAAATCTTGATATTTCATGGAAAACTGAAATTTCGGGATTGTTTGTGTTAGAAAAATATTTACAAAATAAAAATTTTGATGTATTAAAAAATTATTTTCGTGATCTTTAGAAAAGCACCAACTATCAGTTAAATCTTCAACTAAAACCAAGAAAATCTAAAAAATCTAATCATAAAAATACCAAAACACATGCATCACCGAATTTTATATTTAACGAATAATATCAAATTTTATTTATTTCTCACTTCGCTAACGAATTTGCAGTTGACGTTGCTTATTTAAACTACGAGTGTGAGTTTATTTTAATGCATAATATTTTTTATTCTTGTAATAAAGTTTTTGTAACCAAACTACTTTTGGCATGAAATATAAGCACATGTCTATAAAAAAATAAAATAAAATCACATGATGCTATGAAATGAGAAATGTTAACAATTCTATTTTACTGTCATCATTTCTACTGTCAACACGCTCGCATAGTTTACATACATTAAACATAAAAGATTTATATGAATTCATCATAGCACAACACAAGATAAAAACTAACAACACTATTTGGATAAAAACAAAAACAAAAAATGATATCACATAGACACACACATGCACACAGACGACTGAGACGACTGAGACGACTGAGACGACTGAGACGTATAAAATATGCTGTCATTGGCAATTTGTAAAACACGCGCGAAAACAAAAATTCTCTGATAATATTAGCGCTGTCAGATAGCTATGACTGCTTGCCACGAGGGTTACTACTTATATTGAAGGTCTTGACAGCAATCAGATGCCATCTAGCGGCTGCAATGAAATGTTTAAGAATCTTTTAAAGTTAAGTACTTTGTCTTAAAAGCAATTTTGCATTTCGGTTTGTCAAATTTAAGAAAGTAATGTATTTGATTTGAAAAAAAAATATTTATTAATTCTGAAAACGTTTGCTGATTTACAATTCTCAAATCACAATTCGTGAGTAATTAATAAAATGTTCTGTAGAAGCTTTTGCTTAATAGTTTCAAGGTTTTCCTTTATAGAAGTTCTATATGGCCGATATCATAGAACAACACAATGAGCTGCCAAGTGGCAAAGTATCACTAGTGACCCTCGCATGTGCCACTAGGCGTATAAGTTATATATTTGACTTGGCAAGAAAATTATATGTCACACTTGAAGTGTACGAACTTTAAGACACTTTGTTGGCAATTTTTTTTTTAGCCAATTTATTCATAATGCAAATTTTCACCTCAACTTTTTTTCGTTTTTAGTTTTCTCTCTTTAGTTTTTGCAAGCAAACACGATTTACGTGCGCTTAAACGAGTTTCGCTACCAAAAAATAAGAAAAATCTTTGCAAAAAATATGCAAATATGACAAAAGCAGCAGTAGCGGCAACCGCATCAAGCACAGCAGCAAAGCAGCACAAGCGCAGCGCATCTTCAGCAAATATGTGCAAATTTATATGCCAAAGAGTAACGAGCTCAAGTTCTACTTCGAGTGCGGCCAAAAAAATAAAATGTTTGCATAAATTGTTGTCGTTGGCAGGCGACTGTACGCACACACACTACGTTCAGAGCAGAACAGCAGCAGTAGCAGCAGAAGCAGGAGCAGCCAAGCAAAGCAATGCAAAAGTAAAAACAACAATGTAAGCGTCTCGACAATGCATTTAGAGCAAATTTGAAAGAATAAAAAATATATATGTATGTATATGAGAAAATAAGATATAAAAGAATTGCACTCAAATTGAGTTGTTTGCGGTGTCGAAGTTTGCTTGCAAGCAGTACAGAAAAGAGCAGAGCAAAGGGCTGCACATGTCTCTGCTTGTTGTCGAAAGCGACAATGTACGAACGTGCAGGACATAACTAAAATCACTTCATGTGCGGGTTCAATATGTCAGCTCTGTGTGTGTGTGTGTGTGTGTGCTAGTGCCTTAAGTGTATACAAAAGCCAAGCGAGGCAAACACAATGCAATGCATGGGAAAGAAAATTTGCAATTGTCTGTAAAAGTTGTTGTCAGTTGGACAGAGACCCTTGGCACATAACTACATATGTATGTGTTTTATACTACACAACAGCAGCAAATGTTAAGTATTAAATTTAAATTCCATAAAAATTTCAGACAAACATTCGAAAACTGCATTTTCTTATTGCTGAAACATAAAATTCTCGAGGTGACTTAAAGTACAAGTGCGATTAAAGTTCTCTCAATGAAAAACAGCATTGAGCGTGATTGCTGCAACTTTTGCATTTTCAAGAATGAAATTTAAAGAATGAACACGCTCATGTTACATGGAACTGTGTACGACATACGATAGTTAAGCATTCAACTCAAAAACCAAGTTTAAAGATTGCGTGAACATAAAGTTTTATATGCTACTAAAAAATAACAGTCATTGGTCGCCAATTGCAATGTTCGTAAGACATTTAAAAACACTCCTGAGTTCAGTATATCATTTTATGAGGCCAATCAAACTTTGACTTCGAACACACTTTCAAGGCATGCATTGAGTTGGTTTGCCTTTTTATTGTGCTTTTTTTCATTGCCCAAAGTGTGAACCGATTTATGCTGTCACAAGTTAAAGACGCACATAACTGCCAATATATGTATGCATGTATAGTTTACAGTTATAGACAAGTCGATCAAGGTGCTTGCGTGTGTGCATGTTTGCTTGTGCCTGAGGGCATTAAGTTGTCACACACACGTACGTAACACTATTAAAGCGAGCACTCGACTACTGTGGCGCACAAAATGACATTGGTAAAAAGCGAAAAAAAAAAGGAAACCTTCACCACAAAATTTTACTTCCACTACATACATATATGTGTATGTTGTTGTTGTCATACGAAAACTAAAAATGACACCGCATGCATGCTGCGCCACTTCCGGCTGCCACTTGAAGCGCGCCAAGGCAGCGCATCCGGTTGACAACGTCGACGAAGCCCATGTCGCCGCAGTCACTCAGCCAACCAACCAATGTCGTCCCTGCCATCGTTGTCGTTGTCGACGTCATCATCTGCTTGACATGTTGATGTTCCTTCAGGTAATATCATTTAGTCGAGTAGCATGACAGCAAAAAAAAAACCAAATTCAGCACCTGCAGCGGCAACAGCCTCCCCCTCAGTACAAGTACGTTAGAAAAATGTTATCTTGCTACAATGTTCCTTGTGTGGGGTGTGCCAAAAGCCACAAAAGATCTATACGGCTTGATCTTGATTTTCCCACTAACTTCTTCGTTTCTTTGACGCAACTTTACCGCAAATATGATGCACAAGTAAAATATTTCGCATATCTAAGCTAGAATTCATATCTAACGTTTACTTTTGGCACACTCTTTACTATTGTTTGTGTGTGTACGTGCTGAGCGTTGGGCCTGCCGGAAGTGCGCTGCAGCGGCAAGCATTTTAGAAGACACTTTTGTGAGCATGTTTAAATTTGATTTGGTTGCAATACTTTGGTGTCCTCAAACACGCCTTCGCCTTTGCCTACACCAACGCAATCTCGTGCTATCTGCCAACTCATAGCGAGGCAGAACTTCAGTTGGCATTTTGATGGCAAAATAAGTGAATGCGTGTTTGGTTTGACTTTATTTGACATTTCGACAACAATTCGTTTATGAATTTTTTTGGTTTTTTTTTTTACTTATTTGTTTGCTTGCTGCCAAAATGTCTTTAAATCTATGATTTAACATTAAATATAAGTATTTTTCGCATTGCGCCTCAGGTTATGCAACCAATTATTGATTTTGTCTGTTTAAGACAAATTGTTTTCTTTTTTCCTTGGTGTTCATAGACGTTCCTATGCGTTGTGATTAAATGAAAAATTTGCGCATGTGCATTTTGCGCCCTTAAAACATTTTCAAGCTTTTGATTTTTCAAGCGTTTTGCACGTTCTCACCGGCGCTCATTTCGGAAGCACACACGCACGCACAACATATTTAATCATTTTAAATTGGCGAAAAAAGAAAACCAACATTTTACAGTTGACTCATTTTCATAATTATTACATGTTAAATGGGCACACCTGCCAAAGGGCGAAGGGGATTTGTTGCTGTTGGCAACATTTGCCTTTAACAAACAAGCGACTAAAGTGTTTTGTGCTGCTTAATGCCTTGCCCCTTGAAAAATGTGTTGTTTAAGTGCCAAGAATTCTTAGTATAGCAAAAATATAAAATTCTGAGTTCAAGCACAAAATTCGAATGCTAGACTGCCGTATGTGTTTAGTGCGCCGGTATGACATAAGCGTAATAATGTGTTTTTATTGAATTTTTTTTTATTTCATAGCACATTCAGCTTTGTTGCCTACAATATTTTAATGAGCAGAGCATTATGGCATATGTACACCCTTCTTTATAAGCATTTTTGTTTAAACAATTTGCATCAATTTGCAACAATTTGCGTTGCCCAACAAGCAATTAGCATATGGTTTGTTCAACTCAACGCTTAAGCCGTGCAATGCACATTCATTTAATGCAAATTAAAACGCATTAAATCGATACATGCGTAAAACTGTAATAAATTACGCTAAATAAAGCGCGCAAATAATTTGCGTTGTACAACAACAAATTCAAGCGCGGAATGGCCAAACAAACGCTTAAACACTCAAACACATTCGCACTTGTTTAATATTCACTGCTTAAATAATTTGCACGCTAATTATATTTGATGTTGGCCGCAGCAGCCACGAAACCGCGCATTTGCACCTGCCCACACTTTTGGTTGTTGTTGTTGTTGTTCTTGTTGTTGTTGACTTATTTCAGTCGACGCCGTTTTACCCAAACTGTTTGTGTTTCGATTGAAACGCGCTTGGTTAGAGGCATGCCAAGCAGATAAGCAGCCAAGCGAGCAAACGAGTGAATAAGCGAACGAGCGAGCGAGCGAGCGAGCGAATGCATGAATGAGTGAGCAACAGCTTTAGTTTACGAGATATTCGCGTTTGAAGTTTTTTGAATTTCAAACCTTCATAACTCAAAAATTATAAT